>CM031235.1:172359484-172816984 GCA_018340775.1 Taxus wallichiana var. yunnanensis
CGAAAGTCGAGTGAAATGATGTGAAGGAAAGGTGGAAATTTTTCCTTTTTTGTTAAAAATGAGTAAAATTGCACATAAATGATCCATTGACTCCATAAAAGGCCCATGTTAAGCCACTTATTGAATTTTGTATTTCAAAGGTGAAGGGGCAAGGGCAAAATGTGAAAATTTCACATTTTCTCCAAAAGTCGAAATGCTAAAATCAAGCACTCACTAGAGCCTATTTAGGACACGTAATCTTCCACATGGATGTAGGCTCTAATTTAAAGTTGTGAAAGGGAAAAATCAATGGTTATGGCATGATGCATCTGGTTTTACCACCATTAACGTTCCACTGACTTCAAGGGATGTAAATACTATCAGTTTTCATGGTGAATCCCGAATGATTTATTTTTGTTTCTATTAGCAAAGTACAATTGAAGTGTTTTGGAGCACAAAATTTGTGAATTTGAGGAAGTTCAAGAGTTGATATTTTAAAACAGAGTTACTCCTGCACCCGCGAGAAAATGAATTGCCAAGATCCGGGAGAGAAAATTGTAGAGGAAATAATGAGGAGAAGGAATCTATAGACACAAAGGATGAAAAACATGTTTCCATAGGGAGATTGACCGTGGATGCCTCTAGTTAAAACAATGATGGAAATATCTCACGGAAATGATTAACCTTTTGAACTACACAGAAAATTTTTGTTATAAATCTTATTAAGATCACTTTTTAGAAATCATGATCAAATATGTAACAAAATAAAGGTTCTTTCAGTATATTCTTTGTTTGGGGGAAAGCTTTTAAATGTAAATGGAAGTCTTGCTATAAAGGGCATGAGTTAGTCATACAAACTATAGAGGGTTTAATTCTCTAATGAGAAAATTTGAGAAATCCCATCTTCTTGAGAGACCATTTGAGAAACCTATTAATCTCTTGTGTTTTAGATTTATCGTTGGTCAAGATGGTTGTGAGAGGTACGTACCATTGACAAGCTTTGAGACTATTCCAAGAAACTTTCCCCTGGTGATAAATCTAATAGATCTTGAATTAATATGTATTGATCTTGAGAAAAATTGTGTCTACTTTATTTCGTAATGTTTTCAAATGGTTTTGATGTTCTGCCTGCAATCTTGCGTTAAAATCCTCTCAAGATCTCATAGGATCTCGTCCTTGTGATAGTTTAGTGGCATTTGAAATTTCATTATGAGAAGAGCCTTCATCCTGTAATGAGATAAACAATTTAAAATCACTTTTCTTATCATTTTGTTGATAAATATTTTACCGTAAGCTCGAGTCCATCTTAGGCATGAGGAACTAGGGGTCTTTAATGTTTAATTGAGTCTTTAGGTCAAGGCTTCATGTTGAATTCTCAAAATTATGTGAAACCATGCGGCAGATCTGGGCCTCCATTGATGCACACCTTCGGGGTTGAAGGAATATTTTGGCTATTCTAAAGCATTATGTCTCGTTATTCTTCCAATTTTTGTACTGAGTTCTCAAAGATCTACGGGGTGAAAAATCAACTTCATCTTGCTTAAATCTGCCACCAAAATTTCAAATAACCATGAATCCTACCCAGAAGTACCCCCTTTTTGTGCTATGTGTCCACAAATGAACAATTCTATCGCCATACAAAATATATGTAAGCAAGTAAGTTTTTAAGTGTCTTTAGTAACACGAACTCCTTTTACGAAAATGTTGCCATCCTTTAGAAGTGACTGAACTCATGAGATTTAAATTTATGACGTATTGATCATATTTTCCTGGTTACAACCTTTGAAATTTGTGCAAACTCAAAGGATCTATTGATATATCTTCATTTGACCAAAAGGTTATGTGAAAAATGGGTCCTCTCACCTATTAGAAAGGCACTCACCTAAAGTAGTATGAGGATAGATAAAATTCTTTTATATGGTGCTAATCCATTTCTCCAACATAGTGAAGTGACAAAGAGCCGAAATTTGAATCACCTCCTCTGTCATTATCAAACAACATACATGATGATTTATCTATCTCTGAGCTTCTTGTTACGTTTTTCGTGATGATGCTCATCTTGTAAAGGAGAATCAATTTGAATACTTAATACGAGAAACATCTGGGTGAGATAAAAGGGTTCGAATATGATAGTCTTTTAGCATCCCTTTCTAGTGCTATCACTTTCTTTCCCAGTTTTGCCAAAAATATTAGCCCTACTCTGTAAATCTTACACATTCAAGGAAAACCTCAAATATGATAAACATGGTAAAATATCCATATAAATCAAAATGAAACACAACTAAACAATATCATCTTGAAATAAATTATCACAACATCTATTCTACCAATGACACATATAAGCATGATCAAATATCTACAATGTGTAACCATAAGTCACGAGCATCAGTGAATACCATATAGAAACATAATCCATCAAATCTAAAATATCCTAGTATCATCATCTCTAATCATAATAAAATAACCAATGTCCTTAATATCATATAGTATCTCAAAAGTGTCCTGTCAAATACAATGTCATAAACCATAAGATAATAATCATACTAAATGAAAATAAAACTCCACCAAAATGAAATAATGATAGTTTTCAACTATCAATAAATTATTACCACATAAGCCGTAATATAACCTTTTAGTGTTATATTAGATTATGATTAATACGCCCCAGATAAAAGTATAATTGAAAAAATCATTATTTTCATATGGTTTTATTAGGTGGGCAATGCCTCAGCAAAATGACATGTAAATTGTGGAAGCATAGATGGAACATGAAAGTTTTAACACAAAATGCCTCTATGATCTAAACAAATTAAAAGAAATATTTTATTTTTATCAATATGTTTAAATCTTTATTTTTGTAAAGAAAAGAAATACATTGTTTATCATTATCTTCATTTTAATGTACTTTTGTGAAAATATCAGCTCATGGAATATTATACTATTTCTAAAATCATAATAATTTCATGCAAGCTTAACTTTGTGATAGTCAATTAAGATTATATAAATTTATTTGTGACCAATATCAATAAATTTATATGAGTTTTTGTGTGTGAGTCATTTTATAATAATTAACTTATGCCTATCAACCTTCCACAATCACCTGTGGATGATGTTACTAGTTTTACTTTGTTTTGATATAATTCATTATGTTTTTAGAATAAATGACAAGGGGCACAAATATGGATATTGATCGTTTTTTTACTATTTTGGTTCGACATCATATGATTTTGTCATTTGAGAATGTTACATAACCTAAACTAACATTATTTATAGCAACTAATCTATTTCAACTTCTTTATTTGGCATGTAAATTTTGATTTTGAGCAATAGAAACCCTATTTTAGGTTTATATGATCATGAAAAAACATAGATTGAAATCAAATTATGTTATTTATCATAACATGTGTTTAATATTTTGCTATAAGACCTAAAGGAGGATGGAGAAGGAAAAAAATGTAAATAATAATTGAGTCTTTTACTCATTCAAAATTTAATTATTTATATTATTAGAATAATTTTTTCTTGATTTGTGTAAGGCCATAATTAATTTACACATTGAATTTTTTTTTTCAAGGCGCAATTTTTAATTTAATTTTTGTCATTGTTGTTCAATTTACACTATTTGAGAACATAGAATGCAAGCCAAAAAAAGGTTAATTTTTATTATAAATTTTGTGGTTGTCTATAATTCAAAGTATTAAAAATTATGACTTTGTATCTTTTGAATTTTGTTTTACAAATATTGCTAATTCAAAATCTATTGTTTTTTGTTAAAGAATTTTTGAAGCAGTCTTTTTTTGACCTCTTAATCTTCCATACTCAAACAAATGTTGTTCTATTTTATTTATCTTCATGTAGATTCTTGAAAAATGAAACCCTTTACTATTTGCATGCCTACTATTTAGTTTCTGAACGTGTGTTTACATACCTCGAGGCTTAATGATCAGTGAAGAGTAAAAAAAAATTTGTTACCGAAATAATGTCTGATCTAAAAGTGCCTTAATGCTGAACAATAACATAAAATTCCACGTCATAAGTACAATGTTTCTCCCGAATTCATTTAGGATTTTCACTACCACAAAAGAATTCATATGTCATCATTCCGATGTAGGTACATCACAAATCCACGACATGTGAGGCATCTGAGCCTAACCTAAAAACCTTGCTAAAATATGAAGCTTGATAACAAAGCAGTTCTTCGCTAACGCACTTTCTTCTTCAACAAAATTCAAAACTATCTATTGATGCCTTGGTCCATAAAACTCCATCCCATACTTTTGTACACTGTCTATGGATTGCAAAAATGCTCACTGCAAAATTCACTGATGAATGATAGCAGGGAGATCAAAAATGATTATTCAATATGTGTGAAACAAATGAGCAGAGCCTCAAATATAAAGCCTATGGGAGGAAGGAGGATAGTTATAACTGTCCATCAAATACATAACAAACAACTAATGTATTAAAACTAACTAATGCTAACATTCCCTCCCCTTCCCATTACATTGTTCGTAGAAACATACATTTCGATCTTGGATGTCCCCCTAATGAGAACACTCGTAAAGAGGGGTCTTCCCAAAGAGCATGTGCCTACATGGTCTCGATACACATGTAGCTTTTCCAAGGTTGATCATAAACCCAGAGGGGCAGGGTCGAGCACTTTCGATAGTTCACCTCGGTGGTTTTACAGCGATTACTACAAAACGAGTAAGAGGATGATACCTCGGTGGTTTTATAGGTTCTACCACGAACCAAGAGGATTTTACCTCAGGTGGTTTTACGGAGTTTACCACGAACCTAGTGCTACGAAGTACCCTATCGCTTTCTACCTTGACATGTTGCTTTTACTATTTCTCTCCATGATGCTTTTCAATTTAGGAGGTCCCAAATAGGAAATTATGCAACATCTGCACTTTATTTAACAGCAGAACAACATAGGAAAACAACAACACAATCTTTGCAAATATTCCACATTCACTTCTAAGAATCATACTGCTTCATTCGTGTTTTTAGTTGTAGCCGCACATGATGTCAATTGTTGTTTAGCCATCTTCAACAAGAAAGGAAACAAATCACCGCTTACTAGATGTTTCCTTGACTAAGTCATTTTTTCCCATAATGTGAAATGTGAATGCGAGAAAAGAGGCGCATCAAGAAACATGCTATTGACTCTGATCTCACCACTTAAACCTTATACACATGGTTCATGCTTTCAAGTGAACATATTCACAATGGTACCAACCATCTTCTTTTGAAGCTGTGGCACTCAAAGGATCAATTCAAAATAAAGAACCATTGATGAAAACAAATATGCTCCAAAGTAATCCATTTTGAGTTTATCATCTAATCACAAAACAACAAAGCCAGATGGCGATCAAATAAGCACAAACCAAAAAAATTGTAGGAATTTTGTCCTCAATACCTTATTCACCACAATATCTATTGGTGGCCTCGTTAGCTTCAGCTTGAAAGAGGTCACCTGGATTTCCTCCGGTCCTCCATTATCCTCCATCCTCCTTCGTTCACGCTTTATAGTACTAGAGATGATGTGAAGCCAATGTCATTAACAACGTCCCTCACTCTCGTCGTGAATCTTGTGGATCTTATATATAGAGCAGTATTAGCTCCATTGTGTTTTATATTTCCTTATGGAACATCTCTTTCTTGGTATGACCCGGTTCCACATTGTATGACCTTTTTCTTCTAACAATAGTGGCATCGATCTCTTGTTTAGGACCTTGTTTATTTTTGACTTGATCACCCTGACAAGTATTTCAGGCCTTAAATTCTGTCACAAACTTTAAACCTATGCTTACATTTGGCGCATTCATATTCTCTCTCTCCTTCAAGCATTTTTATTGCACCAGATCATATAACCGTTCCTTTTATTGTGATTAGTTTTCCAATATCCTTCACTCTCACGCATCCAATGGATGGTTGGGTTTCTGGGCAATCCATAGCAGAGCCATTCACATCAAGATGAACATGAACATTCTCCTTGATGGCCATATCCTCATTGTTTTTGTGTGCTTCAAGAACCACACCCTGGGCTAAATGAGACGTCGTCATCAAATAAGGGCAAGAGCTTGATGGGTTGAGTGTAAAGGGATTTGGCCAAGCTCACAGGAGGTTTGCTTCCAGAAGCTCTGCAAAGTTAATTTTCGAGAGGATAATGAAGCGTGTCATCATCTGTGAGGAGAATGGCTTCCAAATCTTCGAGGCGGTGATGAATTAGGAACTGTTGAAAAGCGTCGATGTATTCCCCCTCGATAAATGTGATGTCATCTTCTTCTATTCTCGACTTCTCTGATGGTGTCACCAACCATTGGCTCTTTGGTAGTGCTTTGGCACTTCACCTCCAGGTATCCTATGCTTACACCCTGTTGCTCACACAAACTCCACGCAGGTTTCTTGGCCGAGTTGGCGAGCAAGAGATTTCAGGTGCCTCCTCTCATGTTATCCAATCACTTTGTGCTCTGATACCAATGATTCTAAGCGGGAGATCAAAAATGAGCAGAGCCTCAAATATAAAGCCTGCAGGAGGAAGGAGGACAGTTATAATTGTCCATAAAATACATAACAAACAACAATGTATTAAAACTAAACTAATGCTAACAATGAACTTCCTATAAAAATTTTCCAATCCATGAAAACTACAAACCTTTTTCACATTCTTTAGAATAGGCAATTCTAAAATTACTTTTACTTTTTCCTCATCCATTCTCACCCCATCCTCTGATATGAAAAACTAAAAAAAAAGCAAGACTCTTCTGAAGAAGTATAAACTTCCTTAAGTTTGCATATAGACTCTCTTTACATAATAAGTCTAACACCAATTTCATATGTAACAAGTGTTCTTCCACTGTCTTATTGAATATCAGAATATCATCAAAATAGAAAATGAAAAACTTAACATTGTATTATCAGAGTAATTTTTTTGTCAACCTTGTGAATGTACTAGGTGCATTAGATAGCCCAAATGGCATCACCATCCACTTGTACAATCCTTCCTTTATTTTGAAATTCAGTTTCCATTCATCCCTTCAGATCTGATTTGGTAGTACCTACTCTACGGCTGGGTCAATCTTGCTAAAATATCGGGCTCTCAATGACTAGCACATCCATCACATCATCCAATCTTGGAATTGGGAGCCGATACTTAATTGTGATATTATTTATGGCCATGGTATTTACACACATTCTCCAGTCTCCATATTTTTTAGGATTCAATAGTGTTGGAGTTACACATTGACTCATGCTTTCTCTCACTAACCCTTTCTATATTAGATCTATGACATATATGCATTCAACTCTTGATATGTGCCGGACTCATCGATAAAGGCTGCCTAGTTTGGCGGGGGCTGATCCAGGATCAAATCAATAAGGTGTTAAATATCTTGCTTCGGAGGTAACCCATCTGGTAGCTCATCTGGTATGACATCTTTGTATTCGTTTAGTACATTTTTCCACAACAATAGGTATATTAAAATCCTCTATTTCCACATTCTTTGACATCAATGCATAACACCAACCAACTTCTTCCATTTATATAACAAACTCTTTTCAAGCCAATAAGCCCTCACTCTTATCTTCTTTCTTGAAAGGTAAAAGACCACCTTTACACCATCCTTTCAAAAGTATATGTATTTTATCCCTCCATCATGTGTAACCTTTCTATCGTATTGCCAAGGCATCCCCAGTAATATATGGCATGCATCCATTAGGATACCAACACACCACACCTCATCCTTGTAGGTATTCCAAATAGAAAAATTTATAAGGCATCTTTTATCTATGGTTACCTCATTTCCTTTCTTTAACCATGATATATGATAGAGATGTGGGTTCTTCTCAAATTTTAGATTGAGTTTATCAACCATCACATGACGTTGAAACCATATTTTCACAACTACCACCATCAATAATAACTTTAAATACCTTTCCTCTAGAGGTGCATCTTGTTCAAAATATATTTGTTTGCAGCCATGAATCAACACCACAACATCTTGTTCTTTATCCTTCTTTGGAGCAATCATCATCCTCCTTAACATGAGGGTTTCACAAAGCCTACAAAAACCTCCATTTCTTCTTCCTCTTCATCTACAAGAATATTAACTCATGGTTGTTCTCCTTGCCATCTATTTTGTGTAGGATAGTGTGGACACTCAAAATCTCTATTCCCTTCTTCACCACATCGGTAACATGTATATTTCCTTTGGGGGCTATTCCAGCCCCATCCTCCATTATAACCTCTTCCCTAAAACCCCCTACCTCTTTGGTAGTTACAATGGCTTTGACTAGAATCTTCATGCCCTTCTACATTAGAGGATTCACATTTTTATAGAATCAAATCTACCTCTTCCTCTCATTGGAGATGATGATGGCCTCTCTTCACACCTCTTCTAAAATTATTCCTCTTGTTCTTTTCTTCTTATTTTAATGTGAGTTGATAAACATCATCCAGGCTATGGATCCGAGCATACTCAACTCATCTTGTATGGTATAACTCAACCCATTTATATATTGTTTAGCCTTCTTCTCCTTAGAATCTCCATGTAACACTCTGATTGGCAGCTTGTAAAGTTCATTGGTATACTCCTCAATGTTGTGATCCTCTTGTCTTAGGTTTTGGAACCTTTAAAAGAGTGTCTAAGCATAATCTATAGGAAGAAACTTTTCTTTCAGCTTCTATACCATTTTATTCTAGTTTTAGATCTTTCCCTTTCCATTCCTTTTTCTTTCATTTTGTAGGTGATCCCACCAAATTAATGCATGTCTGGACAAATTAGTGAATGAAAATTTAACCTTCTTCTCCTCTGAAAGGGTTTCCACTCAAACAATTTTTCCATGCAATTCAACCAGTCAAGCAACTCCTCTGGTTGTAACCCTCTAACATAATTAGGAACATTAATCTTTAAGTCGTCATTCTTTCCCTCCAAATTTTGGATCAATCTCTCCTCAAATGGTCTCTCACTCACTGTTTATTCATCTATCTCATTTTCTTCTTCATCTCCTCCTTCATTCATTATTGGAGGTACTTCTTCGCTTCCTATCCGGTCTCGCATCCCCATGTACATGTCTCTTTCTAAGGTGGGTAACTCCTCATGTGAGCTTAGCAACTTGTCTATGTAGCTCCTACATATGCCTATTCATATGGGAATAACCTCCCCTCGCATATAGCCATGATTATATAAAATAGAGGCAAAAATTACATAGAAAAATTTAATATGTTACCTTAACTATTTCAGAAGATCTAAATCCTACTCTGATACCAATTGATGTGAATCCAATTGCAAGAGGTTGAAATACCTCCAAAACACACATAAAAAAATTTACAAATAAAAACCAGGAGTTTCAAAATAGATTTCTTCTCATTCTGGAATCCACACTAATCTTTTACATCATTACAATCCACCTTTTATTTCACGTCTACTCTAAAACCCTTAAATGCCAAAAAACCTAAATTGCCAAAAAACCCTAAAATGCCAAAAATACCTACTAGAAAAAAAAATCAGATGGGCCCCAAAATTTACATGCCAAATATTCCTTCATAAATTAAGGCTCATGCTAAAATTTGACTTATGCTAACAAGCACAACAAAATTTATTAAAGTTAAAATACCTAGTCAAAAGTTAAAAAATGTTGGAGTAAATTTTAGGCCATTAGATGAAGGAATCCAAGCCCAAAAATGTGCGAAATGGATACAACCATGTGCAAAAAATTGACCCCAACATATTATTAATGTATAGCTACCACCCTGTAAACTTTCAACACGATCCAACGGTTGGATCAAAAGTTATGGTCTCCACAAGTTATTCTCTCGCATCGTTCTCCCCTGTTTGAAAAGAATTCAACTCCTATGAATTCTATTGAAGAAATTCATCTAATTTTGCACTTTCAATCTTCTTCAACTCCCACTTAGGAATCCAAGTATTTTCTTCTTGTTGTAAACCTTCCCACTGTACCAAATATTTGTTGTAGCTCCCATGTCTAGTAGTGATTTTCTTTTGGTCCAAGACACGCATTACCCTTTCCTTTTTCTTCTTCGGTATATGTTGCTCCCAGTTTATTTCTTCCTCCTCTACAACATTTTCATCATGACCTGGAAACTTATATAAGTCAGAAACATTAAAAACTAGTGAGATAGCAAATTTTTTTCGAGTAGCTCCACCTTGTAGACATTATCACTCATTTTCTTCATAGTCCTTCACGACCAGTCATCTTATACTTGAATTTATTAATGTCCCTTTTGAAACCTCTCCTTTCTAAGATGAACCATCACCATATATCCTTCTTGAATACAATTAATCTCCTACTGAAATCTGTAACTTCTTTATATTGTGCATTACTCAGTTTCAGCTTTTCCCTCACTTCATACTACAAATGCTTCTGCATCATCACTAGTTTTATCTTCACCGGGTAGCACAATCAAATCTAGGACATCCTTGGGATTCATACCATATAAAATATGGAAAGGAAACATCCCTATTTACTTGTTTACCAAGTTATTATAGGAAAACTAAGCTTGTGGTAAAGCTAATTCCCATTGTTTTGGATTTTCTCTAACTATGCAACGTAAGAGATTTCCCAAGCTTTTGTTCACTACTTTCGTCTTCCCATCAGTTTAGGGGTGATATGGACTATTTAATTTTAGTTTTTCCCCATTTTCCTCCATAAAGTCTTCCAAAAGTGACTCAAAAACTTCATGTCCCGATCTGAAGTGATCGTTCTTGGAACTCCATGCAATCTAACCACTTCTAAAAAAACAAATCTGCAACTCTGAAGCATCATTAGTTATTTTATAAGAAATGAAATGTGACATATTAAAGAATATATCAACTACAAAAAAGATAGAATCACTCCCTCGCTTTGTGTTAGGAATTCTTAACACGAAATCCATACTCAAATCAACCCATGGTCCCTGTAGGATTAGATAATGGCATATACAACCTAGTATATTGTGCATGGCCCTTATCCATTTGGAACACTCTACATATTTCTAAAATCCTACTTATGTCCATCTTTACCTTTGGACAATAATAATTTTATACAACAAGATAAATTTTCTTGCTAATACAAAGTTTCAACCAACCCCCACTATGCACGGTTGTCTTATGATATTTTCTTTCATTTAACCAACATGGATGCACAATTATTTCCAACTGAACAAATAACCATCACGCATCAAATAATCAGAAGAACCACTACCTATTGTAGAGTCCTTAAGTTGTCTCACAACATCACCAAAATATAGATCACCTTCATACAATTCCTTAACTACCTCAAACCCTAATACGTCATTTTCCATTGTACTCAAAAGTGTTGCACGCCTACTCAAGACATCAGTAATTTGATTCTGCTTACCCGACTTACTGATTTATGCTTTAAGACAAAACTATATTCTTGAAAAAATGAAACCTATTTTACATGTGTACTATTTAGTTTCTTTCAGTGTGTTTACATACGTCAAGGCTTCATGGCCATTGAAGAATACAAATTATTTTGCTATCAAGTAATTAATTCTAAACAATAGCATAAAATTCCACATCATAAGTAGAATATATCCTTCGACTTTATTTATCTTTTCATTAAAGAATGTCATAGGTTTTCCTTCTTGACTCAACAGCTCCAATCCTGACATGTGAGGCATCGTAGTAGTCAACCTTGAAGACCTTGCTAAAATATGGTGATAACAAAATAGGTGCTTCTGACACTTTCTTCTTCAACACTTCAAAACTATCTATTTCTACCTTGGTCCATATAAACTCCTTTCCTTTTATACATTATGTTATGGGTGCAAAAATGCTACGAAATTCCTGATGAACTTAGATAAAAAGTTTCCAATCCATGAAAATACGAACCTCTATCACATTCCTTGGAATAGGCCATTCTAAAATTTCCTTTACTTTTTCCTCATCCATCCTCACCCCATCCTCTGATATGAAAACCCCAAAAAAATAAGACTCTTTTGAAAAATCTACACTTCTTTAAGTTTGCATATAGACTCTCTTTACATAACAAGTCTAACACCAATTTCATATGTAACAAGTGTTTTCTAATGTCTTATTGAATATCAGAATATCATCAAAATAGACAACAACAAACTTACCATTGTATTCTTGGAGTACGCTATTCATTAGCCTCATGAATGTAATGGGTGCATTAGATAGCCCAAATGGCATCACCATCCACTTGTATAATCCTCATTTTTTTTTAAAGTTATTTTCCATTCATCTCCTTGATGGATCCGGATCTAGTAGTACCCACTCCAAAGGTCAATATTGCTAAAATATCATGCTCTCGCTAGCACATCCATCACATCATCTAATCTTGGAATTGGGAGCTGATAGTTAAGTATGATCTTATTTATGGCCATGGTATTTACAAACATTCTCTAATATCCACCTTTTTTGGGAGTCAATAGTGGTGTTGTTGCACATTGACTCATGGTTTTCTCTCACTAACCCTTTACGTATTAGATCTATGACATGTCTGCTCAACTCTTCACTCTTTTCCGAGACTCATCCGATAGTCTTCTGGTTTAGAAGGGCTAATCCTGGGATCAAATCAATAAGGTGTTGAATATCTCGCTTCGGAGGTAACCCATCTAGTAGCTCATCTGGTATGAAATATTTGTATTTCTTTAAAGTACCTTTTCCGTAGCAACAAGTATATTAAAATCCTCTATTTCCACATTCTTTGACATCAATGCATAACACCAACCAACTTCTTCCATTTATGTAACAAACTCTTTTAAAGCCAATAATCCCTCACTCTTATCTTCTTTCTTGAAAGGTAAAAATACCACCTTTAAACCATCCTTTCAAAAAGTATATGTATTTTTCCCTCCATCATGTGTAACCCTTCTATCATATTGCAAGGCATCCCCAAGTAATATATGGCATGCATCCATTGGGATAACATCACACCACACCTAATCCTTATAGGTATTCCCAATCTAAAAATTTATAAGGCATCTTTTATATATGGTTACCTCATTCCCTTTCTTAAACCATGATATACGATAGGGATATGGGTCCTTCTCACATTTTAGATTGATTTTATCAACCATCACAGTTGAAACCATATTTTCACAACTACCGCCATCAAAAATAATTTTACATACCTTTCCTCAAGAGGTGCATCTTGTTGAAATATATTTTTTCGTAGGCACGTATCGGTACCAATAACATCCTGTTATTTCTCCTTCTTTAGGGCAATCATCATCCTCCTTTACATGAGGGTTTCACCCAAGTCTCGTAGTAATCTCCATTTCTTCTTCCTCTTGACTTCAAAAGATTTACTCATGGTTATCCTCATCATCTCTCTTGGGTAGGATAGTGCGGAAACTCAAATTTTTTATGCCCCTCTTTACCACATCAATAACATGTATATTTCCTTTGGGGACTATGTCAGCCCCGTCCTCCATTATAACCTCTTCCTATGAAACCCCCTACTTCTTTGGTAGTTACCACGGATTTGACCAAAATCTTCGAGGCTCTTATACATTAGAGGATTCACATTTTGTATATTCAAATCTACCCCTTCCTCTCATTGGAGATGATGATGGCCCTCCCTTCACACCTCTTCTAAAATTATTTCTCTTGTTCTTTTCTTTTGTGTTTAATGTGAGTTGATAAACATCATCTAGGCTATGGATCCAGAACATACTCAACTCATCTTGTATGGTGTAACTCAATCCATTTATATAGCGTGTAGCCTTTTGTTCTTCAGACTCTCCATGTTCCACCCTAATTGATGCTTTTAAAATTCATTGGTATACTCCTCAATGCTAAGATCCTCATGTCTTAGGTTTTGGAACCTTCGAAAGAGTGTCTGAGCATAATCTACAAGAAGAAACTTTTCTTTCAGCTTCTTTACCATTTTATTCAGTTTTGAATCTTACCCTTTCCATTCCTTTGTCTTTCATTTTCGAGGTGATCCCACAAGATCAATGCATGTCCAGCCAAATTAGTGCATGAAAACTTAACCTTCTTCTCCTCGAAAGGGTTTTCCACTCAAATAATTTTTCCATGCGATTCAACCAGTCAATCAACTCCTCTAGTCATAACCCTCCAACATAATCAGGAACATTAATCTTAACGTCATCATTCTTTCCCTCTAATGCTTGGATCAATCTCTCCTTAAATGGTCTCCCATTCACAGTTTATTCATCTATCTCATTTTCTTTTTCATCTCCTTCTTTATTCATTAATGGAGGTACTTCTTCAGTATCATTATCTGGGTCTGCATCCCCATTTGCATGTCTCCTTCAAGGTGGGTAACTTATCCTGTGAGCTCAGTAATTTGTCTTTGTAGCTCCTGCATATGCCTATTCATCTAGGCATAACCTCTCCTCCTCCCGTGTCTAGTTATGATTATATAAAATAGAGGCAAAAATTACAAAGAAAAATGTAATTTGTTACCTTAACTATTTCGCAAGATCTAAATCCTTCTCTAATACCAATTGATGTGGATCCAACTGCAAGAGGTTGAAATACCTCCAAAACACACATAAACAACTTTGTAAATAAAAACTAGGAGTTTCAATTTTATAAGAATGCATACACCTACATACATGTGATATTAACATACATAGCAATTAATATATAGGAATAAATATTTAATACTATTTTATCTAAATTGTGTAAATTGATGAAAAAATAGAATTGAGTGAGTGTGGGAATGATACATAAACACAATCACACTACCAAATATTACAAATAAACATGATGAAGATAGAAAGATAAAATATTTATTTGAGTTAAAAATGGCAAGTGATTAGGTTTTATAGGGTTAAAAAAAAGAGTAGATGTTAGGGATTGATCTTCGGTCCTCTTTAACCCTTTTTTATATTTTTAATGTTAATTTTTCAAAGTTTTTAAAAAATTATTTTAAAAAGGTTTATGCTATTTTTTATTGAAGAAATAGTCTATTATACTACTTCAAATAAATATCGGCATCTATTCACAAAAAGCAGCTAGTGTGAGGGAATGTCATAGAAATGACACCAAGTAGTTGAAAAGAAGCCTAGAGAACCTAAAAATAAACATAAACATGCCAAACTGAAATAATTTGGATTGATCAAAACATCAAACCTAAATAAGAATAATTAATTTTAAGAAGAGTGGATGACACACTTGTATTCCTCCTTTTTCTTCTATTTGGATCAAAAAGGAGGAAAATCAACAAGTATTGTACATGCAAATTTAGAAAAGAATTACACATATCACTTTGCAATACTATGGGGTTTTAGCAAAATCGGCAAATAATCCATCCTAAAAAAATGAGTTGTGGTCACAACCTTTTGGATTCCTAACGATTCACAAAACTTAATTTGTGAGGGTCAATATCTCCCATGAGCCTAAAATTGCAAAGGATTTAAAAATTAGATGAGTGGACTTCATTTCATTTTAAATTTTATCTATCCCTTCAAATATAGGATTAGGGTTTTTAGTCAAGTTTTTACCAAATAATTTCAAAGTTCCTTCTTATTTATACAATTTTAAAAATAACATCATTTTCTTTGTTAATTGTCAAGGGGAAGTCTTGAGATCAATGTCCATGGTTAAGACACCATAGGCACCAAAAATGGAGGTTTTTATATTCCAAGAGTTTAATCATAACATTATAGGAAGAGGTTTGCTATCATTTATTTGAACACATATTTTGACATAAGTAATATATTTTCTACTACCAGTTTAAGAACATATGCGAGACTATCACCCAAAGGATTTACCAATTCTTGACAAAAGAGCTTCTACTTACCTATGCACTTGAAGCTTAAGAAATATTATATAAATAGTAGTAACCACTAGATCCTCTTGAGATAAGTCAAAACTAAGGCTCCATGTGTCATAAATAACCATGATTTTCCAAAGAGATAGGGTACATGTTCACATATACTGCCTTGGTCAATTGAACAAATAGCAATGAAAAAATCTGATTATAAGCCAAGGAAAAATTTGATATACCGTTTCAACATCCATTGTTATGTTTCCCACACTCTAATTGTTTTATTCTTCTTGATCACAAAATACTTATTAAAGTGTAGACAATGTATCGACATCCCTCTCATATAATTTCCACTTATTTACAATTGTTGGTCAATACCATGGGGTTAAACTTTTGTCACTTTCAAATCTTCATCATTACTCGTCACACTCCTTTTCTCGGGCACTACACATTTTAAAATGGTATTTTAACTATCTTGATGAAAACTTGAAGTGTTTACCATAGAAATATATTATTAAACTGTGAATCTTATGAAGTTAAATATATTTGAGATCATATTTTAAACCACATAACACTACTACATGGAGGGGTGTTTAGAGACATTAATTAGAGACAAAAATATATTTTTGTCTCTAATTAATACACCCTCCTAATTTTGTCTCTAGTTAATACCTTTAATATAACATGTCTTTTGCTAATATCTTTAATATAACAAATTTTAATTAAAAATACTCTTTTTTGCAGTGGCTTGTAAAGCGGGAAGCTGCAGGAAAAAATGAATGCCGCAAGCAAAATGGAAAACTGCATTGGGCGGGAGGGGATTTCATTCTCGCATGCGGATCTTAGGCGAGGAGGAGGACCGCGGCGGTATCCGCATCCATTTCTTTTGCCCATTTTTGTTTTACCTTTTTTCATGGTTCAATCCACATGGTTATGAGCTATGTGCGGGATTTTTTTGATTAATGGGTGAGAGCTGGTTGAATCCCATTCAAACATTCCCTCCCGAGATCCTTGAAAAACCCTAGCATGGTCGAGTGTTTCTGGTCATATTATAACACGTTTTGATTTCTTAAAAATATATACCAAATATGTATGGCTCTATTTTTCGGTTGGAGAGCTTTTATCCTTGTGGTGCTCAAAGGTTTCCTTGTTTTATGCATTATTATCTATTTTGCGTTCGTTTTTCCCG
This sequence comes from Taxus wallichiana var. yunnanensis, assembly GCA_018340775.1. Classification (NCBI taxonomy): domain Eukaryota; kingdom Viridiplantae; phylum Streptophyta; class Pinopsida; order Cupressales; family Taxaceae; genus Taxus; species Taxus wallichiana. The sequence continues at coordinate 172,376,388 of CM031235.1, forward strand.
AGATCCGAATTTGCAGGAGCAGACCATCTTGGATTTTGTATTTAGCTTGGCCATGGGTTATGTATCTCACCATAGTTCTTTGAGATCTGGAATTTGCTTGGGAAATAGGTGCTTATTTTTCTTAAGCTCGAGTTGTGTGGGTTGGCATATTTATAACCAGCTCAATCGTTTATGCTTTATGCTTTTCTCACTTACATTCGAATCCGGTTATGAGCTATGTGCGGGATTTTTGATTAAGGGGTCGAGAGCTAGTTGAATCCACTCAATCTTGCCTTTGTGCCATTCGGATAGCTTGGTTCTAGGTTTTTTGGTTTGCCATTTTTTTCTTTTCCCAATCTGTATGCTTCTTTTGCACTTGTCTCAACTCGTCATGGTTGTATGTAATTTGAGCCCTTACTTCTTGCTACGGGAGTATTAGATAGGAAGATCAGGAAGGCAAAGAGACAATAAACAATGAATGATTTTTCTAACATGGAGACCTTAGTTTCAGTATAGACAAGATCTGTGTTTTATTTAATAGCTCGGCCCAATATCTGGAGAATGAACCTACCTCCATTTGGGAGTTTTTGTTGTTTATCTCGTTGTTCTCATTGAAATCATGCGATTCATTGTGTGGTTGAGGGTCGAGTTGGATCGTTGTGTCAAAATTTGGGTGAGCTCTGTTTATTTCTATTAGCTTCTATTACTCGGGTGTTATTCGGCCATGGGGATTCTTTTGACATTGCATTCCTTAGTGGGTAGATGTGCTTTCCCAATACAGCTTAAACCATGGCTATGTCTCGAGAGTGTGTTTGATGTATCTCACCAAGTCATGTTATGCTTGGGATCAAGCATAACATGACTTGATGAGATACATCAAGTCATGTTATGCTTATGACTTGGATCGTTGTGTCAAAATTTGGGTGAGCTCTGTTTATTTCTATTAGCTTCTATTACTCGGGTGTTATTCGGCCATGGGGATTCTTTTGACATTGCATTCCTTAGTGGGTAGATGTGCTTTCCCAATACGGTTAAACCATGGCTATGTCTGCGAGAGTGTGTTTGATGTATCTCACCAAGTCATGTTATGCTTGGGATCAAGCATAACATGACTTGATGAGAAACATCAAGTCATGTTATGCATATAAAGGCTTATGATTCAACTTGCCACTTTTTTTGTTCTTTGGCTCACACGAAGATGGTCACAACTATTATCACTTTGTGAATAGCCTTACTACACCCGAGAGGAAGTTGTAGCTTTGTGTAGTGTTTGAGGGTATATTTGAATACTGAAATTTTCTAATTCCATAGGTTGGATGGATGTGTGAGAAGTACTTAAGAACTAAAAATAGATATAACCATAAACAAGCGAGATGAAAATTGTGACCAATGTTTTGTATTTTGTATTGAAGAAGATCAATTCAGACATTGTCTTCGTTGAAGTATTGATATATATATTACATTGATACATGTGCTTTTGTAGAATTGAGACTCCAAACTGTATAAAAGGCCAATTTGGCAGCCTCTTTTAGTACTCCTTGTAATAACTGGCTAGTTACTGAGAAGAAATTGTGTTCAAGAGTGCAACTCTGGAAGTGATAAGAAGCTTGAATAGCTGGTTGATTTTGTGCTCAAATGATGGTAGAGCCATCTCCAAGTCATGGAGTGCCATGTTAGTGGGAGAGAGCTGAAGGGGAATCACCAATTTGGAATTGGAATTAAGAACATTGTTGAGGTTTCCAAGAGCAATATCTACCTCCTCTAGCTCATGCAAGAACCTTGAAGATGACGATGAGGATCTCCTTTTCAACCCAAATGCCTCTTTTAGCTTGTCTTGTAGAGAAGTGAAACTCCTAGGAAGAGGAAGAGCTTGAATCTTCAGTCGTGGTGTCTTGAAAGAAACAAGCAGTGACAAGTGCAGAGCAAACCAAGATGGTGATGGCCTTGGTGTGGTTTATGTCGATGGCTATGGCAGGAGCTTCTAGTCCTACTCGTGCTTTCTCCTCAAGGTTAAGCTTATCTGCCATTCACCTCAGAAAAGACATGCATTTCTCCAACCTGGACTGGGTTTCCTTGTTCCCTAGCCAACAGGCAAGGGAGTTGCATGCTCTTTGAAGTGCATGGGCATTTGGATTGATTCTGAGGCCGCGAATGGCTACCTACACACACATGTGTTGCTTCTTAATTTCTGAGATGCTATCCCTCAGCAGATTGCACACTTCAAGTAGGTGGACCATGTCATCTAGATGTTGGTTCATCCACTTACACCCCATTCCCTTAGTGTCTATGTCTATTTGTGAAAGATTGGAATTGGCATTGACCATCACCTGCAGTGCTTAGCCAAGCCAATCTGCCCCAAAACATGAAGAAGAAGAACACTCCACCTGCTATTCCAATCTTTGCACCTCACCTACAAGATGGTCTTGAAAAGAAGTAAGGATTGGACACTCTGCGATCTTTAGGGCATGCTCTCTTTGACCGCTTATGTTTATGCTTTTGAGGAGAGTGTCGGTTCACAAGAGATGAGAGAAGAGACATAGAGGGTACTGCAATGCTCATGCTCATTGTATTGATTCCTCGATGTCGATGCTTGTTTCTTCAAGGATATCATATGATGACTTCTTGCTCGCCTATTAATATGATTTATAGCACCGAGTTAAGGAGTAACCCTTCATGTGTGGGTTCTCTCCGAATTCACCCTCCAACACCACAACATGCTTCCTTGACAAGTATCATAGAATCACAAGCCAAAATTTTAACGCTCCTACTAGATACTCTGAATTTTATGAAGTTAGACAGAAGTAATTAAGCAAATTCATGCATTGGAGTCTACATTCTTTGGAAAGTACAGTCTTGCTGCACACTGAACAGTATGCTTATGATAATTAATTATGTATAAAATATTCCTAACAGTCCTAATTATCATTCATGTGCTATAAAACAGTCATAACAACAATTTTTCATATTGCATGGTTTACAATAGTCCTAACAAACATTCATGCTCTATACATACAGGAAGAAAATGGCATGCCCCCTGATGTACCTAATGGGGAAGCTACTGTGACCCCTACGACTGCAACAATCTCCACAGTGAACACAAAAGGAAAGAAAGAGGTTACAATCTTGTTAACCTCGGATGGAAATGTCTTAAAAGATGAAATGGGGTCGAAATTTTTCCAATTTCTATTTCATCGCACAGAATGCCTATTTGGAAATACCATACAAGTGGATTGGAGAAAGCAAGCCAATTCTAAGAAAGATGAACTCTTTGAAGATGTCATAAAAGAGTTTGGAAATCCCGGTTTTAACAAGGATTTCATAATGGATTATGCACGGAAATTCATTCATTCTAAAAGAGACAAAATAAGGTCAAAGCTAACAAATGACTTGAGATATCCCCGACCAGCTTGGATCACTAACCAAACAACATGGGATGAGCTTATCAAAGATGCCAAATTCAAGAGAAAGTCCTTCAAAAATCCAAACTACATGCCATCTGCACGAGAAGGAGGTAAAAGACGCCTTCGAGATACAACAAAGGCTACCCAAGCTAGGTTGTCAAGTATTGGGTCCCATAAATTGGGGTCGGGTGGGTATAATAGTATTCGTGGGAGCTTGGTAAGTGAATACTTTCATTTAATTTTTTATATTTTTCGGTGACTTGAATGTATTGGATGACAAATGATACTTGATAAATTAAAATGTCTTTGTACACTTAGGTTCACCACTTTCGAAAGGAAGCTTCAGATGAAGATCTAAAATATGCACTAATGCATGGTTCCCAAGGGCTCCTAAGCAACATATGATAGATCGAGGGAGAAATTGGTCATTGAGCATGAATCTGAGGTAAGTTTATTATAGTATTTGATGACATAATAAAACATTTAAGTATCAATGTTGTGATAATTTAATTAACTAAAGTATGTTGTTTAATAGGATGTGCAACAATCAAACTCCTTAAAGGGTGCAACTGACAGTGAACATGAAGATGCCACAGAAGGATGTGATGATTTTGTTGTTGGACAAAATGAATCGATTGACCTTCTTGGAACTCATCTGGAAAACAACCCAGAAATCCAACAGACAAGAGTTCAGGATGATTATCATGTTGCACCATCTATTATAGTTCCTCGTCAAAAGAGGACAAAAAAGAATAGACATTTTTCCTATCCGGCTAAATAGATTTAAATTGTTGTTATTTTATGAATTATTGGCTATTTCATTACTGTGAACTTATTGGTTTGTTTTATGAACTTATTGAGAGTTTGATCGGTCTATAAAAGCTGCTCAAATGCGTGTCAAACACTGAGATATTTATGTGATAGCCATATTTATTGTATGTATCTATACATTTTAAGATGGCTTTTTTTGCCTCATAAGAACTTCTATAACCTTCTTTTTGATGAGATGGCTATAATATACTCAATAAGGTTGATTGATCTTTAATTCTATTATGGTCATTATCTTTTGGTTTGCAGCCCCCAGGTATTATCTTTTGGTTTGTAGACAAATGTATTGATCTCGTTTCAATAAGTCAGTAATGTATCTGTTGAATCTTCCATTGCTAATCATTTGCTTGCATTGATAGGTATGCAATTGCAAGTGCTCGTTCAGATGGTCTACTTTTGCTTTGTGGAGGAAGAGATGCAAGCAGTGTGGTAAGAATTGTAATTTCTGACATTTTATTACTGGAGAATTGTTAAATTGCATTAAGACCTCTTTGCTAAAAAGTTCTAAAGCTTTCAGATGATCCGTTAGGCTTTGAGTTGTAGTTGTGATTGAAACAAGATTATCTGTGTATAGGAGTGGAAGAAATGGGTATATGCAGCTGTCGAAGGGAAGAACACCGAGTAATTATCAAAAATAAAATTATGTACAGACCAAAAGTTTAAGTAGCTCTTTGTTGATTATTGTTGTAATTACAATGTACAAAGGAGAATAGTTTAACATGCTAGTTTTCAATAGCAGTTGTCCAAACCCAGTCCATATAAGACATTTGTATGTTTGTCCATGGATCTCTTGAAAAACCCCTCTTTCAATTTCATGAAAACAGAGGAAGTAAGCAGGCTATCAGACCCTGCTTGATGGCATATGCCTGTTCTCTCCACTTTAAGCAGCTCAGCCACTCTGTTCAGACCTCCATACAACCCATCACAAAACTTGATCATATGTTTGACATCATACACACTTGGAAAATACAATCTCATCAAACGGAAAAATCATTCTTGGGTGTGGGGCAAGTAGTTGCAGGTCAGAAGTTTGATCAAATACCCAAAATCATACGCACTGTGGAAAGTAATCCATCTCATATTCTCATTCAAAACAACTCCAGAGGACATCAGAAGCTCTGCAAAATGCTTAGAATCGATACCCAAGTGATTGTTTTTCTTGAAATCGATACCACTCTGTCTCAGCAGCTCGATGGAATCAGGGGCATGGATGTCTTCCCCGGGATTAAATTCTCTCAGATTGAATTGCCACACACAGAGCTGACCTGTACCACAATCTGGCAGGTTTCCTTCCTCATCAGAAAATGTCAATCCCAGCTGGATGAGTTTCAGGGTATCCACATTGGCTTTCAAGGTGTGGTAATGGTGCTCGCCCCGTGTTGAACCTCCCCAATGGCCTGATCACAACACCAGGAAACTCAGTGTCCATGGCGACATATGGGTATTGATCTACTACCTCCCTGATCAGCTCAAACTCTTCTTCCAGATTATCTGCCCACACCTCCCTAATGCAAACTGAATCTCCCTTGATCATGACCATTTCGCATCCAATTCGACACAGATGATAATTTTCTGTATGGGATTGGATCTGGGGATGAAGATGAGGACAAATATGTGGAGATTGGAGGAGTCAAACAATGCAAATGCAGAGGAAGAGTCCACAGATCTGAGAAGTCTGTGGAGAAAGGATCGTTGTGACTTGGATCGTTGTGTCAAAATTTGGGTGAGCTCGCTTATTTCTATTAGCTTCTATTACTTGGGTGTTATTCGGCCATGGGGATTCTTTTGACATTGCATTCCTTAGTGGGTAGATGTGCTTTCCCAATACAGTTAAACCATGGCTATGTCTGAGAGTGTGTTTGATGTATCTCACCAAGTCATGTTATGCTTGGGATCAAGCATAACATGACTTGATGAGAAACATCAAGTCATGTTATGCATATAAAGGCTTATGATTCAACTTGCCACTTTTTTTTGTTGCTGGCTCACACGAAGATGGTCACAACTGTTATCACTGTGAATAGCCTTACTACAGCCAGAGGAAGTTGCAGCCTGTGTAGTGTTTGAGGGTATATTTGAATATACTGAAATTTTCTAATTCCATAGGTTGGATGGATGTGTGAAAAGTACCAAAGAACCAAAAACAGATATAACCATAAACAAGCAGATGAAAATTGTGACCAATGTTTGGTATTTTGTATTGAAGATCAATTCATACATTGTCTTCGTTGAAGTATTGATATATATATTACATTGATACATGTGCTTTTTTTAGAATTGAGACTCAAAACTGTATAAAAGGCCAATTTGGCAGCCTCTTTTAGTACTCCTTGTAATAACTGGCTAGTTACTGAGAATAAATTGTGTTCAAGAGTGCAACTCTGGAAGTGATAAGAAGCTTGAATAGCTGGTTGATTTTGTGCTCAAATGATGGTAGAGCCATCTCCAAGTCATGGAGTGCCATGTTAGTGGGAGAGAGCTGAAGGGGAATCAACAATTTGGAATTAGAATTAAGAACATTGTTGAGTTTTCCAAGAGCAATATCTAACTCCTCTAGCTCATGCAAGAACATTGAAGATGACGATGAGGATCTCCTTTTCAACCCAAATGCTTCTTTTAGCTTGTCATGTAGAGAAGTGAAACTCCTAGGAAGAGGAAGAGCTTGAATCTTCAGTCGTGGTGTCTTGAAAGAAACAAGAGTGACAAGTGTAGAGCAAACGAGTGTAGTGCTTTCTTTGTTCTCAAAGCTAGGGATTGCACAGTTCTTAAACGAGGTAATGCTGAAAAATCCCAAGGGAACTCTCTATGTTTCATTTGATGAGTACATATCAATTTGATGAGATAAATGCTAGATTGTGTGCATTCTAGTGGACTCTCGCATTATGATTTCGAGAGGGAATGAGCTAGAAACCCTCAATGCCATGCAAATGACATGAAGCCCTTGATCATTAGGTTAGAAAGATGCTATAGGGTATAAGGAGCACAAATATAATTTTTGCAAGCCTTGACAGTGAATAATATGACTTCTAGAACAAATTATCTTTTCTCGGGCTCGATGTAGGGCATCGAGCTGCTCTTTATTCCACCGACCAAAATCTGTGAAACTTTGAAGAAATTTCTATCCCAGGATGAGCATGAAGATCCCCAAATCTCAAGGTGAATGGAGTTGCCCATCAAAAATTGTGCATACTGTGATAATTTTAATTTGAAAAAAGGAGGTAATAGTGTACGTGATGATGGTGAGGGTAAAGGGTAGAATTTAATAGACAATTCTTGTTTATGTTTGTGGACTTGTTCCTAAGGTGACATGAGGCGTGTTTGAAGTGTTTAAATGAGAATTAGGAGAATTTAATGAAGAAATTACTACCGTTCCTATGAGAACTAGATCTGGTTGGGCACAAAGAGACCTAAGTAGGTCCTTTAGCATAATCTGTTTCAAATAGAAAGCTGGGCATAATTTGTCAAGGATCGATTGCATAAAAGTTGGGGAAACATCTCAAATAGGATAAAGGGAATCTAAACTTAAGAATTTTGTGTCTTGCTGACCCTTGGGCGGTGTTTTGGTGCACAGAGGAATGAGTTATCGATAGGATTTTAGAGCCCAGAGTCGGGAGGTCTTTGTCACGGGGGTAGAGTTATAGGGGTTTCAAAGTATTAAGCTCTCCAAACATACTCTTAGGCTTATATTACATTCCCTCTCAAAAGTTCTGATGGAGGCCTATATGATGACAGCCAGGTTTCAATGCTACAGTTTCCAAAATCACAATTTGTAACCCTAAGCACATGTTTACTAAGAACAGGACTGAGCATGAGAGATTTAAGAACCAGTGACTCTTCAAGAATATACAAAGGATCCTACAGTTACTGCCTCGTTCCAAGACATACATCCAAAAATACAACTTGTAGTCATCTAGATATCAGGGGAACATGTAAGAATGCCTGATGCATCAGACAAGACAGAAATCCATAGGATTATATGATAGTCAAGCGAGAATATAAGGTTTGTCGTAAATATCAACACACCAAGAATATACCGAGGTTCCTACCAAATTCTACATGCCTCCATACGTGCACAAAGAAACCCCTAACAAGCTATTAGCATCTCGATATAAAAAGAAACATATGAAAGCTCGATCTGATCTTGAAAATCCTGGAAAAAACAGAGTTTCATAAGATTTGAGGAATAAGCAACTGAACAAAGGAGAAATTATAATGTCATGAAATTTGTCTTCATCTTTATTAAATACCTAACACCCTCATACCATTCGTTGGGAGCTCAAGAATACAAGAATCAAATGCAAAACCTTGTTTTTTGGGTTCTTCTCAGAATTGAGACAACATATCTCAAGAAACTTCTCACCTTTGGCTTTCGAATTACTCCTTGCATTCTAAGCTCTGCCACATCCTTCTTGAATTCTCTCTCTTTTGAATGAATCCTCCCACCATCATTTCTTGCATCATATTTCGGTTACAAAGCCTAACCATACTCACTTTCACTAAGGAATTCACCATCTACCATTCCAAGTACTTCACAACCATGTTCATTCATATTAATTTAAAGAGTTATTTAGAATACATTTGCAAGTAATCACAGTATTAAGTAACATATGGCAACATAAAGACTTACAAGAACAATCTCTCTTTCATACTGAGCTATGCAAAATAGATGCACACTTATTCTTGCATACTGAATGCCTCAATTGTAGGGATGGATGGGTCCAAATGACTCTATTTCTACTGCTTGTGCAACAAGCACTTTCTATCTCATAGGTGCTGCAAATCATATAATTCGGGGTGAAGCTGTAAGTTGTTTACACTTATCTTATTACTCGTTGTTTACAAAAGAGATACATTTCATTACGGAGGCACTGAATCTACATGTTTTCAAATTGGTGTGTTTTTAAGATGTCATGCTTTCGGTGGCTCTAATGCTGCTATTATTCCAATAGGTAAAGTCAAGTAGCATCTATTTTCTTCTTGTATTTTGGCTTGTGACTCTGAGTTATTTTTACAGGATTATGATATGATTGTATAATAACCATATTCATATAATTACTTTTACCGGGCTTCACATGGTCACCGTCTGCAAGTATTCTTTGAGTTTTGATCTGGTGAACATATGTTTGCTTGCAGGTCTTGGGGGATTTGTAGCTTGCGGGCATTGTCAGAAAGGAATGATGATCCCACAAGAGCATCACGTCCATGGGATGAAGTATGATTATTGGTCCATTATGATGATCCAACAAAAGAATAATGTCATTGATCTCCTTTTGCGTTTTTCTAATATCAAAGCATCTCATACTTGATTTTGGGACAACTTTTCAAATTAGCTAAACTAATTGCTCCACTTTTTGACAGGATCGTGATTGGTTTTTCATGGGGGATGGAGCAAGAATTCTGCTTCTTGAGGAATTAGAACATGCAAAGGTACATTCTTTGTCAAGAGGCATCTTTTGCTAGTGACTGAAGTTTAAGGCTATCTAGCTTGTATTTTGAGGTTTGTAATTGTTATATGCTCTAATAGATATGTTGCATGCTCTAACAGTTTGAATGATTTTTTATTCTTATCATCATTGCCATCTTCTTTTGGGTCAATGATGGAGGAGGAAACTTGAATATTGCTGAAATTTTAAGGTCATTGTAAAGAGTGGATAAATTGTCTATGTTCATCTAGGATAACATGTTCTTACTAATGTCGTGCAGAAGCACTTTAATATGTGCCAATCAGCTTCTTGTTTGACTGGAATAAACACACCATTACTTGTTTTGCATATTGCAGGTTTAGTAAATGCTGGAAATTGTGTTGAGTTGGCAGCACATCTTAATGTTGATGGATTTCTAGTCGGAGGGGTTTCTCTGAAGGTTGGCTGCAAACTGTTTTACCCTCTTTATACCTTTTTGCTGAAGTTTTTCAAGCTCTCCATATTGTTTACTTCAATACAAACTTTTCTCATCCTGGCCTACGAAAGCTCGTGGTCAAGTTATGCTTGGAGGTGACTATACTCTTTTTTATGTGAGCTCGTATCATCAAAATAACTTCAAGTATAAGAGCAATGTTATTATGTATTGTATTTTCAAGTTACCTGTCACATTATGAAAAGGCTCAGCATAGACATGCCTTGTTATTAAAGATGGCCTTTTTTATGAAAGGTTGATGGTTTCTTGTTATATGTTTAATTCAACCTCAGTATTTTAATGAGATGTTTGTTATAAATTTTCAAGTGATAGTTGATAAACGCAACGAGTCATTATAATCTTTGTTTTCATGAAGACTAAAGATGAGTTGCTTGGTGCTATTGATAGTAGAGAATTGTATCAAAGTTGAGACAATCAAAGCGAAGAACATGAAATGACAGCTGCCGACAGAGAGACACTGACTCAAAATTAAAGTTAAGAAAAAAAACCTCAAAGTAGCACTAGGGAAGCAGACAGATCGCTTGAAGCTGGGGGTGGAGAGGTGTTCATATTGTATGCAAAGGGATAACGGAATTTAGGCACCCTTTTGTATTTTATCATTGTATTTAAAGGGTTAACAGTATTTAGACACCCTTTTGTATTTTATCTTATTTGATATTAATAAAATGTTTGTGGACCCATTTGTTGGGCACAAGATTCAAATCAAATTGTTTTTAATTTATGATATTCCTTACCAGTCTACTCTAACATCATAGACGATATGTAGCCGTCGATTGCACTATATGATATTTGGTTATTATTTATTCTTGAAATTCAGATTTTTCATTCTTTAAATTCGTATTGTCTCTAGAGAGACAATAAAAATTGAAATTAGTATTGTCTCTAGAGAGACAAAATCAGTATTTTGTATTGTCTCTAGCGAAACAATACAAATATTGTCTCTAGAGAGACAAAAACTATATTGTCTCTCAAGAGACAAAATATGTATCAACCTATATTGTCTCTGAAGAGACAATAATTAGAGACAATATTAGAGACACCCGCTTTGAGACAATAATAGAGACAATATACAACTTTTTTATTGTCTCTATTTGAGACAATTTGATCAAGTATTGTCTCTATTATTGTCTCAAAACACCCCCCCTTGTAGTAGTGTAAAGAATGATGACATGCCTCTATTAGGAATATTGGAGCACCCACCCGCAATGATAAACGTAGGAATTGACAAACACGCTGCACCATAATTAAAAAAAAGAAATATTGCACTGCAAAATAATATGTAAGATGGATCTGAAAAAACATTATGCAATTTTTTATTTTCCAAAGAAGGTGATAGTGTCAATTTTATTTTTGTTGATTCAATGCTTTTCACAATTACTCTTTCCATTCTTCCATAGTGGAATACATTTGATCTAGTTTCTTACTCCAATTTTATTTCACTATAACAGATGCGTTTACATTGGCAGAGCTCAGTGTTCATAGATGAGCAGGCTCTCCTTATTAGGTATTATGCAATTTTAATTGATCTAAGATTAATAAGAGGACCTGAAGGTAATATTGAACTTAAAGCTAAGAGTCTGTCCGGTCTGGTGAAGAAAATCAAGGAGGGCATATCCATGAGCATATCTGAATCGTCCAGTTCCTCCAACAACAGATACCTCTCTCTGCGGCAGACTAAATCGATTTGTCCCCTGTATCTCGAGGCTGCTGCCATTGTATTTCCCAGTCTGAAAGATAATGGAAGAAAGCATATGAAAACCAGTGTTTTTGGGATCTGGTCGGGCTTCAAATCCTTGCATTCTTCCCAAAACTTTTGAGGACGGAAGAGGTCCTTCCGTAACAACGTGATCTATAACGTTTACCGTTCCGAAGGCCAACAGTCCAGAAGACGTTCCGTTCACTCCTGCAACTGTTTGTATGGTAGCATCGACTCCACTCAGAGTCTCTTGCAGGTATAACACCATATTCACTTCGCTGGCAGCAGCCAAATTAGAAGAAGAAGAAGACAGCATTAGAAAAATGAAGGCAAGGAATAAGGCAAACGAAGATTTAGAACCCATCTCCATGGTAAATATAACTGGTCTTTCAGTCTTAGTAATTAAGGCGGGAAAGTGGAGAGAGAGGAAAGAGTTTAGTGACATTCCTATTACCCAAACGAGTATATATAAGCATTGCTGCGGATGCAAATTGAACTTCCTATTTTCTGCGATGAAAAAATCAACTGTATGCTTCTAGTCACGAAACGTTTTGTTTACTAAGAATTTAGACCGTGTTGCAGGAGAAGACTTTTATCGGTAACAACCTAATGTGTCAAAATTCTGGGCGAGGTAACAAAAATACACGAGAGATAGACTCTTCCATTTGAGAAAACCCTGGATATGAATAGCGTCAATATAATCTAGAATTCAATCGTAGGCTTCGAGAAAGATTTTGTAAAAATTTAGTTTTGTTTACAGAGATTTTTGACTTTTATCTTTTCGAGGGAATAAAATAATCGTGAGTGGAAACAGGCCGCCTTTTATTTTGTATCAGCCTTGAATTCTCATGCATTTTCTCTTCATGCGTGTGATTCAAGAGGTCTGAACTTTCCTTAGTGCGGGGGACCGGGTGTGCATCGTCCCATTTACGGAAGAAATTTAAGAAAAAACAAAAATCTTGGTTCAACTCTGTCGCCAAGCGTTTATACTAAGAATTTTGACTGTGTTGCAGGAGAAGACTTTTATCGGTAACAACCTAATATGTCAAAATTCTGGGCGAGGTAACACAAAATTTAGTTTTGATTACAAAGATTTTTGACTTTTATCTTTTCGGGGGAATAAAATAACCGTGTGTGGAAACAGGCCGACGTACTATCAGCCTTGAATTCTCATGCATTTTCTCTTCATGCGTGTGATTCAAGAGGTCTGAACTTTCCTTAGTGCGGGGGACCGGGTGTGCATCGTCCCATTTACGGAAGAAATTTAAGAAAAAACAAAAATCTTGGTTCAACTCTGTCGCCAAGCGTTTATACCAGGAAACAGCGCGCAAATAAAAACCCATAATAGTCAAAAGGCAATCATGTTTGCGGCATTGTAACTAGGATGTTTTTGAGCGAGGTGTTGAAGAGATTGTGATAGTATTGTCATGTTCACACACAAAAAATCTATTTATCATATATGTTTGTAAGGTTAATTAATCAATAGACACTTTATCATTTTTTAGGGTGTCTTTTCATTAGTATATATGTTGATTATTTTAGTTTACAAATTATGTGATGTTTAGGTTGAGCGTGTTCACTATGCTTGACAGAATTAATAATGAAATGTGGTGTGGGAGAATTTGGCTCACTTGGCCTTGACCACCGCTTTTAGTGGTCTAGGTCGTGGGTTCAAATCTAGTGATTTACCTGCAATATGCACTAAGGGGCTTGGTGTATGCTACTTCAAATGAGGTTGATCGGTGGTTGTCGCCTTGTGTTAGATCCTCACTCCTCGAAGCTTTGAGTCGCTGGATATTCCCTAATTCCTCTGAATTACAAAAAAAAAAACACTTCTTTTTATGAGCAATGTGTTATGTGTAATAATACAATGAATTATATTGCTCATAATCTTAATAAAAGCTCTCATAATACATAGACAGAGGCATAAGTAGCGCAATCTACAACAAGGGGTGTAATGCCCCCTCATTAATTACCCAAGCCGCCTTTGTCAGGGAACCTGTCAGCTGACAGAACATGGAGGCAGCATATCCTAAATGACTTTTCAGACCTGTCTCTTCCTTGCAGAATAATACAAGCACTTTATTTGAGGTCCAGAGGCATTAACCAGTTTGAAACCCAAGTTAAAGTGGTAGAGTTAGCAGTTTTTGGATAGTTCCAGCGAATGCCATGCAAATGCAAACATTACAAAGAATTGTTCTAAATGAAGCTCTCGCTGAAATTCGTCCCAAAATCAGTACCATTAAGAGTGAAAATCAGCCTGCATTCAGAGATAAACTTATTTCTAATATCTCATCTTTTACTATATACAAAGTGATTGTTCTTGACCTATATATGTTGCTGAAGCAGGTTCATGCCTCTGAGAAGGAAGGAAACTACTGCATGTCACCATTTTGTTTATTGTAGGAAGAAGAAGAAAAATGTTGAGGTTTAGGAGGCGCAGTATTCAGGTGCAATTCCTAGCTTTATTGGATTTGCATTTGCTGCATCTGAGCACCCATGCTACATGCATGGTAACCTTTATAACTATCACTGCACTTTTACTACTCGTCATCTTTTATTTTGAGTAGTTGTTGTATTGTATAAGACATGGAAAATTCCCTTTCCTGTTATTCCACGCAGGTTTCTGCAATTTTGTCTCTTTCACTCTTCCTCCACGTGAGACCCTCTGTTTCCCTTCCTGTCCTCCACAACCCACCAACATCCTTCCACACTCAGGTCGGAATAAGAGCTTTGGAACAAGGCGTGGGCATCCATCAAATCATAGTGGGAAATGGTTTTTGGTCACAAAATGTGGTTTCAGACTGGTATTACAGTTGAGAATGCCCTAGTAGACATGTATGCGAAAACATGTGGGCTCATCTACATGGCCATGGCCTGATATGTATGAAAAATGTGGAGGTGTATACAGGGTATGCGAACTGTTTGGAAAAATGTGTAAAAGAAATGTGGTTTCATGGAATGCAATCATTGTTGGTATGTACAAAATGGCACATAAAGATGCCATTAAATAGTTGGTGATTATATGGGTTTTGGTTGCTAGGTTGCAAGAGCATACAAAAGACACACAACTGTTTGACTAAATACCTTGAAGAAAAATGGATTTTCATCTTATGATGTGGTTTCAAATTCTGAATAATTGTAAGCAAAACGAGGAAACATGAGCAAGCCCGCAAAGTGTTGCTAGAATGCCTGAAGGTGATGTAGTCTCATTGAATGTGGTGATCGCAAGTTTTACGCAAAAAGGTGTGGTTTTCTCCTTTTGGCTTGCAATAAATTCCACTCCATCATTTCCAAAAAAATGTAAAAATTAAATGTTGAATGATATAGAATGTAACCCAAACAATTAAATAATCTGTAATGCCCCATTCGTTTTTCGACTTATGCCCTTGCTTCCTTACCTTGTTGCTTAACACCGATTGTTTATTTGAGCCCTTTTGATCGCTACATGTTGTGACCCTAGTGCGAAATTATTTAGCATATTTCTTTCCTTCTCTCGTTTTGTCATGCCATCTATGTCTTTTGTTAGTTGGCGAGGGTCATTAGTAGCTTACTTTTCTAACATTATTCTAGTGATCTAATCATGTCTTCGATCTATGGAGAGCTCAATGACGTTTGTTAAAAAGAGTTCTAATGCAATATTAAAATCTTTTAAGTTATTTTAGGCGTAATTATTAAAAGATACTTAACTTTTGAACCATGTCTTTTTAAAAATATTTATAAATAAATAAATAAAAATAAAATAATAATAAAAGGGATTTATCCCCACCTAAACTAGTCTCCTAACAACCTTGGCTTGTGGGAAAGTGAGAAAGGTTGGTGGTGGCGCCAAGTTGGAGAGTACTGCTAAGATCAAATTTTGAAACATTGACTACTCACCTGCTCCTCTTTGGTCGACTAAACTTCATGCCTACCTAGTTTTTGTTCTAATTGCTAATTAAGGGTGAATTTATTATTTATACCACCAAATTTTCCCTCCACTTTTTGGTCATTAATGTTCATACTTGGCGGGAGGAAGACGTGAGCTCCAATGCCTTGTTTTTTTTTGGTCTTGTTGGCTGGAGGTGTGTGGAATTGATGGCCACTGCCATTTCATTATTTTGGTTTCTTTTATATATGCTATCACTTGTAATTTTGGGTCTATTTGCGCCAAGTTTGAATGCTAGTAGTTGGTAAGAAGTGCAGGCTCGGTGGATCTTCCAAACAATGTTGTCGCAACTGTTCTTCCTTTATTGACCTCCTTTTGTCTTGTTCTTCCTTCCTGTGCCTCTTAAGGGATCATGGAATGAAGTGGGCATGCCTAGCAAGCAGAAGAGATGAATTTCAACCTGGGGTTTCGGTTTCAGGCCTACTTGGTGGATGGGCGATTTTGGACGCTCCAATTAGGCATGATAAGCTATCCATTTCCACAATGTGCTAAAATTTGACAAATCTCTTGAAAAGAAACATTCCTTTTCCTAAAATTGGTGTTTAAATTGTTATTTTGTGGATTGTGTTTAGTCTTTGATTAATATTTGGTTACTTCTAGATTTGCCTCTAATTGTGGTCTTCTGGTAGTGTGGATGCTTTATTAAAGCATAAATTTTTATTCAAAGATGAATGGTTCCTAATCCCTCTTATAGTTTAATCAATTTATTAATTACATAACAAGTAAATCACTACAGTAATTTTGTGGGTGATATTTTTATTTAATTTTGCTAATGTAACTATTTTTTTGGGAATTACCTTTTTTTTAAGAATGCACCGGAGGTGATTATGGGCTATGGAAAGTTTTTAAATCATTGGAATGATTATATATATTCCTCCAACCCTTGGAGAATGTTTGGGTTGTGTTCTTTGGCTTGCCCAATAAATTGGGTTTCTGATATTAATATTATGGTGTTTAATTTGTTGGATCTGGGTCTCTTCAAGATTTTGGGGATATTATTGCTATACTGAACCTACCGGTTACTAGTATGAGTTCCGACATATCATGTTAATGGTTTCCCTCTGTTTATTTTTTTCTAAATTTATTTTTTTGTATGAGTAGATCCATAATATTTGTAAAGCTAGAAAAGAAGGGGGAAATCAATTTTTATTGAGATACGAGAAAATCGAGAAGTAATATTATAACCCAAAAAAAAGAGATAAAACCATTTGTATTTGAGATAGAGGAAAATCGATTAGTAATATTATAACCTGAAACATGGAAAGAAATTGGCCTTGATGAAGGTCCATTTTGTGAGAAATATTGTATTTTGATAATAAAATGAATGCCTGGTTTAGGGATATAAATTTTGGGTATAAAATGTTAATGCCTAGGTTTTTAACTTCCTACCCTTCGGGAAATTCTAGTTTCAAATCCCGGTTTTATAGGAGGGGATCTTTTTTATTTAATAAATTTATACAAGGGCTATTATTTGGCTCTCAGCTTATGATTTTCACATAGAAATATTTGGAAAACCTATATGGATTATCATAGTTTAAATATACGGTTTTTTTAATTGTACCTATCGAAAGTGAGTTGACTTTGGAAATTTCGACCAAGTCTAGATTCATGGTTATATTCCTCAAGAACTAGAGGGTTATAAATCTAAATTGTTATGAAACTTGGATGGGTTAGTTTAGAAATCTAGCTTGCATAATGGACTTGGGTATTTATGAGGCTTGCCGCTGCCCCGTACTTGGCTATATCAAGTTAACTAGGTTGCTTGGCATTGTCCATTTCTAAATTTTGTTGTCATCCTTTTTCTCTTGTCATTATGCTTATAGAGTCACTTATTAGATAAGAAAATATAGATTTTTAGTTTGAAAATTAGATTTCAACTCATATGATTACATGATGGAACTCCCTTTACACTCGATTGTTGTTTCTAACTTATAAGGGTAATGGCCCCTTCTTGAATGATTGTTAAACTATTGTTGTTTTGAGTCAATGATCGAAACTGGTATATATTTGACTTCTCTTAGAAAATATAGATTGATGGTTGTGTATTAGATTTCAATCATATAATCTATAGGATTACATGATTGAAATCCCAATACACTCAACATTTTGTCGCTAACTCATAAGACTATGGTCCTACCTGATTGGTTGTTAAAATTTTGGTGTTTTCGAGACATTGTTTATAACTACAGCATATGACTTCCTTATTAGATAGCATGGTTGAAAATTTTGTGTTGTTCTTACAAGTTAATTAAGTGGTTGGAGTGTGGATCCATTTCTTGAAATAGAAGTTTTCCTTTCCTGAGGTTGTTAAATAGTAGCATATTGTTATTATGTGTAGTCTTATCATGCTCAATTCTCGTGAACTGACTCAAGTTAATACTTGTGTAGATGGATTTTGCAAGTAGAAAAGGGAAAGACTTGTAGAAAATTGCATCAGTGTTGGTTATGAAGTTCTTTTGTATGAATTCTTTTATGTTGTAAAACTCTGGAAAGGGTCCGTGGAAATTTTAGAAGAAGGGATAGTGCCTTAGTATAATGTATTGTGGAGTATTTTTGTCTTAACTATTGAAACCTTGGCTTGTTTTGCTATCGTGGAAAATATAAAAAAATTATTACCATATTGTTATGAGTGATTTTATTGTATTATAGAGATTCTAAGAATAGTATAGTGTTTCTTGACCAATGTTGTTACTCTCTTGTTCCCTAGTCATAGTTCCATAGAATTGTTTTGTCCCTTTGGGTTGTGCATCGTGTTGGAAAGAATTGATGTAACCATGTATAGTTTTCACAAGAGAGTAATGGTAAACTTTGTTCTTGAGATAAAATGTTGTGTTGTAAACCCTTCTAAGCATAATAAATGGTTGGATGATCCCTATAAAGATTAAATTTTGTGTGTGTGTGTGTGTGTGTGTGTGTGTGTGTGTGTGTGTGTGTGTGTGTGTGTGTGTGTGTGTGTGTGTGTGTGTGTGTGTGAATAAATTAATGTAGCTATGATCTACTTGATAACATTTGAGTCCTTAAGTGATCAAAGAGGAAACTATCTTTTGTAAAGAAAAATATATATACCTTGCTACCCCTAGATAAACTAATGAACATTATCCTTTTATGGTGAATTCTAAAATGATCTTAAGATGAAATAAATGATTAGATTTTGGAAGATAATATGGTCATAATAAGTAGGAGGAGACTGATTAGAAACCATTCAATCTATCTCACCCATTGAAAACGTAATTTGTATATTTTTTCAATCTCATCAAGAGAAGCCTAAGTGAAACCTTTAATCATTCTGGATAAATTCTTAGCCCAATCAAATCCTGGTTAATAACTAATGAGATCTTAAAGATGAATCCAATTTGATCTTCTTCCTCTAACTTCTTCCAAAGTGATTTGTAATCTTCTCTTAATTGTTGTTAAATGTTTGATCCTTGCACAAGGAGGTTATAGTTCCGAAACTAAACGGTACCTTCCCCTCAACTAGAGCTTGCACTCGTCACCTTGTGCAATGGAGGTAGGAAACAAGATTCAGTAGCTTGGGTATGTTTAAGTAACCTTGTGAGAAATGGAAAATGTTCTTTTAATCAAACGAATTAAGCAAGTTATTGACATATTATAGATGATCCTCTTTCTAAAAACTTGATCTTAAGATAATTAGTCTTTAGGATAAAAGAAATAAGTTCACCTTTGTAAGGAGAATTGTGCAAATCAGATCATGAATCTTCTAGATCGTAAAGTCAAGTTTGAAAGACATTTTTAGTAAATACATAACCTTAAAAGATTTTACACCATGGGATGTCCTCAACTGACTGTGTATTGTGGCTGGAATTTTACATTGTGCCTTTTCGAAGAGAAAAGTGAATTGTTCATGATGGGTGTTGTATGTTTCCTTATTGCCTATGTGGTCAATGTTGTACTAAGCTTATGAGAGTTGATTGTAGCCCTTCTCAGTCATCTTTGTGTTGTCGTGTAAACCCCAAGTAATCAAAAAAAAATTATCCAAATTTTTCTGTTGTATTTATGTGTGTTTATGTGGGTGTTACACTTGGTATCAGAGCGGAGGTTTCATGCTCTTAAACGTTTGGGACATATTGGAGTGGTAATGATGTTGCATGGTCGTGGTGGCGGTGATTAGAAGAGTAATGTGATTTAAATGTGATGTGAACTATGTCGTAATTTTGATATTGTGAGCGCACATGTTGTGTATGTCACTTAGTGCGTAACTGTTGGCATGTTGATATGTTGGAGATGAGATTATTCTTCCTCCTTTTTCATGAATTCAATGAGAATTCAAGTGTGATGTACCATCTTGTTGTGTGTATGAAAGGAATGTTATTGTGGATTGTGGATTGTTGGTGCTTTTGGCATTATGTGATATGAAGGTGTATTGATTGCATGACAAAATTGGTGTAAAGTGAATTTGATTATATCATGATGTCATCATCATGTTGTGAAGAAATGTGTATATCACCATGTCGTATTGGCAGTTGATTGTATGTTGTAATTGTGCTCATCATAATTGTAATACATGTGATATGTAATGATTCATGTCGTGATTTAGGGAAATATGGTGGGTATATGATCCCTATCGTATAGTGATTACACTTTGGGTACAACATGTGGTGATGTGGTGTGTTGTAAATTGTGAATGTAATGTATGTGATATACCATGTATTGGTCCCATGTGTAAGACACGGTTAATGTGTGTGAACCTCCATTGTGTTAGTAATATGCATACATGTTATGTCATGAACCTTACACTAACCGATCCTAAGGGAAATCGGTAAAAGTGTATGTTTGGAGTGAGGAATTGTGTACCATGGGCCAGTAACTCGAGCTGACCTTAGGCTCAGTAGATGACAACATGTGCTCCTCTTTCTCTCTCTCCTTGTGGTTGTTGTATGGATGCAACCTAAGTGTAGCTATGACTATGTTTATCCTTGTCGAAGTGGTGGCGGGATGATTCAGATAGAGATGATGATAGTTTTACTATTGATATGTTATTTTATAGGCTAAGGCTCATTGTTTGAGTGCCGAAACTCGTTGAGTACCTCCTTGGTGGCCAAATAAGGCCACATAGTCATCGTAATGTTCTATTCTTATATGTGTATTTTATTTGTAAATTGAATTTTTATTTTATTTCTGCAAGGACCAGCAATTTTCTTGATTGCCATGTTTTATATTTTGGGCATTTCCTTGGTTGTGGTACTAACATGAAATTTTTTTACACTAACTATGGCTATTTGGCCATTTTTTTGCTTGGATTTGGATCTTCTTTTAAATTTTAAAATTCTATCACCTTGACCAAGGCTTGTAATTTTCCACTTGGCATTTGAATTGGATTGTTATGCTGGTTCTATTGTCGTGATGTGTGGAATAGGGTCATGGGATGCACCATGGAATGGTTGGACCTATGGACCCACTTCATTGTATGGGGGTACGCCCCAAGGAGTTATAGATAACTAGCGGGTTGTCAAACCACGAGTTATTATGTCACTTGGGTTAGGGGTGTTTGGACTCTATGTGCCTAGGGCCATAGGGAAACCAACCTCTTTGGGGAGTGAAAAGGAAAATTTATTTTATTTATTACTGCTTGAGGGAGGCATAAGAGATTTTAAGGAGGCATAAGAGACTTGAGGGAGGCATAAGAGACTTGAGGGAGGCATAAGAGATTGAGGGGGCATAAGAGATTTGTGTGTGTGTGATTGATGCTTCGGGAGGTATGCAGAGTTGTTATGATTTTTCCTTGTAGTGTTATGATGTATGTGTTACGCATGTTAGTTGGATATGTTTTGTGATGTTGTGGATATGGCATTTATGCCCTTGTTGACACTATGTACATGTAGCTATTGTTCTGAGTTATGTGAAATCTTCATCTATGGAATTGTGGAAATTTTTGGTTGTTGTAGTACACTTTTGTTTGAGTATTTTATGTCAGTCATAGATGTGTGAAAAGTACTATATTATGTGGATTGTGCATGTTCCCTTCCATAATTTGGTTAAGCTCTTGTGGTGTGGTATCATCATGAAAGTATGTAAAATTATGCTTATGAATCATTAGTGTTGTGTATGACCTGGTAGGGTGTTGTGATAGTAGTTCATGTTGGGCACCCACAAGAATGAATAAACTAAAACTCTACAATAATGAAATTTCAAAGAACTTGAATTAGGAATAATGTAAATGGAAAGAGACTAATTAAATAATGAATAAGAGGGAACTGCCAATCTTCACAAAAATTTGAAAGTTAAAAATTCTACCAAAATGTTTCTAAGGCTACCCTATGGCCATACTTTAATGATTAAAATTTTAACCATAGGGTGTACTTTTGTCTTTATCTGTTCCTTGATGCTTACCACCTTTCCTTCCTTTATTGTTATGTCGCATCGAGAATGATTCTTTATTAAGCTGAGGAGAATGTAATGCCCCATTTGTTTTAATTCCACCTTTGCTTCCTTACCCTATTGCTTAACGTTGATTGTTTATCTGAGCCCTTTTGATCGTTATGTGTTGTGACCCTAGTGAGAAGTTATTTAGCATCTTTCTTTCCTTCTCTCATTCTGTCATGCCATTTCTATCAGTTGTTAGTTTTCTAGGGTCTTTGGTAGCTTACTTTTCTAACATTCTTCTAGTGATCTAATCATTCCTTTGATCTATGGAATGCTCAATGACTTTTGTAAAAAATATTTCTAATGGA
Source organism: Taxus wallichiana var. yunnanensis (assembly GCA_018340775.1). Taxonomy (NCBI): domain Eukaryota; kingdom Viridiplantae; phylum Streptophyta; class Pinopsida; order Cupressales; family Taxaceae; genus Taxus; species Taxus wallichiana. The sequence goes on from CM031235.1 coordinate 172,398,825, forward strand.
ATATTAAAATATTTAAAGTTATTTTAGGCATAATTATTAAAAGATACATATATTTTGAACCATGTATTTTTAAAATATATTTATAAATAAATAAATAATAATAAATGGGATTTATCCCCCACCTAAACTAGTATCCCGACAACATTGGTTTGTGGGGAAGTGGTGAAAGGTTGGTGGTCGCGCCAAGTTGAGAGTCTTGCTAAGATAAAATTTTGAAACATTGACTACTCACTAGCTCCTATTTGGTCGACTAAATTTCACACCTACCTAGTTTTTGTTTCTAATTGCAAATTAAGGGTGAATTTATTATTGATGCCATCAACTTTGGCCCCCACGTTTTTTCATTAATGTTCATACTTTGCATGAGGGAGTGTGAGCTCCAATGCCTTATTATTTTTTGGTCTTGTTGGTGGAGGTGGGTGGAATTGATGGCCACCTTCCATTTCATTATTGTGGTTTCTTTTATATCTGCTATGAATTGTAATTTTGGGTCTGTTTTCGCCAAGTTTAGATGCTAGTAGCTGGTAAGAAGTGCAGGCTGGGTGGAGCTTCCAAACAATGTTGTCATAGTTTTCTTCATTTCTTGACCTTCTTATTCTTTTTTCATCCTTCTTGTGCCTCTCAATGGACCTGGATTGAAGTGGGGATGTACAACAAGAAAATAAATTAATTTTGACCGGGGGTTTTGGTTTGAGGATTGCTTGGTGGATGGGTGATTTGGGATGCTCCAATCACGCATGATAAGCTATCCATTTCCACAATGTGCTAAAATTTGACAAATATCTTGAAAAGAAACATTCCTTTTCCTGAAATTGGTGTTTAAATTGTGATTTTTTCTGGATTGTGTTCAGTCTTTGATTAATAGTTGGTTACTTATGGATTTGCCTTTGATTGTGGTCTTCTGGTAGTTGTGGATGCTTTTATTAAAGCATAAAATTTTCTTTAACATGAATGGTTCCTAATCCCTCTTGCATTTTAATCCATTTATTAATTGCATAACAAGTAAATCACTTGCAGTAATTTTGTGGGTGATCTTTTTATTTAATTTTGCTAATGTAACTATTTTGTTGGGAATTACCATTTTGTTTAAGTATGCACCTGGAGTTGTGATTATGGGATATGTAAAGTTTTTAAATCATTGGAATGATTACATATATTCATTCAACCCTTGGAGAATGTTTGGGTTGTGTTCTTGTCACTAACCCAATAAATTGGGTTTCGATATTAATATTATGGTGTTTAATTTGATTGATCTCGGGTCTCTTCCATATTTTTGGGATATTATTGCTATACTAAACCTACCGGTTACTAGTCCGAGTTCTAGAATATCATGTTAATGGTTTCCTCTGTTTATTTTTTATGAATGTATTTTTGTGTATGAGTAGATCCATAATATTTGTAAATCTGGAAAAAGGGGAAATCAATTTTTACTAAGATACAAGAAAATTGATTAGTAATATTATAACCCAAAAAAAAAGAGAGAGATCGATTTGTATTTGAGATAGAGGAAAATCGAATGGTAATATTATAACCTAGAAACGGGGAAAGAAATTTTTATTAGTGATACAAAAATAAAGGAAAATCGATATGCATTTATTAATACAGAGAAATTGATTTGTAAAATTATAATTCCAAGAAAAGTGGGGGAATATTAGTTGTATTTATTAATACGAAAAAATCAGTTTGTAATAATTATAAATTTTGCCTTGATGAAGGTCCATTTCATGAGAAATATTGTATTCTGATAATAAAATGAATTCCTTGGTTCAGGCATATAAATTTTGGGTATAAAATGTTAATGACCAGTTTTTAACTTCCTGCCCTTAGGGAAATTCTAGTTTCCAATCCCCAGTTTTATCAAAGGGGATCTTTTTGATTTAATAAATTTATGGAAGGGCTATTGTTTGGCTCTGCAATTACGATTTTCACATAGGAAGATTGGGAAAACCTATATGGGTTATCATAGTTTAAATATACGTTTTTTTTTTATTGTACCTATAGAAAGTGAGTTGACTTTGGAAATTTCGACCAAGTCTAGATTCATGGTTATATTCCTCAAGAACTGGAGGGTTATAAATCTAAAGTGTTATGAAACTTGGATGTGTGTTTTAGAATGCTAACTTACATAATGGACTTGGGTAGTTATGAGGCTTGTCGCTTCCCGTACTCGGCTATATCAAGTAAAGTAGGTTGTTTGGCATTGCCCATTTCTGAATTTTGTTGTCATGCTTTTTATCTTATCATTATCCTTATAGAGTCACTTATTAGATAATAAAATATATATTGTTAGTTTGAAAATCAAATTTCAACTCATATGATTACATGATGGAACTCCCTTTACACTCGATTGTTGTTTCTAACTTATAAGGGTAATGGCCCCTTCTTGAATGATTGTTTAAATTTTTTTTTTTGAGTTAATGATCAGAATTATAGATTGATGGTTGTGTATTATATTTCAATCATATAATCTATAGGATTACATGATTGAAATCCCAATACACTCGAAATTTTGTTTCTAACTCATAAGGCTATGGTCTTACTTGATTGGTTGTTAAAATTTTGGTGTTTTCAAGACATTGTTTATAACTACAACATATGACTTCCTTCTTAGATAGCATGGTGGAAATTTTTTTGTTGTTCTTAAAATTTAATTAAGTGGTTAGAGTGTGGATCCATTTCTTGAAATAGAAGGTTTCCTTTCTTGAGGTTGTTAAATAGTAGCATATTGTCATTATCCATTGTATTATCATGCTAAGTTCTCGTGAACTAAATGAAGTTAATACTTGTGCGAGATGGATTTTGAAAGTAGAAAAAGGAATAATTTGTAGAAAAATGCATCAATGTGTTGGTTATGAAGTTATTTGACTTTATGTTATGAAATGATTTTTATGTTGTATAATGTATTGTGGAGTATTGATGTCGTAACTATTGAAAGGGTGTTTTGCTATGGAAATTTTGAAGAAGGGACAAAATGACTTAGTAAATAAATAATGTATCTATGGAGTATTGATGTGGTATTTATAGCCTCTTAAAAACATGTTTTAATTTTATATGTGTTTGGTCATGTTTTGTTTTGACATATACAAAAACTCGTGGACAAATATATTTTAAAAATGATTACTATATTGTTATGAGTGATTTTATTGTATTATAGAAATTCTAAGAATAGTATAGCATTTCTTGACCAATGTTGTTACTCTCTTGTTCCCTAGTCATAGTTCCATAGAATTGTTTTTCCCTTTGGTTTGTGCGTTGTGTTGGAAAGAATTGATGTAACCATGTATAGTTTTCACAAAAGAGTAATGGTAAACTTTTTCTTGAGATAAAATTTTGTGTTGTAAACCCTTCTAGGACATAGTAACAATGCAATTTTAAGCATAATAAATGGTTAGATGATCCTTATAAATATATATATATATATATATATATATATATATATATATATATATATATATATATATATATATATATATATATATGAATAAATTAATGTAGTTGTGATCTACTTGATAACATTTGAGTCCTTAAGTGATCAAAGAGGAAACTATATTTTGTAAAGAAAAATATATATACCTTGCTACCCCTAGATAAACTAATGAACATTATCCTTTTATGGTGAATTCTAAAATGATCTTAAGATGAAATCAATGATTAGATTTTGGAAGATAATAAGGTCATAATAAGTAGGAGGAGACTGATTAGAAACCATTCAATCTATCTCACCCATTGAAAACGTAATTTGTATATTTTTTCAATCTCATCAAGAGAAGCCTAAGTAAAACCTTATTCATTCTACATAAATTCCTAGCCCAATCAAATCATGGTTAATAACTAATGAGATCTTAAAGATGAATCCAATTCGATCTTCTTCCTCTAACTTCTTCCAAAGTGATTTGTAATCTTCTCTTAATTGTTGTTAAACATTTGATCCTTACACAAGGAGGTTATAGTGTTGAAACTAAATGACACTTTCCCCTCAACTGGAGCTTGCACTCATCACCTTGTGTAATGGAGGTAGGAAACAAGATTCAATAGCTTGAGTATGATTAAGTAACCTTGTGCAAAATGGTGAATTTTCTTTAAACCAAATGAATTAAGCAAGTTATTGACATATTATAGATGGTCCTCTTTCTGAAAACTTGATCTTAAGCTAATTAGTATTTAGTATAAAAGAAAGAAGTTCACCTTTGTAAGGATAATTATTCAAATCAGATCATGAATCTTCTCGATCGTAAAGTCAAGTTTGAAAGGAATTTTTAGTAAATACATAAACTTAAAATGTTTTACACCATGGGATGTCCTCAACTGTAACTGTGTATTGTGATTGGACTTCTACGTTATTCCTTGTTGAAGAGAAAAGTTAATTTTTCATGATGGGTGTTGTATGTTTCCTTGTTTCCTATGTGGTCAATGTTGTGCCAAGCTTATTGAGAGTTGGTTGTAGCCCTTTCTGATCAGTGTGTTGTCATGTAAACCCTAAGAAATCAAAAAAAAATTATCGAGTTTTTATGTGTTGTATTTGTGTGTGTTTATGTGGGTGTTACAAAATCTTACCTTGACGTAAACTATTAAAACAAAAAAATGATCTCAAAAGTCATGCATATGGAGTGCCACACCCAAACATACCACAAAACCGAAACTCTTTGCATGACCCCTGGTGACATGGAACACCTTAGGAAACCTTAACCAAGATGTTTGAAATTATTTAATGCTCTTGCAATTCATATTCCTAAACCCTCTTAGCTTATCAATCACTTATGGTGACATGGTCGTTTCAATAAAACACAATTGGTTTTAGCTTATGGTTATCGCTAGCTTGATCAAAACTTAAAACCACTACCTCCTACCTCTAGACTACCAACAAGAGGATTGTAACCCACCTTCAATTCTATGAAAATTCCTTTGGAAACTAATTTTGTAAGTCAGGTTTTGGGGCCACTGGTCGCTGTGTGACAAGATGTGCTGCCACAATTACGATAACTGGCCCCGAACTTGCCCTTGTGACTTGAGCTTTGCTCGTCATAACCAACTCTCGTCATTCATGAAGAATTATTTATATATGGGAGAGTAAGTAATAATCACCAAACTTTTCGATCAAACTTAAACCGAGTGTTTTCAAGACCCAGTTTGTAGGCACTTTTGATGTTTTGGTCAGTTTCGTCATTCTTAGCTAGAATCCCCTTTTTGAGTCTTGTTTGACTTCTAGCCACACGTGTGACCTCATTAATACCATTGCAATGCCATGTAAAATTTTATTCGATCTTTTATCTTGTATAAATGAATTTTTAAATGTATGGTGGATTTTCTCTCTCCACCCTCTTCTCTCTCTAGAAATGACTATGATACGTGATTGATCCGAAAATGTAAATTGGTTTGAAATTAAATGATAATGGACATGAAATGCAAATGGTTATGACATTGTGAATGGAAAATGAAATGTCTCTTAACTTTCTCTCTCATCCTTTCTCTCTAGTACCAAAATATTAAGTAACTGCAACTAAACGGTGAAAGCGTGAATCTCTCTCTCTGAGAAACTCTCTCTCTCTCTCTCTCTCTCTCTCTCTCTCTCTCTCTCTCTCTCTCTCTCTCTCTCTCTCTCTCTCTCTCTCTCTCTCTGAAAATGTTAAAAATGATGAATGTGTGAATTTATGCTTGAGTGTACGGGATTTCCATACTCGAGTCCTAAGATCGACGCAACATTTTAGCAAGGTACTCTGAACAAGAGGATTTCTTTTGGATGTGATATCTTGTAATTAATGAGTTGTCGTTGTAAAGTTATATTCATCTTGCAATACATGTATTACCATAGAATAATTATATGTATTATTGTTCAAAGAATTTTTCTTTGTATATTTTGAAAAGGAATACCAATGTAGTTATATTTTATATTTTCGAATTGGATGTGAAGTGTTACCTATGTTATAAATATATTAAACTAATCCTTTACTATATTAATTATTGGTTTATTTCCTTAACACCCACAATGCTAGGTAGATTTTCATCTTATCAAAATTAACGAAAATTTAAAAAATGAGTTATAATGCCTATTGTACTTCCTCCTCCAATTTGAGTCTTTTACTCTGTATAAAAAATTGATCATGTTAATAAAATAATCTGATCTCATTAATCACATCCATGCTTCATACCTAAAACCTCTTATTAAGGACCATTTCCTTGATATTTTATGATGTTGTGCATATATGTTGTGAAGCCTATCATATTGGGACGAGTGAGGTGATCATGTCTAGGTGTTGTAGCTCTGACTATATCATGAATAAGTTAACCCCCTTGTGCATAATTTCCCTTAGTACCCTAGTGGGTGGCCAAAGCCTTGCAAGATAGTTGGTGGTTGTACCACGATTGATCTCTTTGAGACCTAAATTATGTGAGTGGAGACTACGTTTTGAATTACTTGTGTATTTACCCAACAATTGAAATAGGTCCTTAGGAGGATTTTGAAATGCATAAGATTGTTTGGGATATATCTCTTTCAATATACACTTATACTTCCATGTCCAAGAGCATTGAACTAAGTTGTCTTGTGTGACGTTGTACTCTTTATAGTCTTTAATTCCTCAATGTTATAAAATTGTTAGAGGAATTTAATTTTTCCAAAAAGATGTTAACAGAGAACCAAAGTAACCACGTAAATGTAGTTAGTAAAAAGGGTAAATAAGATTAAACTAAGGAATGACCGCTACGAAAATGGTACACCTTTGAGCGATGTCAAAACCAACTAAAATGTCAAATGTGATCATAAAATGATTGTGATAAAGTAGAGCTCTATGAATAATAAAACAGCCTAAAAAATTTTAAAACCAAATATGATGTATGATCACATACTTTGTATGCATGAATGTGGTTAAATAACGATGTTAATGAAATAATGAAATGTAGCCTTGAGATTAAGATACCTTTGGTTGTAGCCAAGGTCTTGTGAGTTAAGAAAATTTCACTCGAGTTGGACTTGTAAAAGATAGTAAAACCCTTGGCGCAGATAGGCATATATTAAACCTAGGATCACTCAAGAAGTATAATTTATGGTCAAAACATGAAATTAACCCATTGCTATTAGGAGTAAATCCTTAAGATGATAAAATAGATGTAGTTTGAAATGTGAAATTCGTCACTCGAATTCAAAGAAAAATCTCTATAATGGTACACATGTGTAATGTATCCTTCCATGGGAAATACGATTGTAAAAATATGAATTTTCAATTGGAGCAACAGATCGTGAATCAAGAAAGGTACAATTTAATTAGTTAACCTACATGGTTGTAATAAATTGAATTTGAAAAGAGTGTATTGTCAATATCAAACAATGATATGAAATGAACTCGGGATAGGTATTCTGTTGATATAGTAACCTTCCTTTTTCTTCTTGTGAATTTTCCTCCTTATAACAAGAGTATAACCTAGTAAACACGGCTATTTCAATCAAATCCTTGAGTCAAATACTAGAAGACACATGTGTGTATATACGTTCATAATCACAATCATGCTATATAAAGATATTTCCAAAATAGAAATGATCAAATTCTAAAGGAACCAATACAAGTGAAATGTTAAACAAAAACATGCAACCTATTTGTAAAGGAACAAAGGGTCTCATGTTATGTGTTCTTCAGACAATTATAGTTAACTATACAATTTTTGAGAAACAAACCTTTAACGTAATAATTGAATATTATGAGACTCATAGTTGTTTAAAATGAATTTATTTAACAAATGAGCTATGGATAACTAATGGAATTAGAGAAAGTACCTAACCACGCATTCTCCGTTAAAGACTAATGTGTTTGTAAAATAAAGTAATTGAAGTTTGAAATATAGGAAATATTAAACATTATGTGTTTAATTATATTGAAAACTATTAGGTCATACAATGGAAACCTAAAGGTAATGAATATGTAAACCATGAAAAGGCCATGTCCTAAAGTATGCCTATCCTTGTGTTTTCTTACTATAATTGGGTCATTGTCTAGTTTACGTTGTTTGAGTAAGACATTGATTTTTACCCTATATTATCCAATTGTATGAGTGGGTTCACGTTTACATAAGTGTCCTATGTGATGTCAAGTTTCTTTATTTGGATCCCATGTGGTGTTGTGTAGCGTGTAATTAAAGTCAAAAAAAATTATTCCAATATTTTTTAATTTTGTATTTCGGTGTTGAAAATGTGGGCATTACAAGGGGTGTTTTGGGACAAGACTTTACCAAATTGTCTCAAATTGATACAATTATTTTTGTATTGTCTCAAAGTGTCTCTAATTAATGTCTCAAACAATTGTTTCTCTAAGGAAAATATAAAATACTACTTGTTTTAACTCTTCAAAGAAAATATTGTTTTGTCTCTCTAGAAACAATATAGAATAATTATTATTTTTCTTATCCAAACAAAATATCATTTTTGTCTCTCTAGAGACAATGCGTCTTTAATACACTCTATCATTTCTCTAGAGAAAATATGAATTTGATGAACACAAAAATTAAATAGATAAAATTTTAATAAGAAAATAATGGAAACTGATATAATGAAGGTACATTCATTTTTTATAACTAAAAAGGGTTCTTATTTGTGGCCATAATCCTTACTATTTCAAAAGAAAACACTAATTACATACATATACATACATACATACATACATACATACATACATACATACATACATATATATACATACATATATATATATATATATATATATACAATTATTGAAGAAAATATGAAAATAGAAGAAATGATGAGGGAGAATGATAGTGTGGAGAAGAAGGGCATAATCTTGCATTGTGGTATCCCATCCATCTACCATTAAATATTGTACTCCAAATTTTCCCATCATGATATAACCTTTTAAGACAACCTTATCTTTATATGGACTTTTCTAACATTGATATTGTAGTAGAACTAGGCTTTAATGTTTTAGAAGAATCTCTCTGGATAGTTCATTTGATGAAAATTTTGCGAAGATAAGTTTAACATCCCAAACAAGGTATCTCTACACATTAAAAAATAAACCTAAGCTCAATAATAAATGATTGAAATTCAAAGAGGGACAACACATAACTTCAGCCAACTTAACCCAATATAATAAGTTTAGCACTGTTTACATACAAAATGCATGTTTGTAGATTTTTTTATTGAGGTGTGCACTCAATTGGGCACTAGTTTTACATAGATTGTCGACATCTCTGCTCATACTTCAGAGGAAGCATATCGTGGGTTGACAATTATGAGTAAGCATACAACCATACTAGTGGTCACCTTTAGCTAAGTAGCTACGAGTGAGGGGCATCCACACCATCAAAGTCACCAGGGCACGATCCTGGTCTCAACCATTTCGACTCTCCATGTCGGGTATCTCCAGGCCTTGCACTCAGCAAGACTTGATCCCTGGTGAGCTCTATAAGATCCAACATCATCACCAATGGACCAAGGGTTGTTCGATCATGTTTGTATATTCAATCATTTGATGAAAAAAATTGTTGTAAAGCTATTCCATGAATGTTTGGGTTTATAAAATTTCACAAGGTTGTTGCCAAATTTATCCATCAAAATGGAATATATATAACACATTTATCTTAGAAATACCATGAAATGTTATCTATTTCTAAAACATTGGGAAGTTTAACTCCCTTAATCTTATTGGGAAATAGAACTTACATTATCTTATAATAAATGAAAGGAAAAATATCATGTGTATCTACTCTATAAATATTATTTTTTGGAATTTGGACAATGTTGTTATAGGTGGTAGATTAGTAGAAAGAGCTTCCAAGACTATATATGCAGTAGAAGTAGGAGCTTATAATGTAGTACTTGAGTAGATGGTTTAAATATAGCGATTTAACCGCAACATGTATCAAGGGCTCAGTGTATGCTGCTCCAAATGAGGTTGATCAAGAGCACTTGCATTATGTTAGATCCTTAGGCCTTGAAGATTTGATTCACTGGATAATCACTTTTCCACTGGATTACAAAAAATACATCCTTATATGAGCAATGTGTTGTGTGAAATAATACAATGAATTATATTGCTCATAATCTTAATAAGATCTCTCATTATACATAGACAGTTGTGTAAGAAGCCCAAACTAAAATAAGGGGGTATTTTGAGACAATACTTTACCAAATTATCTCAAATTAATAAAATTGTTTTTTATTGTCTCAAAGTGTCTCTAATTAATGTTTGAAACAATTGTTTCTCTAGGGAAAATATAGAATACTACTTGTTTTTAATTTTCAGATAAAATATTGTTTTGTCTCTCTAGAGACAATATAGAATAATTATTATTTTTCTTCTCCAAACAAAATATCATTTTTATCTCTCTAGAGACAATGTGTCTTTAATACACTCTATCATATCTTTAGAGAAAATATGAATTTTATGAAAACAAAAAATTAAAATGATAAGATTTTAATAAGAAAATAATGGAATTTGTTTTTTTATTAAAGGTAAAATAGGGTTGAGGGGACCCTACCCCTTACAAGTCAAAGCTCCATATGAGCAGATGATTCAATACAAAGTAGTCCAAAAATATAACATATATAACGATAAAACCATTCAGGCTCCATCCTGAGCATTAAAACAAGTAAAAACATAGAAGAAACAACAACTAAATAAGACTACCAAAAAAACTAACAACATAATAAAGTAAAACATAGTAATAATAGCCACCCCCACAGAGATTAATTTTTGGATTTTTCAAGCCCATCAAGTACTTTCACCCATTCTTTAGCTAGAGATTCAATGTTGGTTCCCAGTGATGCCAGATCACACCCCTCAGCTTTTGTCTTTCTCTTCTTGGAGTTTCCCTGATCATCCACCATCATGTATGCATTTTCCAGTTGACCTAGGGTTTGGAGATGTTGTAAAGTATATTTTACTGTGACCACACTCCATTCCATGTAGCTATTTAAAATAGCTCTAATGTGATCAACCTCGTTAGTGAGGTAACTACCGTTGGCTTTCAACAACTCAATCTCCCCTCCATTTTTAGCCAAATCTTCAACCTGCACCTGCATCTTATGTCAGTCATTAAATAAAAACTACACAGATCTTTTGGTGAGCCTCATATCACCCTTCATCTCTTGATATCCAAATCCATCTTAGCTAGATGGTTTTCACCTTTCACCGATCCCACATGTCCCATAACCTCAAACTATTGTTCCAGTTGAACATTAACAGGAGCCTGATTTTCCTATTTACTTGATTCCCCTTTGGGTTTGACCGAATGACTAGGATCCTGCTTGGATTTAAGCTCACAAAGATTCTGAGCCACATCAATTTTAGTGGCATCCTTGTCCTCCCTCGACACTTCATCTTCCTACGTATATCGAGTCATCACTAGAGTCCTCTTCATCCGATTCCAAATCATCAGCATCAGTATAACCTTCCAACATTAGCTTAAGGGAACCTGTTTTATCAACATCAAGAGTAATCTTTTGACAAGGGCGAGGATGAAGCCTTGATGGATAGGGACAACAACTCTGTTATTTTTAAACTAGGTTATGGAGGCATTTAGGGAGTGAAACAAGAAGTACGGAAACTGAAGCTATGGCCATGATGAAAATGGTTAAGCATAGGCATATGATAGGCGTAAATGCACTTATGATGCCCCTCAAGAGTGAGAAATTGAATTAGGGTAAAATCCACCTCATCATAAGGCCTAGGAAGAGTAGAATAGAGATAACCAACAAAGTGAGGGGTAAGTTTTTCATTACCTCTAAGAAACAATTTCCATTTTGTCTATGGTTTCCTTCTTGGGTTTATAAACCTCCCTTCCAACAACAGAACTCCCATCACTTTTGCAATCGATTCCACAGTGATCTTGATATGGATGCCTTTCATTTCCACAACAGCCCCTTTTTAGTAGTTTTCCATGCTCTGGCAAAATCTTTACTAAGATTTTCATAGTGGCCTTCAAATTTTTTAGGAAGGATGAGAAACCTTTACCCTCAAACACCTCCATCGCTTTGGCTTCACCCCTTCCAAGTCAGAAGGCTCCATCCTCACAAGATCTCCCCCATTTGGAAGCACGAAAACCAGTTCTCAAAAAACCAGAGCTTAGAATAATAAGAAAAACTACAATCCAACCCGATAAAAGCATTATTCCAAGCATGGACAATGGTAATGGCCTTAAAATAACATGAGAGAATCTGAGCCCAAATCTTCTCATCATCCCCTAATAAATTCACACTATTCATACGGCTTATGCACATCATGACCTTAACACCCCATGATCGACATTAATTGGAAATGTGTCCATATTGATCATTGTGGAGGTGTGCTCACACCTTGGTGTCAAGAGCTTCAATTTCATTGATTAGTGTAAACTCATGACAATTAACCCCATGTTAGTGAAATAATCAGCCACAGAGTTAGCCTCTCTATAGATATGCTTAAAAGTGATAGTTTCAAACAAAATAGACATTTATTTTATGCTCTTAATAGAGTTTTGAATAGAAGTAGAAATGGTACCTCTACCAGTAATGTTGTTGATAATATTCAAGGAATCTCCTTCAACTTCCAATCTAACAAATCTATATTGATGTGCTATAGAAACCCCCAAAAGACCATCGTAACTTCAGCAACATGATTTGTTTATGTGCCAAGATTGTAGTAATACCCAAGAATAAATCTACCTTTAGAATCCCGAAACACCCCCACAACCAGCTCTTCCGGGGTTTCCTTTGGAGGCCCCATCACAATTCAACTTAATACACTCCTTGCTAGGTTTCACCCAACCTTGGAGTCTAGGATTTAGAACGGATTGCTAGTTTGAGTAGAACCTATACCCCAATTCATAGAAAAAGGCTCTCATTTTGAAGAATGGTTTTCTTGAGAGGAGCCAAGTTAGATAAGTTTGCATTAATAGCATTAAAACAATGAATTCCAACATTCTTTACCGATTCCTTCTTTCCTTTAAAAATTCTTATGTTTCTCTCTTTCCATATTTCCCAAGCCGATGCATAATGGAGAAGGTCCACAGATATTTTAACCCTTGGCTCTTGAAAGGACTAGACCATTGAGACCACAATTGTTTAATGGAATCTGGAAATACCCACTTGATATCAAAAATATTGAGAAGGGTATTTCTAACAGAAACCAAAAAGGGACAGTTGAGGAAAAGATGTAAAGAATCTTTGGACTCCTTTTCACACAAAACACACTTGTTCACCATATGAAAATTTCTCTTATTAAGGTTGCTGATAGTAAGGATTTTATCATGGATAACCAACCACCAAAACATATTGATCTTGGGAATAACTTCCTTGACCCACACTTTTTCCCAATTGAAGTTATCATTTCCACAATCTGCAGTAAAAGAAGGTATTGTAGGCACTTTGAACAAAAAAATCCATTGTCCTCCTTTGACCAGTAAATGTTGTCATCTTCAGAAATTTCTTTATTAACAATAACCCCTCTTAATATATTGTTAATAGAGATGATCTCATTAGCTAAAACCCTCTAGTTCAATAGTTTTCCATTGGCCCAGGGGTTCATCATAGTTAAAGTAATCTCTAACCTTTGTCCCATATTTAACCATACATCCTTGTAGATATTGGGTATATGACCTTAAGAGGAAGGTCCCATAACCATTTATCATCCCATAAATTAATCATTCTTCCATTGCCTATCATCCATTTGCTTCCCTCAGAGACTATGTGTTTATCCCAATTTATAGATTTCCAAAAAAAAGAACCATTAAAATCCACATTTCTAAAGCACCATTCATTAGAACTAAGATTTTTCTAGTATTTTTCCCTTATAATGGTAGTCCAGACACTATCTTCCTTCACCAACCTCCAAGTCATTTTAGACAACATAACTTTATTCATTTTGACCCAATCCCTAATACCAAGGCCCCCTAGATTTTTAGGCATACAAACCTTTTCCCATGCAATAAGAGGAATTATATTTTTTTTTCGAGCCACTCCATAGAAATATTTTTGAATGCTCTCAATTTACTAGCTATAGAGGAAGGCAATCTATAAATAGACATAGAGTACACCGGAAGATTTTAAATCAAGCATTTGAGAAGGACCGCTTTACCTGTTTGAGATAATAGTGAACCTTTCCAACCTTCCAGTTTCTTAAGAAATCTATCTATCAGAAAATTCAATCAAGTAAATTTAGGTTTTTCAGTTCCAATGATCATTCCCAGATATCTAGTAGGGAAATTTTTTGTCACACAACCAAGAATTCCAACAATTTTGTTACACCTTCTTTCAGGAGTGTTTATGAAATAGACCAAATTTTTCCCATAATTTATCATTTGGTCAGAGGCCTCCTCATAATCAATCATTATCTATTTGAACTCTCTATCCTCTAGAATAGTGGCCTCCCAACCAACATAGTGTCATCCAAAAATTTGGTGAGAAACATTTGTACTATTAATAGCAAGAGAGATGCCTCTTATTCTTCCTTCAAGGTTTTCCTTATTTAGAGTTATCCACCATTATTATGAATAGAAAGGGGGAGATAGGATCACCTTTCCTTAATCCAAGAGAGCTGTTAAAAAATCCATAGGGAGTCCCATTGATCAAGATAAAGAATTTAGCTATGGAGATACAATTTTGAATCATCATCCTGAAGTCTTCACCAAAACCAAACCTGGTTAAGACTTTCTAGGAGAAAAGGCCATGAGACACGGTCGTAGGATTTCTCCATATCAAGTTTAATAAATATGGCATCTTTTTATTCTGCTTAACCATATGGAGAGTCTCCTAAATGGTGATAATCCCATCTTGGATCTGTCTACCCATGACAAACCCTCCCTGTTGTTTAGATATAATAGAAGGTAGAATGAGTTGGATTCTTAAAGCTAGAATTTTAGAGCACATTTTGTAGACACAGTTACAAAGACTAATCAGTCTAAAATTCCTGAAGTCTAAAGGATTATGATTCTTAGGGATTAAAGCAAGAAAGGTGTTATTTAATTCCTGAAGCATCTTTTTGTTCTTGAAAAACTCTTGAATAGATTTACATATATCTTCCTTAACAATCTCCCAAAAAGTTTGAAAAATAAAGTCAGTAAAATCATCCGGTCTCAAAGCTTTATCAGGGCTTAAAGACTTCAACATGGATTCAATTTCTTCTATTGAAGGAATTTTAGTGAGCATACTATTGTCAAACTCATTAATCAGCTATGAGATACAATCTAGAAAGTACTCTTCCTTATTGTTGTTAGATGAGCTTGTCGAAGTGAGAAGTTTGCTAAAAAAGGAAATAGCAACCTGTTGAATTTCCTTAGTTTCATTGAGCATTATACCTTCTTCCCCTTTTATACATAGAATTATGTTAGTACTTCTCCTTTTCAAAGTTGAAATATGAAATAATTTTGTATTCTTATCACCTTCTTTGAGCCATTGAACCCTAGATTTTTGTTTCCAAAAATTTTCCTCCTTCAGAAGAATGTTGTGATATTCAAATAATAATTCCTTCTCTTTTTGCTAGCCAACTTGAATATTTTCATCATCAAGATATTCTAGATTATCCTGAAGTGATGAAATCTCAGTAGCCAAATCCTGTTTTTCTCAAAAATATTACCAAAACTTCTTTTATTCCATTCTTTCAGGTTGTTCTTAACATGAGTAAGTTTTTTTAGCAATTTTAAACATGGTTGTTCCTTTGATTTTCACATTCCACCAACCCTTGATTAAATCAAAAATTTCTTCATTTTGTAACCACAACTCAAACATGAAAGGAGTTCTTCTCCTTTCTTTATCTTTGATATGAAAAAGAATCGGATTGTGGTCTCGAACCAATGCGAGGGAGAGAAAAGAGGTCCGATTCTTTATTCAACCATCCCCATGAAGTCAAATCCCTATCAAGTTTGACTTGAATTAACTAATCTCCTTTTCTCCTATTGGACCAAGAAAACCTAATAATTTATATAATGGAAAATGATATAATGAAGGTTCATTAATTTTTTTATAACTAAAGAAGGGCTCTTATTTATGGCCCTCATTCTTACTATTTCAAAATAAAACACTAATTACATATGTATCTTTACATACAATTTTTTGATAATTGGTAAGTGGAGGGTTTTTCTAGGGGCCTTACCCTATTACAAAAAGGCCTGAAATCCCAAATAAAGCCTTACACACAACAAAATCCAACAAGAAACAGATTGCTCAAGAAAGTTGAGTGAAACAACTAGGCGGGAGAAACAATTTTCTCAGTAACTTAATTTTTTTCTTTCTAAGAACCATTTTCCAACCTTCAAAAACAACATCAATAGGTAAATTAACCTCAATAGCATCAATTGGCTGATTTGTAATATTTTTTAAAGGAAAGAAAGGAACATTTTCCTTAACCAATTTTTCGAAGATTGGTTCATCTCTGTTGCTCGTTTGGATTTCCACATTGGATTTTCCCTAGTCTTCAACATGAATATCTCTATGTGGTATTTCAGAATCCACGATAGGTGTTTCCTAATATTCATTTATTATCGTATGACATGGGAGGGCATATTTCCACTAAGTAGATCTCACATGTTTCCTTTTCTCAAGGTGACATTCAACAACTACATGACCCAAAGAAAAACATATTATACATCTGAAGGGTAACCCTTCATAATCTAGGGGTTGAATCCAAATTCTGTCTTGGAATTTAAGGTCAATGTTTGTAGGAAGTTATTTTGAGGTGTCTATTTCAACAAGTATCTGGGCATAGGTTGTGTGCATTTAGCAAGAGGCATCATCATCAACATTAATGATTTTCCCCAAGGTGTTACCTATGGAGACTAAACATTTAATCACCCAAAATTGAAGGGGAAAATGTGGCAATCTAACCCAAACTGGTTTGGTTGAGAAATATTCAAAGTGAGAGGGTTAAAAGAAGGGAACCATGGTTTCACAATCAAATAGTGAGGTTTTCATATCCAAATGGTTTCAAATATGGTATTCCTATCATAGAGCTCAGTGAAAACTACAATAAAAATACCTTTAGCACAAGGATAAATATCTACCTGACCTTCAAGCAAGGGCATCCAACATTTTGATATCCACGCATGTAGATCCGGTAAAGTGGGCCACCATCCACTAAATTTTCATATCTTTACATACAATTACTTCAAAGAAAATATGAAAATAGAGGAAATGACGAGGGAGAATGATAGTGTAGAGAGGAAGGGTATGATCTTGCATTGTGGTATGCCTGCATCTACCATTAAATCTTGTAATCCAAAGTGTCCCATCATGATATAACCTTTTAAGAAAACCTTCTCTTTATATGGATTTTCTAACATTGATACCATAGTAGAACTAGGATTTAATGTTTTAGAAGATTCTTTCTTAGGTAGTCCATTTGATGAACTTGTTGCAAAGATAATTTTAACATCCTAAACAAGGTAACTCTACACATTAAAAAAATAAATCTTTTTCAAGCAAAAATATCAGTAATAAATGATTGAAATTCAAAGAGAGACAACAAATATAAATTTATCCAACTTATATCCCAATATAATAATTTTAGCATTGTTTACATACAAAATTTACATCTATACATTCAATCATTCGATGAAAAAATTTCATTTTAAAGCTATTCTATGAATGTTGGGGTTTATATAATATCCTAAGGTTATTTCACAATTTATTCATCAAAATGGAATATATGGAACACATTTATCATAGAAATCTACCATGAAATGTTATCTATTTCTAAAAACATTGGGAATTTTTAACTCAGTTAATCTTATTAGGAAATATAACTTACATGATCTTATAATAAATGAAAGGAAAAGCATCATGTGTATCTACTCTATAAATTTGCTGAAATAGATATTATATTAAAATAACAAGTATAATGATACAAGACTATTCACAAAAAGGAAGGTGGTATGGAAGCATGCCTCAAATCCACGAACCAATCTAGGCTACACAAGGGCCTAGGAGCAAATCCACTAGGCAGAGCCTAGACAAAAAGATTGTTTTTTTTTTTTTAATTTCACAATGTTTATATAAGTGGTAAACTAGTAGAAAGAGCTTCCAAGACTGCATATGCATTGTAAGTAAGATCTTATGTAGCACTTAAGTATATGGTTCTTATAAATACAATGTTTCAAGCTATCTTTCTTTCTTTTTTATGATGAAAAACACACAAAATGATGAATTTTATGTATTTGTGGCCTTACGAGAATATGATCAATGCTTAGTTATTTTCATTAGCATACTACAGTGGTTTTGAGATAAGTTTGTGTTGGCGAAATATTTTTTGGGTACAAAATATGGGATTCATCAATGCTCGCATGGACTAGGTCCCTCCTCTTCAGAATCTATGGTGGTTCCAATTTATTGAAAAATGGAAATTATGTGCACTATTTATAATCTCTAAGGGGTGGTCAAATTCTAGAAAATGTTTGAAAAAACCCTAGTTGTGACTGCAATAGAAAATTGAAGAGAGTAAAAATTACAAGTTAGAGAGGAGAAAAGTGTTGAGAAGGAAATGGAAAGTGAGGAGGGATTTAAGATAATGGGTGTAACACATAATCCATTAATCAATAACTCAGAAAAATTCCAGTTAAATCATAAGTAACATGAAAAAACATGTAACCAAATAAGGAACATCAAACAATAGCAAAATTGACACAAAGTTCAACCACTAATTTTCATTTTGTTCCAATAGGTAAAAATTCTTATGTCCTTATGAAATTTTCATATGTTTTACTGAGTATTAAGAGAGAATGGAGGAAAATATTAATGATAGAAATAGAAGAATACAATGTGTTAGGGAGATAAAAATATGATATTTTGTAATGGATAATTCATTCCAATATATATCCTCCTTGTATGACTCTTTGTATCCCTATGCAAATTTTCATGTTTTAGAATTAAAAATAGGTTACTTTTCCTAATTTTGAGAAAAGCACTTTTATGAGGAATATAAAGTCACTTAAATGAATAAGATGAAAATAGAAAAAGTGTGCAACCCCAAAAAATTAAATACAAATCACTTAATTTAACCTAGTCACATTTACAAAAGAAGTGATTTCTTCATGAGAGACAAGGAGCTACTTGGAAGAAGCAAGAAGAGGAAAAGAAAGAGACTATCATGTAGGCAAAGATCTAGAAGAATTAGACCCTTAGATACACTGCATTGGAGGAACTTTGACCTTCTTTAGATGCAAGTGAAATTGCATGAACACATCCTCAACTTCATCTTCACGTGAAATCATAGTATCCACTTCTTCAAAAATTCTCGTACCTCATCCAAAAAAATAAGTTACAAGTTAAAGATATAAAAATGCAAAACAAATTGGATATATTTTTTGAAATGCTCTATTTATATAGTAAATTGACCTTGATATGTTGTCTTCATTCTCCTAAAACCTTGTGCTGCAAGTTTTTGAATTAATCCTCTTCTATAATAGGAACTCCCAAAGTCGTACTGAATTAATTTAATGAGCATCACACAATTTTCTTGTCCGATTTCATTTAACTCCATATGTCAATATGATTTGAATAGATTTCGGGCTTGGTAAAAATTTATTTTCTTAAAATACCTGGATCTAAAAAATTAAAGAAGGTTAAATATATCATATTTTAATCAATCACTATAAATTAACAAATAAATAAATGTTTAAATTCATATAAACTAGTAAAATGATATGTTAAAATAAAACTAATTAAGATACTTAAATATAACATATTAACATACATGTTTTCCCTAATATCCTATAATATATTGTCCACATTATTTACATAGAGGGTGATTTACAAGTCCCCTCTTATTTTGTGTCTACACATATCACAAATAAGCCAAGAGGTTCTATCATCATTTAAACTTGGCATGTTTAAAATGTCTTCTTCCTCATCATAACTCCTTAGTGCTTCAAGGAGTGTGTTCTTGACACGAGATTAGATGAAATTTTACCATCTATGTTTTATTGTTTTAGCTAGAGTAGGTTGAGAGGGAATTTCACCCAAAGAGAGTTTTAAATAAAATTATAAGTATTCATAATTTAATTTTTAATGCCCACAAAAATATCGCACAAAACCCAAATATTAGTTAGGAAAAATTATTACAGAATTTTTTTTGTTAAAACAAGTTAAAATGGGAATACCTTCAACTAGATTTAATTTAATTCACAGTCAATAATTCCTTCATTTTAATTAACAAACAATTAATATTATTTTCATCCAACATTACGGGCTTAAATCCCCTTCCAGGGTTCCCATTAAATTTTGTTAATTAACCCTTACAAGCCATTGGCTAAAATACCCTTGTTGCATTATTTATTTAATACTCTAGGGTTAAGTCTAAACTTACCCTCCCAATAAATTAAGTACAATTAAATTTAATCCCTAATATAAATATTGTCTAATTATCATTGAGTAAATTTGAATTAATTAAATACAAGGGTAAGGGCTTTTAATTATAAAGTCACCAACTAAACATAAGGTCACAATTCAAACTTACCTCCTAACACCCTTTAGTGGCCCCATTCCAAAAGCTACACATGTATTTTATTTAAAATCATATTCCCACCTAATCCTCACCTAAATTTTGTAGGGATGAATCACAACCCTTAGATGGATTCAATGAGGGCCCTTGGATCTTAGGGATTTCACACTAACCCTAATCATCTCTATGGAGTGTTCTTATTATTTTCCTTGGCTTATTTGCTCATTTTTTATTTGCAGGTTTAGGAAGAGGAGGAGGAGCCATGAGAGCAAGAAGAGAAACCATGGAAAAAATTTCATGGTTTTAGTTGTAAAGATTATACTATTGTATTATTTCCATTTGTTTAATGTAGAGATCCTACAATGGATCTATTTTGTTATTTAATGAAAACATTTTCTTGTTTTGAGTTCAACCATTGGGGAAAAACCCCATTTCCTTTAATCTAATAATTTTTACACATTTGGGTGCCATAAAAAGATTGGAGAGCTTAAACACTTAATTTCAATTCATTTCTAGTTGCTTGGAAATTACCTTTTAATGGTTTTAGGCTTAGATTTCATTTAATTTTGAATTTATTTTTATTTTCACAATGGAATTTATTTTTCCATCAAAATTTATAATGCCTCTACTGTGGTTGATATCCTTGATAACTTATGTAATCTATGTTGCAAATATTGATATGTGATTCTTGTTTAAAGACAAGACCCTCATGAAAAAGTAATCATAGTTGTTGTAGATGATATGTTATCTTCTAAAAATGGACACAATCATGCCATGTAATTTCTAAATTTAAAATGAATTATTTCATTCTTTATTTATGTTGAATGTTCACTTCATGTGGATGGAGGAGATAAATTTACTCTAAACTCATTCATAGCTTATTTGTCATTTGAACTTGTGCTTCACTCTATTTGATTTTTGATGCAGGATAGCCATACCTTGGATCAATTTCAATTATCAAAGGCATGATTTTGATTCTATGATGTTTAGGTCATTAGACCAAGTCAGGTAGAATGTTTGATTTTGAACCCAGGATACTACAAGATCATATGTGACATCCTTTGCATACACCCTTTATCGTGATCTAAAAACGTCATTTCTATTTATCACAAAAGGTAAAGTTGATGATTAGTTTTGGGACATAATTTAATATAAGTCCCTACAATTATTATCTTATCCTAAGTTTAAGCTAAGGTGATTTTATTATTGTGGTTGATTATTTGGAAGGGGGTAATCCTAAGTCTTGATACTAGTAAGACTAAATAAGAAATTATACCTAAGGACCTAAGCTTTGTTTATAACCTAATATTATTTGAACCTAACCTAAGGGCATTAGGTTAGCCTAAAGAGGATGGTGTGGATGGCAAGTGCATGGGTATTGGTGGCACCAATTTCTAATGTATTTAAAAGATTTGAATGTGACATTAAATACGTTGTTAATGCTAATTTTGGCCAATGCATGGAAATTAAGGGGAATGTTGAGTTGTCAACTCGTTAATTTCATTTACATGAAGTTTTAATTTTTAGTTTAACCCAACAAGGAGTTGGTGCTGGAGGGAATGTAGGAGAGGACTCTGTAAGTCCTCTTGGCATTTAATGTTCTCGACCAAAGAAAAAACCACTTGGGAAATAGGAGAAGGTGGGGGGAATAGATGATTTTTGGATTTTATCGTTTCCTTTGGTTTTTGGAAGCTTTGAAGCTCTGCATGTGGTTTTTCATTCTTTCAAACCTCCAGTTCAAATTTTTGCATGTTTAATATCATCTTGCATGGCAAAAATGGTAACAAAATCTAAGCATGGAAGCTTTAAGAAGGAAATAAGAAAAGTTTCAGAGGTTGGATTTTGGATTTTTCATGGAAATCTTGTAGTAGAAGTTTTGCATGAAGGATTGAGGAAAGGAAAAGAAGACATGAGAACTACTAGGCATGATATGCCCTATCTCATTAAATCTTCTGCTTTTACTTAAATATTTTCATTAAAATAACTCTACTCTTTTATGAAATCATTCCTGGTATTAGATGTTTGTTTTCTGTTTTCTTCTTCTTGCTTCAATGATGTTTCTTGATTATGGTTTCTTGTGGATATATTTTGATGTTGTGTATATAGTTCTTTGTTGTGATTATGGGTTTCCTTTCTTGGTAAAAAACTATGTTTTCCTTAGCTTTATATCTATATAAATCCATGAATGGTAAGGGAAGACTGTATTAGTTTTCTTTATTAGATTATCCTCCTTGATTTGGTAACTTGTATGCGTGGAATGTATACCTTTGTTATGGTGGAAATATTTATGGATTTTGGGGTATTTGCTAGTTTACCTTGTTTTTAAATGGTTGGAGACCAACATTATTTGGTTGGATTTTGTTATGACTATTTATGACTCCTGCATTATTTGTTGGTTACTCGTTGGCTTATATCGTGGAAAAACTCTTATATTTAGGAAGAACTCAAGCTGTTAGTAAACTAGGTTATCATTTATTGTTTCATTTTGATATTGGTTCACCTTATTAGAAGGGTTTGAAATGGAACTTCAATTTCAACTGATAGACTTTCATTTTTGAAGTTCTATCTTTTTTTTTTTTGGTTGTTTCACTATGGTTTTCCTGTTGGGGGTTATGTTTTCAGTCCTTAGTTCATCGTTGGGTTTTAGTTGTTAACCTTCCTTGGTTTTGTAGTTATATTTAGTGAGATCTTGTTTGAAACTTACTAGCATGCATGAAGTTGTTTTCGAGCACTGTAGGTGCATTCAAGAAGGGAGATTGTTGGATTTATTCAGTATCTATTTTACTACATGCATTTGTTATATAAAATCGTCACAAGTGGATCAGTTTAGTATCTTAGACTAGTAAACTCTATCTCTTTCTTCTTTGGTCTATTTTTCTTGCTCGCTTACTCTTCTCAAGTTGATTCTTGTTATGGAACTTGACTAAACCTATGCGGAAATCTAGGTTGTTACTTTCAATCTGGTTTCATTTTCTTTTATTATTATGCTCCCTGTGAGGAACTTTAGGCTCCGTAAGTGCATGTGGATATTGTGTTAAGTTATAAATCATGTTATCCTTAACAAGACATGTATTAAAACATCATTTTTTTCTTGACGATGGTTGTAGGTTTGATGGAGTCTTTTAACTATCTCATTGAGAATATATTGGCATCCTTATTTGTATTTAAGAGTTGAATGATTTTCTTTTCATATGCAAGTTCTTTTCTGTAGATTGATAATGTTATGTCTACACTGATCAATGTAAGTAAGTTACTCTTCTTTGATCCTGGGGTCGAGTCTTTTGGGTAAGATAAAACCTTGTGTGTTTTCTTATAAAACCGATCTGTTTCTTTCACCATTTGTAGCTTATGAAAATAATGAACATTCATATGTGATTGTTTTAGATGCAAGGATTGTGATAAATATGTTTTGTTCTATTGAGTTTTGAACTTAGTGTGAAAGTTAGGTTCTCAAGGAACTATTACCATTGGTTAAGTTTTTATTTGGGTTTGTACCAAATCTCTCATGTTGTATACAAATATTCTTTCATGTATTGTCTAGTTGGTTCCATGATCAACATAATCATTTTTATTATGAATAGGGATTTGGATGGTAAGGATTGTTTGGAAGGATTGATATCTGAGTTGGATATTTATTGTTTTATCATTTAGATTTATTAGAAGGTTGTTGATGTTTTGATGGTTATTAGAATAGCATATTGTTCTTGTCAAGACAATATGTTTAGATCAATTCACCTTCCTTTGAATGATATGAACTGGCTAAGTTTTGTGGAACTTAGGTTGGAAAATTAGATTGAGAAGTTTGAGATTAGGATATGAATTTATTTACTCTTTTTCTTAATTGGTTGTTGTTTGGATGATTTTCATGTTGTAATGATTTTCATAACCGTGTTTGAGATAGAATTAATTATGTTGGTTTAATTGGTTCATTCTGGAATATTATTACTTATAAAGTATATGAATCCTCTCTATATCTATTTTTTAATCATTAGGGAAAAGTATTTCTTATTGACCTTATTTTTGTATTTGAAACCTTTTCATTAAGAGCGGGGTTCTGTTATCACCAAATCACAGCCACTGTATTTATACAAGTGCATATACTTGAACTCACAAAGTGTGATTGGATAACATGGTACTTATCTCCAAGTTGTGGGACTTCTTTACTTGAGATAGACCTCCAGAGAAAGCCTGGTTCTTACTCCTAAACTACCGCCACAATCTACTCTAATGCAGATAAGCTAAGCTGTTCTATTCTAAATTTCAAGGGACCGGGGAGAGAGAATGCATAAAATGAAAGCCTACACTAAAGCGGTGATACACCAGTAAAAGGAGGGTGTGAGAGTAGTCTCCAAATGTGTGAAATACGAGAGGAAAGTGCACACTAGAAGAGGTGATGACAGTTCTCCATAATCTAGAAAAATGCATTCACAAACAATATTCCAAGCACACACAATGATAATGAATTCTGCAAGAACATAATAATAGACACAATATTCTTGTAAAAGATAAAAGGGCAAGAAGAATGCAAGAAAACACGGGGAAGATACATCCACAAACTTGTATTTTATATGGTATGCAGATTCGGATCTATTACAAGGTAAGGGCCTGGATCACCATGCAAGGAGTCCACTACAAGGGCCTGCAACACATCTTGGCTTCACAAAGAAATTTTGGCGAGCTTTCTTTACCCAAAACTCCCCACACAATAGAACCCAACACTCCAATTTATAGAAAAATGAGAAGGAAAATGGAAATCCCGAAATCTGTCCTTCAACCACTGTAAGAGGCATTAAATTGAGTGAAATGGTCATACATTACTTGCAAAAGGCTCCCCATACTGTCCCATGTGCTGCAGCAGAGAAAGAATGATGACCATGCCTCTTAATTGCACTCCCAACTACCAAATAAAACACTGTTCTGAACCCGGCCACGTTTTCTTAAAAATATCAATCAATTTCTGATTAAATCTGGAATTTATTGATTTCTGTGCATTGGTCTTGGAACCACGATTCCAACGGTACCAATTTTGTGTGATTTCGTTGAGAAATGCAAAAGTTATGGCCTTCTGAGTGCGGGCAGCTATTTTGGAAAAGCGGGCGTTTTACGTCATTTGTGGGAATGAGCATTGGTACCGGAGCGAATATGTTTCTTTTCTTTAAATATATCTACCCTCATTTTGTGAAAATCCAATTTTGTGAAAATCGGAGCTCGGAGTCAAAAGTTATGGCCGTTTGAAGTTTCATGGGCCAAACGTTAACTTTTCTTCTTGCCTTACGTTTCGCATGGCTTTCGCGTCCCACGCATCCCTTTGTCCCATTTGCACGATGAATTTTTCCGTTTCGGCCGAACTAGAATTAGTTCACGTACTCGTGATGTCCCATTTACTTTGGACCACACGGGACAAATTTTCCCTATTCGCCCGATTCGGCGGTTCACGAATGACTCATTCACCCGGTTGGCTGGTTCGCGTACTTTTGTCCCGCGCGTCCCAGACTGTTTCGGGCTGCCTTGACTCATTTCGCCCGGTTCGGCCGGTTCGCGTACTTTTTCCCGCAAGGTCCCGTAGGCTGCTTTGGGCGCCTTGATTCATTCGCCGGTTCGGCAGTTCACGTATTTTTGTCCCACACGTTGACTAGGACTTAGCCATTTTTTGAGCTTGTTTTTGTAATTTTTACATTTTCTCGAACTTGCTCTCTTCTTCTTGGGACGGGGAGTTAGAAAAAAATGCGAGGGGACCACTAGAAATATAACTTTTCACCCTGGATCAATATAATTGCTTAGGACTAAAGAATTTGATGCATGTTATCAAAATTACCTTGAGGGGTGAATTTTGGATACAGTTCCTTTTGTGAAATAGTTAGATAAAATCATATTGTTTTAACATTATAACTTTTATCATGCTCAGTTCTTGTGAATTGACTTAAGCTAACAATTTTGTAGATGGAATTCGTAAGAGATGAAACGAGAAATACTTATAGAAAGTTACATTTTTTTACTAATGAAATCATATCTTCATTGTGATGTCTATGTATTGACATTTACTTGAAATGTACTTCTTGTTGGAAAAAGGAATTCATGAAGATGTATTAAAATTAGTTATATATTGATGGAAATACATTTGTGTAAACCTTTGAAATACTTAATAAGTTTAGAAAGTGATGAACTCTCTTTTGATAAATGAATTATTGTGGTAAAGATGTTGATTTCTGATTTATTTCTAAGGTCTTCATAACTTTGGTTTGTGTAATATTCCTAGATAATATCTTGCATGATGGGGCTTTATGGATATATTTTAATATTAAAATACATAACCTAATATATATATATATATATATATATATATATATATATATAATATATATATATATAATATATATATATATATATATTATGGGTTAAGGATTTATGAATTTTTTTTTATTCTTTTCTTTTTTAGAGAGAACAACTAAGCCAATAATTGTAAGTAGATCCTTACCATAAAAGGGGAATGTAAATAGTTTATATAAAATATTGTGGCTTCTTATTACTAAACTAAACCATATTTTTTTATTAAACTAATAGGACAACAATCCTTAATCAAGAAAGAAAAGGATACTTTCCTTTTAATTAAATAATGAGTTATGTATGATATCTTGTTAAGTGTTTATGATTAAATCATAATGATGATTGGTTATATGTACCTTATCTAATATCAATAATTTGAAGCATGGATTCTTAAAAGAGTTAATAGAAAGATTTATACTTATGATACTACGAGGTCTAAAGTATAATTTTTCAAACAAGCTTGTTACAATGTTAATCTGTAGTGAGAAAACTCAATGATCTTACCATTATAATATCAAATTTAGACATATCGATAAATGAAAATAAATGATTAAGAATAAAATGAGTCTAAGCATGATTGTAGAATAAGCGGGAATGCTGATTTTATCAAGTATACCTTTCTCTCTTGTATAAAATTCAATTTGTACCCTTCTTTGGGTAAATCATGCATAGTGAACCCTTAAGTGCGTTGTTGTCATTAAAAAATTTAAGATGATAATTTTTGGGTTAATAATATAATATTCTTAAGTATGTTAGCTTAGTTGAGGGAGCTCAATTGTTTATTGTAACATAGAAGCTGCAACAAAGTACCTTCATAATGATAGGAATTGTTATGAGGATACCATGATGCAACCTGTTATGCTTCAACACCCCACTTAGTTCAATTAACTCGATTGACATAAGTGGAAATTCGGTTCATGGTTTTACTCTAAATAGAGATAGAAACATGGATTACTGTAGTGGTAAATTCATGTTGACTTAGAGTAACTAGACACACCCAATCGATGAAATTTGATTGAGTACATCTATGTATCCTTAGTCACCATGAGTAATCTTCCACACTAGTACATGTAGTTTGCCCCCGTTTAGTGTGAAAATTGTATTTGGATTTGGGTTGACAATAGTCAAGGATGACCAATATAGATAAAATTACAAGTTTGGTGAAGGACATATTCCTTTTGATGAGTATGTCATCTTGGAATGTAAACATGGTAGACATGTTTAAAACTTTTGCCAAAGTATCGCAAGTTGTTGGTTGTGTTGTCTTATGTCACCTAGTCTAAGATATAGGATTTCAGATGAATATCAATAACAAATATTCAGATAGGATTCTTAGACATAACACTTGGGTGCCCTTAAAAGGGTAAAGGAACCAAGTATACATAGTATACACTTAAACAAGTTAACATGAGAGATCGGTGTTTCACCAAGTCATTACAACTAGATATGGTTTTTCTGTTATGAGATGGATTGGCAATGGAATGTGTGTTCTGAATTATATTAATTTAGAACAAAGAACATTATGTAAAAAAAATTCTCTTATTTCTAAGTCTTTAAAAGTGGATGTTACATCTTGGTATCAGAGCTGAAGGTTGCATCTCTTGGACCTATTGAGTCCATATCTGATAAAAACCTTAATTTCTGTTAACATAAAATGGTTAGTAAAGGGAGGTATGCAAATAATCCACCTCCAGGTGGAGAGGTAGCTACCACACAAAAACTTGATGAGATTCTTGCTTCCCTACTAGACAAAAGAGATCGTCTTGTTGTACTTAAACAACAAGTAATGGGTAATGAAGAGGAGGAAGATGATGTTGGTAATAAAAATCAGCCACCTCCAAGGGACAATGCCAATGCTAGAAATTTGGGCATTGATAATAATAATGTAGCAAATAATAATGATGTGAATTTCAATAATAATGTTACAAATGTAAATGCAAATGTACCCAATCAACCTAAAAATAAAAAGGAAAGATTAGCAGATGAGCTTATTAATGACATAAAGACAATAAGTCCACCAAATTTTTATGGAACTACACTAGGGGATGGGGCTTAGAATTGGCTTAGTGAAATGGAGAAGTACTCTACAATAAGGAACTTCTCAAAAGAAACAAAAGTAATATGGGGAGTTTATCATCTTTCCCATGAGGCATCCTCTGGTGGGACAACCGTAAAGCTGAATTAAACATTAATGAATCAAGAATCACTTGGGATCAATTTAAGAGCTACTTTAGGCAACGTTGGCTGCCACAACTCTATTATGATTAGAAAATGATAGAAATTTCAAAATTTAATTCAAGGAAAATTAATTGTAACAGAGTACTGGGAGAGGTTTACTAAAATTATTAAGTACGTTCTGCACGCCGGAAAAGTGACAAGTGAGCATGGGAATCTACAAGTAACTCTTCCGCATACCCAACCTCCCAAGGTCATGCCAAGATAGCCGGTGGGGATGGAATATGCATGGGATGCAGACAAACTAGTTAGGAAATCTAATGTCTTCAATACGCACTAGTGGAATTTGCGAATCTAAGGCAAAGAAGGCCCTTCTAACCTGAACTGGTGTGATAGATCAATCGGTAAGGATGACTGCTCGAAGGCTCCAATCAATATCAAGCTCTGGCGTGATTCAATCTATGGGTTGTGGAATACGTGGGAAATGACCTAGGATAGTTTCGTGTATGTCTCTAGATAAGGTCATATGGTGGATAGTAAATATAGTCGACTCTATGGACGGTTTTTGGCCTAGTCCAGAACTCTCTAGCTTTGTTAGCTGTTGTGTCTAGTAAGGATAATTGTTCGATGATGATAGGTGGAAGTGGAGTATACCGGAATACTAGTGTGCGTAGGCCAATGTCTATGTCTAATTCTCCTATAGATTCATTGGGCTGCGGGATTTGTGGGTCATGTAACCGTAGATTCTTGGTTGTTGCGGTCCTGCTATGGTCATGTATGAAATCAGTCCCTGATCCCTAGTATCCAATAATCATATGCTTTCTCAGCTTCTATATTTAGGATTAATAACTGTGTGATCTTCTCAGAGTACCTCACAGTGTTCTTGCAACCTAGATTCTTAGGCTGGTATCTATATCTAGAAGAGTGTCTCCTGCATCTAGCTGTGGGACCAAAGGATCACAACCAAAGGTTTGTTCTCTTTCAAACCCTTCTACAGTCATATGAATGTTTTCCTAGGGTAATCTATAGTTCGGTTGATTTGACCAAAACGTGTGTGCTTGGTCGTCTTCTATATTTAATCCCCTCAACTGAGAGCTGATCTGTCGTAAATCTGTTGTTGTTTGGAAGATTTGGATTCTAAGATTCTGGTCTACATCAACTATTGCTGTGACGAGATTGGGTTGAGGCACAATTGGCTCAAATACGTATTCCCTGGGCTCCCTAGGTCCCGTGATTATCATATAAAATCAATAATGTAAATCTAGCTCGCAATAAAGCAAATTTAACTACGTGGAATAAATATAGAACATATATAACTTCTACTTTTGTATTTTCCTACGAGAAACTTTAAGAATTTAAGAAATCAGCTATTTAAATATATCTAGAATTGACAACTAAGATAAAACTTAAAACAAACAAAATAACCGAGTGTAGTTATTTTTCGTGTAATTTGAGATCTATTCTAAACAATGAAATAACTTGCCTAATCTATTTGCCAGACTCTCGATCCTACCTCAGAAGTGAGGAGTGAATCATAGTTTCTTAGAAACTATCAATCCCCACAGCTTCCCTGGCAATATCGAAAGTAAACTTGACTGAAAAGAAGTGATTATCTACTCTATTTGATATATTTTAACTTTAGAACTTTCAAAACTAGAACTGGATTCTAGCAGTAATGTGGCGAATCCAATAGTGTGTGTAATCTTGTCCCCTCGGTGTGATCTCCTTGTTCCTTCGTGTTCACGTGAATCCGGAAAAGCGTGTAATGCTAGCATCAACAGAAGTAGATATTGGGACAAAGGCAGCTCAGAATACAGATTGAATATAATGCGAGTAGGAGAGGGATAGCGCAAGAGTACAGAGCTTGGCTTATGCAATTCCTAGCGGGATCTATTATGAGTCATGCAACATAAGGCATCCAGAACCTGAAACTATCTTGTTTTGAGGAGCAAAACCTGCAACTTTAATGGCTTCCTAAGCTATTCTATTTCAATGGATTGGGTGAAATAACAGCACTACTTTGCCTACACAAGATGGATATGTGGCTTACCAATAGCTAAACAATGCTAACTAAGCATGCAATGAATTGAAACTATGGCTTCTAAGAAAAATAAAAGACTGAGCTACTGAAATTAGAAGATGAGAGCAAAAATGAGAGGCCATTTGCTTGAGCACAAGCCATTTATTTATAGCTTTTCATTCACCCAAAGATCAAAACCAAACTGAACTCTAAAACTATAAACAATGGCCAAACACTATTCCAGGGGACCAAAAACATAAATGCAAGCCCAAGGCGGTAAAAAAAGCGATGAATCATCTGATTTTTACGTGAGTCACGTTAAAAATGCTTTCTGGAAAATGCGTAAAGGACCGCGCTGAGGTGGTGGTAAGTTCTGGGACCGCCGCCCTGCTCATGGTGGTGGTCATGAGACCACCGCCCATGCAGGGTGGCGGTTTAGTCACTGAAGAGTAAAAGGCCAAGAAAAGAGGGGAAAGAGATAAAACAAAGGACGTAGGGGCTAAGCGGGGCATGCGGGATGTTAATGCACACTTGGATATCTTTTCTCGGATCTCGAACACCTTGTGAGGAGACCTGTATCATCATTGGGGCACTTGTTACATTATTCCAGCAAGTGACAACACCTTACAATTTTGGGTACGTACATATTGCCCCCTCGGAGAAGCGTTTTAGCCATGAAGGCGTAAAATGGTGGGTCCGAGTATGGCAGTCCCAAAATGGGAAGTTAGAAGTTATACGATATGTCGTGTGTTGAAATGATGCCATCCAATATTCCCGCTACCTATAAAATGAAAAGAGAACTCAAGTGCAGATAGACACAATAGTTTGAAAATAAATGCTAAAATAATAGGGAATGAGAACGTACCATTTGTGCGGGGATAGGAACTTACCTCCATCGGCGCTCCAAACCTGTGAAAAATTCATTTTAAAACAAATTAGAGTGCTATATATATGAAAGTGGGCCCATTTTCCTATTCATTTGCACAAGTCGATTTGATTGATTTTGAGCTCTGGGACCCACGGTGATGGTTTCTTGTGTGAGTAGAGTCAAAACGTTCAGTGACGAGATAGCGATCATGCCTCCACGTGTGGAACATCGACCCGCGAGATCACAGGTTAGTTTTCTTCAATTTATCCTTTTTACCCCCTTAATTTTGAAATGTTAAAATCTTTGTCATGGGGGTAATTTTTGAAAATGTTAGTGTCAAAAGGTTCATCTAGGGGGGCGCCTACTGGGTAGGCTTTGTTTTTACGTAAAATGGTCTTTTTAAACATTTTTTAGGCTTTTTGGGTTTAAAAACCCACGTGGATTTTCGGACCACGACCGCCGTCCCTGCTTAGGGGCAATTACATGACCACCGTCCCCTTAAGGTGGTGGTTACGACCCGCCCTTAAGGCGGCGGTTACACGACCGCCTCCCGCTCGGGCGGCGGTTTTGCACTGTAATGTAAAAAGAACATCTCTTTGAAATAGTTTTTGCCTTTCTAGCATTTCTATATGTTTTCATGATTTTCTCAAGTATTATTCGGATGTTAACTTGCTCTGTTTTGTGTGTTTTTGGGTGTATGTAGGCGAGAGAGGAGTATATCCATTGGAGTAGAGAGAGGGAGTGTGATTGGCTCCCAGGAGTATTAGATGCCCTCTCATAGGATGAGGAGGATACACTTCAGCGGGCCGGGATACTACGCATCTCACGTGTGCCCCATGTTACACCATCTAGTCACATCCTTTGTGACTTGTTCTCATATTGGGATGCCGATCGGAACACCTTCCGATTGTGGGGTCCGCGGTGAGTGGACCATCACATTGGAGGATGTCTATCGTATTTGGGGGTCCCGATCATCGGGAGACGGCTTACCCTAGAGACAGCAGGCTCACAGGCACAGATTGCACAGTGGGCCACATATATGGGAGATGCAGTCATCTCCACGGGATCGAAGAAGGGGGTGAGAATTCGATCTATTCCTTCCTTGCCCATCCCCCTACTTCGCCAGGCCATCATGGGGATCCTTGCCTCGAGACTGATCGGGGACAAGGGAGGAGATACACTATTATACTGTTGGTCCCCCATCATTGCACAGATAGAGGGACATGGACAGATATATGCCTGGGGAGCAGACATACTTGGGACTACCTACCATGACTTATACAGGGTAGTCCGTTTACAGGGGCAGTCATTGAGCCACCCGACTCTAGTCATGAGTTGGGTCTATGAGCATTTCATCCCTTATGGTAGGGGTGTGGAGGTGGCAAATCCTGAGGCGTGAGGGCAGCCAGATGGACAGACATGTCGGTGCTTAGAGCACCTCATCAGCCAGTTGCCTCCCTGACCACTGCCGACATGGAGGCCACACCATATCAGACTATGGCGGGCATATGGGGTGAGGAGACTCTTACCTTGATCTCCTGCTCCACTACAGGGCAGCTTATTGATAGAGTGGGACGTGTGGAGATGCACCCCTTTGGCCGAGTTCCTCAGCAGTTTGGCCTACCCTACATGGGTATGCTTCCCAGTGGCGCCAGTATATAGATCAGTTTGAGAGGCTGAGGGGGGCCTAGAGGCTGGGGTTGGACAGTGGTTACTCCTAGCATTCCTATTGCAGCCAGGAGGATAGTTCATGCCAGAGGGAGAGCCGGTGCGCCTCAGGCACCTTTACTTCAGATTGCCGCGGGTCCTGCCCACAGCAGCGATGACCCTATAGAGGTAGACTCCGAGTCTGAGGAGTTTACGGGGGGGAGATAGAGGAGGAGACCGAGGATAGTGATCCTGAGTGGCATGATACTCAGGATATCATGCAGGCAGAGAGGGCTGAGTAGAGTGCAGAGAGGGATACTCTAGTTTCAGAGGAGCCACTCTCCCAGGGCCATGGGGAGGATGAGTCTGTTGCGGGGCGTTACATTGCTCCAGCTACAGGAGCAGCCCCTCAGTCGGTAGTGGCATCCGTGGCGGGTGCTGACCCCATAGATCCATCTTGGAGGCCGGGTGATCCGAGTAAGTTACCCTCTCTCCCTTCTAGTGTTTGTTTTTAGTTAGAAACTCCTTAGTTTCTATCTTGTGTCTTTTAATTCCTTGTTTGGTTTCTAACTTGTTTTCTCCTTTGTTTGCAGAGACTGCCGATGGGTGGTGAGATTTGATTCGCAGGGTATGCACTAATTCCCTGATGATCCCCATGGATAGGACCCGTGCAGAGCTATCGTAGACACTGGGGAGCCTTCAGCAGCTGGTAGGCATACCGACGTCTTTGCTCCAGTCTGGCATGTGGCCAGGATGGTATCGACCCTTCGCACCGAGCTAGCGGGGTACAGGACGGCTGAGCGCTTGATGAGGAGCCATTCTCGTGGTGAGACTGTGGCTGCCCCTCGGGATCCTGAGCCCTCTGTGCATTCAGAGCGCCGGCGTAGCCGGAGTCCTAGGCATGGGCGTGCACCTTCAGAGGGGTCTCGTAGAGATTGAGAAGCTGCTTGGCTCTCGTAGATTTTTGTACGATACATTCTTTTGTATATTCTAGGCTCTTTGAGCATTTTGACCATGCCTAGTGCATGATGGCATTGTACATAAATGTTGATCATTTATATATATGTATATATATTCTTTTTGGATCAAGCTTTTGGCATTGATGGCTTTGTTTCCTTTTCCAGTTTCCCTATGTATACTACGATGTATGTTTATATGCTTTTTAGAATGTATGCAATGGAGAACAAATGATGCAAATGTTTGTTTTCTTTTTGTATTTCATGATGCTGATATATGATAATGTAGACATAATGTGATTTTGAATCTTAGTTTCTTTAAGCAATTTTTGATACTTCATATTTGTTTTGGCAAAGTGATGAATATAACCGGTATGATGAGCAGATAAACCTGCCCCTACTCCCAACTCCACACAACTAGTAAGATGCGAGGGCTCATCACCGAGAGCTAGAAAGGGCACAAGTTGTGAAATATGCTGAAATGATAGTGATGAAAGACAGACAAAGCTTTGGTGGAACCAAATTGGAAGCTACAAGCTTACTCTACCCGAGTGACTTCATAGTTTAGAATGTAACTTACTTTGTGGTTTATCTAGACTTAGATCCGTAGATGGCCACATAGTAGACAAAATCTAGGTTTTTAGGATTTTAATTCTCTTGGAATTTTGAACATCTGATTCATTTATCTTTGATTTAAGACCTCAAGATTTGGATTGTTTTCTTATGACCTTTAATGTTTGCTTGTCAAGAGGACCCCCTATACTTTGCCCCATGCTACTAGTAAGAAGCGTGGGTTTATCACCATGGACAAGGTATAGGCGAGTAAGGGCATTTCCATCCTTTCCCAACCCTACGTCACTAGTAAGAGACGCAAGCTCATCACCGAAGGTTGGTGGGGCAAGGAAATGTGTAAAATTAAAATTTTCTGTTTGATCACTTTTTGACTCGTTTTCTTGAGTAAAATGTCAGTATGTGCTTATTTCCAAAGAGACATATATATGGGATAGATGTGACACCATGAAGCTTCTAGAACAGACCATAGGCAAGACACCTATCCTAAGAAGAAACTAAAAGTGAGAACAAGCCCGCAGATCTTGGTATGGTTACCGTTAAGACTTTGCCATGTCTAGCTTTATTTGATAAAATGATTCCGAGATAATTTGATGATATCATGAAAATGGAGAGGTATGATTAGAAATTTTATGCCAACAACATCATGAGTTTGTAATGAATTGCTTTGAGAATAGATTCCTTGATCACAATTTATGTAAGAAACAAGCGGACAAAAATGATCTTAATCTATATGAAGATGCAATGTAAATATATATAAGTAGTGCTAGCTGCTTATGCATAGAACCGCTTGAGGTGTAGGGAATTGACTGTTTCACCAAATTCCTCACCTTCTAGCGTACATAGGAGGTATACACCATTTCCATAGTCCTTCATGACTTGGTATGGGCCCAACCATTTAGGCAGGAACTTCATTCCTTCACCGGTCTTCTTGTCGATCCGATTGTCTAGCCTTAGAACTAAATCACCTTCATATATGTCGCATTCATAGATGTTTTTGTTATATTTCCGGCACATCCGGTCAGCATAGGCTCTATGCCTCTGTTCAACATCTAACCTAGTTTCATCTAGGCTTTCTAGTTGGGAAAGACGTGCTTCTCTGTAAGCGTCTTCATCCAGAATCCCTTGTAATGAAATGCGGAGACTGGGTATTTTGACCTCAAGTGGGAGAACTACCTCTGCCCCAAATACTAGTGAGAAAGGAGTTTCTCCCGTTGGTGTTCTTATTGAGGTTTGGTGGGCCCATAAGGCCGGATATAACTTCAAATGCCAATCTCGTTTGTTTTCTTTCACAATTTTAAGGAGAATGGCTTTCAGTGTCTTGTTTGTTGCTTCAGCCTGTCCGTTGGCTTGAGGGTAATACAAGGAAGCCGTATGATGGCTTATTTTAAATTTATTGCATAGTTTGCGAACTTCATCATTTTTAAAAGAAGTTCCATTATCTGAGATAATGATTTGTGGGATACCGTATCTGCAAATGATTTGGTTCAAAATGAACTTGGCGATTACAGAACCTGGTACAGTAGTAAGAGGCATAGCCTCTACCCACTTGGTGAAATATTCGGTGGCCGTGATTATAAAATTATGGCCATCTGTAGACGAGGGAGAGAATTTCCCTATCAAATCAAGACCCCATGTAGAAAAGGGCCATGGAGTAGCAATTGGTTATAGAGCTTGTGCTGGCATATGAATCTTGTGGGAGAATTCTTGACACTTATGACACCTGCATACAAACTCCACTGCGTCGTGTTCTAGAGTGGGCCAGAAATAGCCCATTCGATGTATTTTGTGAGCGGTGGCATGGCCACCAAAGTGGCCTCCACACATTCCACTGTGAGATTCATGGAGAATCTTCTTGGATTCTTCTGTGTTGACACATCTCAGAGCATTCCATCGAATGCTTTTCGGTAGAGCACTTGCTCTATGATGATGTATTTGGCTGCAATAATACGTAACTGCCTTCTTTGTTGTGGTGTAGCTCCTTCTGGATACGTATGGTCCATGATATAATTAATGATATCAGTGTACTAGGGACACTCAGAGATAGAGGGTTGGGTTTCAATGTAGTATACGCACTCATCTGGAAAATCTAAATCTACTAAATCGCCTCCATCTAATGGGTTATCATCTAACCAATCATGATGAGTTATCCTTTAACCGACTTCTGATTTACAAATGTTAATTCAAATTCCCCCATTAAGGTTATAAAACGTCCAGCCTTTTTAGACAAGGATCCTTGTGTGAGGAAAGTTTGTAAATGGTCCATTTTTACCATGACCCTCGTTTCTTGATTCAGCATATAGTGTCTTAAGCGTTTAGTAGCAAAGACTATGGCAAGGCATTCTTGTTCTGCCTGTGTATAACGTGTTTCATAGTCAAGTAATGTTTGACTAATGAAATAAATCACGCGTTCCTTCTTGTCATCGTCTTCTTGGGCCAACATACAGGCCAGCGAGACATCGGTAGCTCGTGAATACAAAATTAACGGGTGGTCTAGCTTGGGTGGCATTAGCGTAGGTGGTGATAACAGGAAACGCTTAACTACATCAAAGGCTTCATTGCAGTCTTCGGTCCAATCAATGCTATAATCCTTCTTGAGTAAATTGTTGATTGGATGAATGGCAAAACTTAAGTCTGGGATGAATCTCCGGATTGCACCTAGTTTTCCGAGAAATTACCTGATTCCATATTCATTCGAAGGTGGGACCATTTCGAGGACAACCCAAATTTTGGTCGGATCAACATCTATCCCTCGTGACGATATGATGTAACCTAGGAGATTTCCTCCTGTTACACCAAAGATGCATTTCTCTGGATTTAGCATGACTCTGTATTCAATTAGGCATGAAAGAATGATGCGGAGTACTTCCGGATGGTCACAACGCTTCTTGGCCTTAGCCAACAAGTCATCTACGTAGGATTCCATGATTTTATGAATTAGATCATGGAATATATATGTCATAGCTCGTTGGTATGTAGCACCAGCATTCTTGAGACCAAATGGCATGATAGTATAGCAATAAGTTCCCAAGGAGTTATAAACGTGGTTTTGGCTTGGTCTTGTTCGGATATTCTATTTGATTTTATCCCGAGAATCCATCCATGAGAGACAAGAGTTCAAATCCAGCTGTTGCATCAACAATGACATCTATGGATGGTAATGGGAAGTCTTCCTTAGGACATGCTTTGTTAATGTCTCAGAAATCTATGCAGATGCGTATCTTCCCATTCTTTTTGAGAATGGGAACAATATTAGATACCCATTGAGAGTAATCGACTAGTTTGATGAATCCTACTTGTAGGAGTTTTATTATTTCATCTTTCACCATGAGAGTCACCTTAGGTTTCATGGGTCTTGATTTTTATTTAACTGGTTTTGCATCAGATTTAGTGACGAGGTTGTGCACCGCAATGTGTGGTGCAACGCCTATCATTTCCTTATAATTAAATGCAAAAGCTTTCTTATGTTCCTTGAGGATCTGAGTGTGTATTTCTACTTCTTCCGGGGACCCTAATTTTAAGATTTTTGGTTCATCCTCCATTCCAATGTTAACATCAATTGTTTCCTCGATTAAAGTGGCATTACCCTCTTCAAACTCAGGTGGGGCTGGAGGTAAATCCAAATCGTCCCCACTTTCTACCGTGAATACGCTAGGTTCCATTATGGGATTTCTAAAGTAAGAAGATGAATGTGGGATTAAGGACAAATCTATCATATGATAGGAGAGATGTAGTGTCACATAGGTGTTTAAGTAATCCAAAGTGGCCATATCACTATCAACATGGTCTAGGATAGTAGATTCATTTCTGTTTAAAAGAGAATTTGTCGTTGTCTTTATCAATGGTTCATCACGAAGGGATACTATGAAATGGGTATCCTCTAACTTATTGCTTGGAGTAAAACGTGATGCGGAAGTTGCTATTGAATCAGCGAGAAGATTTTCTTCTCGTGGGATTGCTTCAATTGATATGAAGTCAAATTCCTTGCTTAAATCTAATACATCTTTTTTGTAAAGTGTAAGTGCTTGGCTTTGGTTTCATATATCTCAGAGACTTGATTTGCTACCAATTGTGAGTCTCCTAACACTCTGATGTTATTAACACCAATTCTTTTAGCTAAGATGAGGCCAAGGAGGAGGGCTTCATACTCAGCGCCGTTGTTTGTACATTCGAAATTGAGTTTAAAGGAAAAAGGTAAGACTTTTCCTTCAGGGGAAGTGAAGATTACACCTGCCCCCGCTCCATAACGGCATCTAGCTCCATCAAAATGGAGTGTCCAATATTTAGCTGGGAATATGGATGCTGGGATATTTGTTGTGTTTGCGCATTCTACTTCCACCATACAGAGATCCTCTGCTGGAAGAGAACCAACACCTAGGGAATTTCCCATGCCCACAGAATCAAATGGTAAGAACATTGGTAGATCTTGTTCCAGTAATTCAACGATTTTTGCAGTAGTTCCTAATGATACCATTTCTACAATGTTAGCCTCATCTTTTGAGGTTGGGATTGTCTTGACTAGATTCATAGTCTCAAGATCCGTTGTAGGTACCAAACTTCTCCTCTGGTTTTGCGTCAGTGGGTTTATTAAGTTGGTTTGTTGGAAGTTCAAATTCGAGTGCACACCTGGTCTTTTCTTTAAGTCAGCTAGGTGTATATCGAATGGCTTTGGATCGCCTTTGGCTACAAACACCTTTCCTAGATGCGAGAATCTTACTTCTTGAAATAACGTAGAAGGGATTGCCTTCATACGGTGTATCCATGGTCGGCCGAGGATCATATTATAATTAGTTTCCCGATCTATAATATAAAACTCAGTCAGGATTGTTTTGGGTCCTAAGGTGACTAGTAGTATTATAGTTCCAATCGAAGTGGCTTTAAGGCTATCATAGCCTCTCAATGTATTTCGAGTGGTGGAACAATTTGTTTCCCCATATCCTAATTTTTGAAGGAAAGAGAAGGGGACTATGTTAACTGCGGCCCCATCGTCAACCATTGCTCATTTTACATAGTTATTATAAACCCATACTTGTAAGTGTAAGGTTGGATCACCTCTACGTGTAATTTCAGCATCTGTAGGCATTTTACTTATTTCGAATATGAATTCGACATCCTTATCCGGCTGCCCCGGAGGATGGATATCAAAATCTACGTGGTTTACTTGTGTTTCAGGAGGTGGAGTGATATTAATTAGATGACCTAGACCTAATGCCTCTAGAAGAGCAACTTTGTGGGCAGGGGAATTTTTTAGTAAGTCCAAAAATGAAATGTACGAGAAGGTTTTTGTTAGGTCGTTAATTAAATCATAGGCACCTACAGGTTTTCTACTATTTGTTGACTCTTATCTCTGCTTTCGGCGAGATGACTTGGGCTTGGTTGAGAGAAATACTCTCGTGTTCTTATTATAGCTTCGATAGGTAGTTCAACATCTAGTTTTACTAAATTGACTATCTTGGGTCTCGATTGATTTCCTAATTGTGGCGTACTAATGATGCATTTAGTGAAGTCGAGGCTTCATGATCGTTGTTTCCCATCATTACGCTTTTGTTCGTTCCATTTATATTTAGCCTATTGTTATCGTGATTTGGGAGTGGATCGTTAAAGATCTTGAGGGGAGCATTCGAGGGAAAATGTCCCTACGAGCATGCACGGTGGTGGTGACATGGGATCTCGCTAAAAACAAATCCGTGAAGAACTATCTTTGTTCTTCCGGGAAAATGTGCACGAATTTATCGTAGTCACGGCACGTTCTAGTGTCATGACCTCAATTTTGTGGAAACCACAATATGAATTGGGATTGTAATTCTGGTTTGTTGGTTTGGTGTATATTGTGGCCTAAAATTCGATCAAATGATGTTTGCCTATTAGGATTAAAATTTTGCATTTGTTGTTTTTGGCTTTGATGTTGATTTTGATAACCAAACGAGTTTTGGCTTAGACCCTGTGGGATTTCACCGTTCTTGTTGTTGTTGAGGATGATTAAAATCCACTGTATTGATTGTGGGGGTAAAGTTATTACTTCATTGATTATTCATTGGTAATGAAGCATTCACAATATTTACCTTTTTAGGCTGATCAGTTACTCCATCTGTTGTCACCCCGCGATTTTTGTTAAGGATTTTAGGTCCTTGATTGACGTTCGTGGTAATAGGATAAGTTGTAGTGTTCTGGCTGGAGATGATTAACCTCCCATTTGTTCCATAAGTCTTACGACCACTATCAATTGCTGCTTGATCTATTCGAAGAGCGCTCTCAAGTACTTCATCATAAGTTCTTAGTGGGAACTTCTGGACTTCTTCCTTCACCTCTCTGCTGAGAGAATGAAGGAATAAATCACATAGTTCCATCTGATCCATATTTGGAGCACTTGCCGAAGAATAAAGAACTGTACGCCACCTTTGGATGAAATGGGTGACAGATTCATTGTGTTCTTGTTTAATGTGCAAGAATTCCCTGATTCCTGTTCTTAACAGTTTGTTCATGTCGAATGCTTTGATGAACTCTGAAACGAGTTGTTTAAACGAATGGATTGAAGCCTCAGGTATTCTATAATACCAATCAAGAGTGATGCCTTCCAAGGTTTTTGGGAATATTTTAGCAACAACCCCATCCCATGGGAGTAGTTCTCGAATGGCTGTAGCGTAAGCTTTGATATGTGTGTTTGGATCTCCCTCACCTTTGTACTTGGGTAAATCAGGAAGGGGTCTTGGAAGCATGACGCTTCGTATGGTGAAGTCTAAGGGCTCTTTCAAATATTCTGAATAAGTCCCTATCGCATAGGTTTCGACCATTGATGGTGCTTGCTGAGGGAGTGGTGGTGGGATGGGTTGTTGATATGGTGTAGCGTATGCATTGGCAGGGGCATAAGGAAGTCCCTGTGTTTGAGCAAAAATGCCGGGAGAGGAGAACATATCCCCTTGTGGTGACTTGGAGTACATGTTT
This sequence comes from Taxus wallichiana var. yunnanensis, assembly GCA_018340775.1. Classification (NCBI taxonomy): domain Eukaryota; kingdom Viridiplantae; phylum Streptophyta; class Pinopsida; order Cupressales; family Taxaceae; genus Taxus; species Taxus wallichiana. Next base: position 172,440,738 of record CM031235.1, read on the forward strand.
AAGTATGACGGGGTATTGTCCAGGAATGGATTGTTTTGTACTAGACCGGGAGGAACGGTGTTAGAGATGATGGGCCTAGTTGGTGTTTGTTGTGGATACTGAGGAGGCATGCCTAACGTGCCTATTCCTGTGAGGAGGTCTACTTGGCTAGGATGGTGTGGAGGATTGGAACTCCCTGCTTGCATGAATTGCAAATTTTGACTTGCTTGGGCAAGTTCTAACCCTCTCACTTTTTCTACTAACGTTGAAATGACTTCATTTGGTGAAGTCACGGTGCTTTGCCTTAGCGGCGTTTGTTGTATACCCTGGTGTTGTATAGGCATGTGATATCCTGCTATGAACTGATCACTATCTTGCCAAGTTTCTCCGAGAGTATTTCCTATATGTAGTGGCATAGAGGTATTTTCTTGAAAAGAGACCTCGGGTTGTGGTTGTAAACCTCCTACAGGTGGGTACATACCCCGAGAGCGTTGTTCACTCCTAGGATAACGTATTGACTATTCATCATCTAAGACCAGGTATGGGTCTGATTGTCTACTAATTTGTGGTCTAAGTAGCATCTGAGGAGATGAACCAGATTCTCCGGTAAATGTCATATTATTCGAGCCTGAAGGCTCTGTTTGTTGTTTTTGAGGGAACTGATCTAACTCCTCAGTTTGAAAAGATGAATTATATCTATTTTTTGGAGTTTGTGTTGACAATTGATTAGTTGAGTAGTTGTCACCCCATACCGAGAGTGACGGTCATGATTGTCTATTTTCTTGGGCATAGTATGCCTCAAGACCTAGGAGGGGTCTACCATATGCATCGAATCCCAACATATTCGGGGGGTATATGAATACCCGCAGAATAATGGGAAGGAGCGAAGATGGATGAGATAAGATGAAACTTCTCAAAGAGAAGGTGGAATAGTTGTTGGTTTCACGTTAGGTTCACCAATTTTGTACGCCGGAAAAGCGACAAGCGAGCATGGGAATCTACAAGTAACTCTTCCACGTACCCGACCTCCCGAGGTTGTGCCGAGACAACCGGTGGGGATGGAATATGCGTGGGATGTAGACAAACTAGTTAGGCAATCTAATGTCTTCAATACGCACTAGTGGAATTTGTGAATCTAAGGCAAAGAAGGCCCTTCTAACCGAATCGGTGTGATAGATCGATCGGCAAGGATGACTACTCGAAGGATCTAATCAATATCAAGCTCTGGCATGATTCGATCTATGGGTTGTGGAATACATGGGAAATGACATGGGATAGTTTCGTGTATGTCTCAGATAAGGTCATATAGCGGATAGTAAATATAGTCGACTCTATGGATGATTTTCTAGCCTAGTCCAGAACTCTCTAGCTTTGTTAGTTGTTGTGTCTAGTAAGGATAATTTTTCGATGATGATAGGTGGAAGTGGAGTAGACCGGAATACTAGTGTGTGTAGGCCAGTTGTCTATTTCTAATTCTCCTATAGATTCGTTGGGCTGTGGGATTTGTGGGTTGAACCAGTAGATTCTTGGTTGTTACGGTCCTGCTATGGTCATGTACGAAATCAGTCCCCGATCCCTAGTATCTAATAATCATATGATTTCTCAACTTCTATATTTAGGATTAATAATCGTGTGCGATCTTCTCGAGTACCTCACGGGTGTTCTTGCAACCTGGATTCTTAGGTGGTATCTATATCTAGAAGAGTGTCTCCCCTGCATCTTTGTGGGACCAAAGGATCACAACAAAGGTTTGTTCTCTTTTGAACCCTTCTACGGTCATATGAATGTTTGTCTAGGGTAATCTGTAGTTCGGTTGATTTGACCAAAACGTGTGTGCTTAGTCGTCTTCTATATTTAATCCCCTCCTAAGAGCTGATCGCTCGTAAATCTGTTGTTGTTTGGAAGATTTGGATTCTAAGATTTTGGTCTACATCAACTATTGTTGTGACGAGATTAGGTTGAGGCACAATTGGCTCAAATACGTATTCCTTGGGCTCCTAGGTCCCGTGATTGTCATATAAAAGCAATAATGTAAATCTAACTACAACAAAGCAAATTTAACTACGTGGAATAAATATAGAACATATATAACTTCTACTTTTGTATTTTCTGAGAAACTTTAAGAATTTAAGAAAGCAGCTATTTAAAATATCTAGAATTGACAACTAAGATAAAACTTAAAACAAACAAAATAACCGAGTGTAGTTATTTTTCTGTGTAATTTGTAGATCTATTCTAAACAATGAAATAACTTGCCTAATCTATTTGCCAGACTCTCGATCCTACCTCAGAAGTGAGGAGTGAATCATAGTTTCTCAGAAACTATCAATCCCCACAGCTTCCCTGGCAATATCGAAAGTAAAATTGACTGAAAAGAAGTGATTATCTACTCTATTTGATATATTTCTAACTTTAGAACTTTCAAAGCTAGAACACGGATTCTGCAATGCAGTGGTGAATCCAATAGTGTGTGTGATCTTGTCCCTCAAGTGTGATCTCTTTGTTCCTTCGTGTTCACGTGAATCCAAAAGCGTGTAATGCTAGCATCAACAAAAGTAGATATTGGGACAAAGGCATCTTAGAATATAGATGAATATAATGCGAGTATGAGAGGGATAGCGCAAGAGTACAGAGCTTGGCTTATGCAATTCCTAGCGGGATCTATTGTGAGTCATGCAACATAAAGCGTCCAGAACCTGAAACTATCATGTTTTGAGGAGCAAAACCTGCAACTTTAATGGCTTCCTAAGCTATTCTACTCCAATGGATTGGGTGAAATAACAGCACTGCCTGCACAAGATGGATATGTGGCTTACCAACAGGTGAACAATACTAACTAAGCATGCAAATGAATTGAAACTATGGCTTCTAAGCAAAATAAAAGACTGAACTACTGAAATTAGAAGGTGGGAGCAAAAATGAGAGGCAGACCATTTGTTTGAGCACAAACCATTTATTTATAGCTTTTCATTCACCCAAAGATCAAAACCAAACTGAACTCTAAAACTATAAACAATGGCCAAACACTATTCCAGGGGACCAAAAACATAAATGCAAGCCCAAGTCGGTAAAAAAAGCTGGTGAATCGTTGATTTTTACGTGAGTCGCGTTAAAAATGCTTTGGAAAACACGTAAAGGACCGCCACTCGAGCAAGGCGGCGGTTACTAGGATCGCCACAATTCATGGCGTAATAGATCACGAGACCGCCGCTTGAGGCGGCGGCGCGTTTAAATCTTGAAGAGAAAAAGGCCAAGAAAAGAGGGGAAAGAGATAAAACAAAGGACGGGGCTAAAGCTGGGGGCATGCGGGATGTTAACGCACACTTGGAGATCTTTTCGGATCCCAAACACCTTGCGCGACCTATTGTAACTTTAGGGGCAGAAGACTGTATCATCATTGGGGCACTTGTTACATTGTTCCGCAAGATCAACACCTTACAATTTTGGGTACATACGGTTCCTCAATATCAAATTGATGAGAAGTTCAAGATACATAAGTTTATCATGGGATTTAATCATGTCATAAGTAGCTATGCATAGCCCAACCACTATGGAAGAGGTTGTAGAAAAAGCCATATCACAAGAATAAAAATTGAAGGAAATTTTTGCTCATAAAAAAGATAATCATAGGAAAATTTCTAATTCTTCTTTGTCACTTGCACCTAAAAGGTGGCATGGAAAAATTTGGAGCCAAAAATAAGTTTGTGATGATAACAATAAGAAAACAACAACAACAAAGAAAAACTGATGTGAACATTCAAAACAATTTTGTGAAGAATAACAATAATGGGTAGAAGTCTATGGTAGACAAAAAAGTTATTTCAAGACTAGAAATAAATTTGAACAAAAATAGGACATGTAGGGGATGTTTCAATTTTGGTAAGGATCACTATGCAAATCATTGCCCTCTAAAGAAAGATGACAACAATCAGCAACATAAGATACATGTTGCAATAGCTGATAAACAAGCTGAAAAGTAACTTATGGCCATAGAAGTGCCACGTAAAATATTTGGTACACCTATTACTATACTTTTTGATACTAGAGCTACAAAAAAATTTAATTTCTAACAAATAACTTGCTAAATTATAAATAAAAGCGGGAATAAAGGCAAAATTTTGGATTGTACATTATGGTAATAATATTGTCCATTTGTTAGTAAATGTCTTTTTGGAGTAGTCTTAGAGTTACCAAGTTTTTCCATATGAAGTAGATCCTTATGTTTCTCCTTTGGGGTCATCAATGTAATAATTGGTGTTAACATGATTTTTGATCATAAAGCATAAGTTGATTGTTTTGAAAAACACATTATTTGCCTTGATGATCATGAAAACAACAGACATTCAAGGGATAGAATGAGAAATTTCAGTTATAAAATTGTCAGTTATGCAACTTAAAAAGGCCAAAAATAATGGCTGCACTTTGTATTGATAAACATTTCAAACAACAAAAAGGATAGTGATTTCTTGGAAAATTTTCCACTGTTAAAATATTTCAACGATGTGTTTCGGAATAACTACTACCGGTCTTCCACCCAAACAAGAATTTGACTTCATAATAGAAATCAAACCTAGAATTGAGCCTATTTCTAAGGCACCTTATTGAGTGACTACCATTGAACTAGTAGAACTTATGGAAAAATTACAAGACTTGTTATCTAAAGGTTTGATAAGACTGAGTGTCTCACCTTGGGGAACACCAATATTTTTTGTGAAAAATAAAGATGGAACACTTAGACTTTGTATTAATTACAGGATGTTAAACAAAGCAACAATCAAAAACAGATATCCATTTCCTAGAATTGATGATTTATTTGACCAGGATGTGATGCGTCGGTAGTATATTCAAAGATAGATCTTTGTTCAGGTATCACCAATTAAGAATCAAAGACACATATATTTATAAAACAACCTTTAGAATGAGGTATATGGACATTATGTATTCAAGCTTTACCTTTTGTTTGACAAATGCACACTATAACTTTTATGAATTTAATGAACAATATCTTTCAAGAATACTTGGACAAGTTTGTGCACACCTGTATTCTTGGACAATATTCTTATCTATTCTAAAAGCATTGATAAGCACTAGGAGAATTTGAAAATAGTACTTGAAATATTAAGAAAGAGAATATTATATGGTAAGTTATCCAAATGTTCTTTTTATGAAATAGAAGTGCACTATTTAGGACATGTCATAAGCAAAGATGGGATAGCAGTTGATCCATCAAAGATTGTTTCCATAACTAAATGGCTTGCACCTAAAAATGTACATGAATTCAGAAGCTTCATGGGGCTTACTAGTTAATACAGAAATTTTGTTAAGGAATTTTCAAAATTCATTTCCCGATTACTTCATTACAAAAGAAAGACAAAAAGTTTGTGTGGAGTGATAAATGCGAAGCAACATTTAAAACTCTAAAATAATAGCTAACTTATGCACCTATTTTGGTTGTACCAAATCCAAATGGAAACTTTACGGTAGTTACATATGCTTTCGGTGAAGGACTAGGAGGTATTATGTTGCAATATGATCATGTTATAGCATATGAGAGCATAAAACTCAAGTTACATGAGTTGAATTATGCTCCCCATGACCTAGAGCTTGTTGTCATAGTTCATGCACTTCAAGTATGGAGACATTATCTCTTAGGAAGACCTTTTGAGTTCAAGACTAGCCACCTTGGGCTTAATTATATTTTCACTGTACCAAATCTAAATGAAAGACAACAAAGATGGTTAGATTTTTTTGTCACATTTGATTTTGACATAAATTACGTTAAATGTAAAGAAAACATAGTGGCATATGCACTAAGTCGTAGGAAACATATTTATGCACTTATAACTTTGAAAACTCAGTTTAAGGATAATATAAAAGTGTCATGGAATCTTATTTTTACTTTCAGTGAGGTAAAAACAACAACAGCCAGATCCTAATGATGCAAGATACAAAGGTTTTAACTTTGATAATGAAGGAATTCTAAGATATGAAAAGTGGGTGTATATACCTTTGGGAAATGAGTTAAGGAAAAATTTAATGATGGAATTTCATAATTCACCTTACTCAAGACATCCCAGTGTTACAAAAATGCTTTTTGATGTAAAACAACAATATTTTTGGAAAGGGATGAAGAGAGACATAACTAATTGTGTTTCACATTGCTTGGAATGTTAGTGTGTTTAGGCTGAGCATATGCACCCGAATGGTTTATTATATCCTTATAGCATACCACAATACAAGTGGCAAGCAATTAGCATGCATTTTATTTAGGGGCTACCTATGTCTAGAAATAAACAGGATTTTATTTTAGTTATGGTTGATAAGTTGACAAAGATAGGACATTTTATTGCTAGTAATCTTAAAGATGATTCACATGTTTTAACAAAAATATTTGTGCATGAAATTTTCAGATTACATGGAGTACCTGAATTGATTATATTTTATAGAGAGATTAAAATGACATTTCATTTTTGGAAAATGCTAAATGTAGCCTTAGGAACAAAACTAAATTTTAGTTCCACATTCCATCCAAAAATAGATGGTCAAACTCGAGAGATTAAATTAGGTTTTGGAAGATATGTTACGAATGTAATGCATGGATTAAGATACAAATGGGAAGAATATATTCCTTTATTTGAATTTTCTTACAATAATACATATCATTCCTCTTTAAAAAGAGCACCTTTCAAAGCATTATATGGAAGGAAATGCAAAACTCTAGTTAGTTGGGATAGCATTGAAGATAGAGGGGTAATTGGACTTGAAATTCTTACTTGAAATAGAAGAACAACAAGTAAAAATGATTCATGAATGATTAAAAGAAGCTATGGATAGGAAGAAAAGTTATGTGGTCCAAACGGATTGATAAGAAATTTTAATTGGGTTAAAAATTCTTTTATGTGTCAAGCCTAAAAAGATATCAATAACCTTTGACAAGGTAGCCAAATTATCACCTCATTTTGTGGGACCCTTTTATATTGTTGAAGTGATTATCCATGTAGCTTATCACTTATCATTTCCTCCCACTTTTCACGAATGCATTATGTTTTCCATATTTCTTTTCTTAAGAAATACATTTCAAATTTATCACATTGTAATGTAATTACTTAAATAAATTTGATTATTATAGTAATATAACACCAATGAACATAATATTTCAGATAAATGATTTCAATGTGCACGTAGAATAACTTAGCCACTTCGAGGGGGAAACCTCCAAACCAGAAAATAAGACTCAAATGTTGAATATGATGATCAACTACTACCTACTAACCCCTATATATACTATTCCTATGTTATGGCCAACACCAAGGCCGACCCACTAATGAAAATATAACATATATGAAAGAGATACATAATGGTAAGAAGTTATGATAGCCACAATTTGGCTATATACATCCAATATAAGATATATTATTAAGGGCGTAGCATGCCCCTCCCTTCAAAGCAACATTATCCCCAATGTTGAGAAGATTTGGATGCTGCTGCAGGAAATTTGCATCCTCCCAAGTTGCATCTTCATTGTCTAGATTTTTCCACTTGATCAAATACTCAGTGATGACCCTTGTCCTTAATCACTTAGTGCATGTCTGAAGGATGCATTTACGGTTCCAGGATGATTTTACCCTCTTCATCAAGATTGGGTAACACTTTCTCAGGTTGAATACCATTTGTCCAATTCCTTCTTTAGGAAAGATACATGGAAAGCTGGATGAATTCAAGTAGATTGAGGAAGTGCGGTTTATATGTGATATTGCTAATCTTCTGTAACACTTGATAAGGGCCATAATACTTAGGTGAAATCTTGTTATCCTTTTTCTGTTGTTTTAAGGACATTTTCTTATATGGTTGTAAACATACAAAAACCCAATCATCAACTTCAAAATGTCTTTCACTGCGATGTTGGGCTTCCTCTTTGCTTCATGCAATTTTTGACATGGCCAAATTCTCCCTTGAGACTAGAAAGAACCTCTTGTTGGTGTTGAATATGTTCTTCAACTGCTCGAACCTTTGGTTGGAATCTCAAAGATGAAGTGATAGATGGTGGATGGTACCCATATAATGCCAAGAAAGGAGACATTTTAGATGAAGTATGAAAGGAGGTGTTATACCACCATTCTGCCAGCGGTAACCATTGGACCCATCTCACTTGCTTATCTGATGTAAAACAACGAAGATATCCCTCCAAGCACTTGTTTACCACCTCTGTTTTCCCATAAGAGTGGGGATGATAAGAGGAACTACGAGCTAGTTATGTGTCCAAGCATGAGAACAAGTCGGTCAAATATTACTAGTAAAGATAGGGTCTCGATCACTTACTATAATCTTTGGTGTCCCATGTAAGCACGAATTGTATCCCTGAAGGTTGTTGCTATTGTACTTGCAACAAATGGATGTGATAAAGCACAAAAATTGGCATATTTGGTGAGTCTATCCACCACCACCATGATTACATTTTTACCTTATGATTTAGGCAATCCTATGATAAAGTCCATGGACACCTCTTCCCACCTATGGCTAGGAATAGATAGAGGTTGTAAAAGACCTGGGGACTTAATTTTTTTGCCCTTATTTTGCTGACAAACCATGCATTATGCCAAAAACTTTTGGACATCCCATTTTAACCATTCCCAGAAAAAATCATGCTTGATTTGATGATAAGTCTTTAAGAAGCCAGAATGACCCCCTACTGGAGAAGCATGGAGCTCGAATAGAACCCTATTTTTAAGGATTGAATTATTACATAGATATAATCTATCTTTATACCATAAAACATCTCCTTTCCATACAAAATTTTCTGACATGCTTGGATCTTGTTGGAGATTCTGAATGAGATTTTGTGTACCTAGGTCATTTTTCCATTTAGACCTTGCATCCTCTATCCAATCCTTCTATAATATAGATATGGCACACAACAATGTCTCAGCAGATTCATCCTTCCGAGATAAAGCATCAAGCAACTACATTCTCTTTCCCTTTCTTGTATATTATCTCAAAATCATACCCCAACATTTTTAGACCCATTTTTGTTGTTCTTCTGATGATAAATGTTGCTCTAAGAAGTATTTCAAACTATCATGATCTGTCTTTACTTTGAAATGTCTTCCCATTAGATATGGTCTCCATTGCTTCACTACATGAAGTATTGCTAACATTTCTTTCTCATAAACTAGTTTAGAGATATTCTTACCTTTGAATTGGTGGCTCTCAAAGGTAATGGGTCACCCTTCTTGCATGAGTACTACCCCGTACCATACCTGAAGCATCACATTCAACAATGAATGTTTTTGAAAAATTTGGGGTGGCTAGAACTGGAGTGGTGCACATGGCCTCCTTCAACTTCTCAAAGGCCATAGTAGCTTGCTCATTCCAATGAAAAGAGTCCTTCTTCAATAAAGTTGTGAGTGGTGCTATGATGCTGCCATAATTCCTTACAAATCTATGATAATAACTTGTAAGCCCAAAAATCCTTGGAGATTGTTTAGGGTTTTGGGAACCTTCCATTCAAGCATGGATTTTATCTTGTTAGGGTCCACTTTAACACCTTTATAAGAGACAATATGACCCAAATATTCAACCTCCTTGACACCAAAAGAACACGTAGAAGGCTTTGCATAAATTTTATGTTGTTCAAGAGTTTCCAACACCTTATTTACATGATGCAGGTGTTCCTCCCATGTTTTACTATAGATTAATATATCATCAAAGAACACTAAAACAAACTTTCGAAGAAATGGCTTAAACATTGAATTCATCAAGCTTTGAAATGTAGAGGGTGCATTTGTTAGTCCAAAAGGCATTACCAAGAACTCATAGTGTCCTTCATGTGTCTTGAAGGCTGTTTTATGAATATCTTCATCCTTGATTCTAATCTGATGATATCCAGAATGAAGATCAAGTTTTGTAAAGTGAACAACACCATGTAACTCATCTAGCAAATCATCAATTACAGGAATAGAAAACTTATCTTTAAGCTGGTGTACTTATTGAGTTCCCTATAATCTGGACACATGGACCAATTGCCATATTATTTTTGTACCATCACTATAGGAGAAGAGTAAGCACTCGACTATGATGAATAAGTACTACTTCTAACATCTCTTGAACTATCTCCTCAATCTCACTCTTTTGCATATAGGGGTACCTATAAGGTCGACATTGGGTGGTTGACTCCTAGTACTAGGTGGATGGCATTGTCATGGTCTCTTTTCGAGGAAGACCCTTGGGCATTTCTCTAAACACCACTAAGTGCTCATCTATAAGTGCTTTCATATCTCAAGGGTATAAATGTATCCGAATGATGTGCTTCAATGAAAATAGTTGTGCCACAAACCCTTTCTCGAACCCTTTCTAAGAAAGTTTTGCATCGATGAGAACTTACCATCTGTGGGGACTTTTCTCATAGTCCTTTAGTTTATAAGTCCTCCCTTTTAACTGAAATTACATGAACAAATCTTGGAATTTCATTTCAATGGTTTCAGGTGGTAAGCCAATGAACTCCTAACACAATGTCTTCTCCTCCCATGGTAATGGCATACATATTGCTAGTTAGCAAGTAATCTCCCATGGTGAGATTAATGTTATGGAATTTTCCGAACAACTAACAGTTTTCCCATCAACGATCATGACTTGACATTCTAGAGTTGGATAAACAAAGAATTTCAAGCGTCACGCAAACTTATGATTGATGAAATTGTGAGTACTTCCTAAATCAATCAACATTTTTACACTCTGGTTTTTTTAAGAATCCAACTACTTTGAAAGTCTGGGAGTTCTAATACCTTGGAAATTGCATGGTATGATATTGTTGGCTAGGGATCTCCTAATTCCTCGTCTAGCTCTACCTCTTCATCTTCTTCATTTTCTTCTTCTTCAGTAGGTCCCTCAATGTAGAACAACTTATTTTCAGCACACTTATGTCATGATCCAAATTTTTGTCACAATTAAAACATAACCCTTTGGCTCTCTTTTCTTCAATTTGTCGAGGTGTCGATCTCACTATTTGAGGGAATGATGGTGGAAGGGTGCTACGATCTCGATATTACTAACAATTTGTTTCCCTACTTGTAAAGAAATTTTTCCTCTACCCTACATTCCATGATCATAGAGTCACGAAACATTATGAGGATTAAACATACGCCCCTTAGTCTCAATTTGTTCTTTAAGAAACCAAGAAATAAGTAATTCAAATTATCTTTAGGAATATTTTCCACCCGTAAGGAAAGGTTTTGGAATTGATGGATGTAATCTTTGACTATTCTTGTTTTTCGAGCTTGCTTAATTCATTGAAATAATTCTCAAACACACTAGAACTATAGTGTAATTACAACTCTTCGGTGAATGTTTTCCATGTAACATTGAGGCCACTCTTTTCCTTTGAGCACATAACCATCGATACGGTTAATTTGATAACATGCATCAAAATTCTCAAGTCTCAGGCAAATGGATTGATTCGGGAAAAAATCATGTTTCTAAGGTTCCCTCAGATATTTTTCTAACTCCCCTGGCCGAAGAAGGAAGGAGCAAGCTCTGAGAAAATGTGAAAAGTTGCAGAGAACAAGCTTGGGCCAGGAAAAATCATGAAAAATGACTAAGTCCTAGTCCTTGCGACAGTAGGAACGTGTGGGACAGAAAGGCGCGGATCGGCCGAAAAGCCTCCAGGCGGCCCGTGAAGCAAAGGGACAAGTGGGACAAGAGTGCGCGAAGGACCCGAACCGGCGGTTCGCCGAAGCAGAACAATGCACCGGGGCGATCGGACGGAAGAAGGACACGCGGGCGCGAGAAGCGACCCGGCCGAAGAGGAAGAAAAATTGGCTAACTGCTGAGCTAGACAGTTCGGGACATTTGGGCCTTGAGTACGCGAACCGCCCGGATCGGCCGAAATGGAGAACTTCAGTCCGAAACAATCTGGGACATTTGGGACAAAAAGACGCGAATCGGCCGGATCGGGTGAACCGGAAGAATTTGTCCCACGAAGCACTGGGACATTTGGGACAAATGGACGTGAACTGCGGCCAGTTCGGCGAAAGCAGAAGAAAGTTAAATCTTTGGGACATCGGGGCTGCGAGGGACACGAGGGCGTGAATAGCCAAAAAGCCGAGGCCAATCAGATTGCGCCACGTGTCATGGCGAGATAAGGGACAAGGAAGCCCATTTCGGGTGGATTGGAGGTTTTTGTCCCGAGGCAACAGGACATCGGGGACAAATGGGCGCGATGGATGCAAAAGAGCGAGGTTTGACTCGGCCGAACCAATGAAATAGCGCCACGTGTCCAAATTTAAGGGGCCCCAAGGAAATTTCAAAAGAAAGCCCGTGAAAGGTAGAGGAGAGAGAATTGCTCGTCCAATCAGCACGTGCCACGTGTCATCCAGGTGGCGAGCGTGCGGGAAAGATTTCAAAACACGTTTTTACTGTTTTGTGCCCTAAATCTTCAGATCGCCATACTTTCGATCCGAACTTCGGATTTGCATGTTCTTTATATCAACGGAAAGCTGGTAAAATTCTCTACACGATTCTCGGGGTCAATCTTGCGTTTTGGTGTAGTTTGGAGGAGAAAATTGAGAAACGGCTCTGCGCATGTTCATTCATGGAGGTGACATTCAATGTGACCATTTAATGCAGAATGGGTCACCTTCTATTGTATTTCGGTCAAAATGATAGGGTATGGGTTTGTAAGGTCCCCATGCCATTTTAATGCACCTGCATTCAAGGAGGGATGGGCTCTCATGTTTTTGTACGTTTCTGTCCCCTAGGCTCGACCCTTGCACTGTAAAAGCTAGTTTTGGCTCATTTCTAAAGGGGAACATTTTTGGGCATAGCAGACTTCTTCTTTCACCTCCAGCAAGTGATTGATGCAAGGATCAGACCTCTCCAAGGATTGTAATAGTTTTCTTTTACCTCTCTGAGGGTGTAATGCGTGTTTTGACATTGAAATGATAATGCAAGCTCTGTGAATGGGTTTCAATCCTCTGTTTGTATTATTTGCTTGATTTCAGATACTAAATTATACATTATCAGTCTGTGTATGTTTTATGTTGTGAACTTTGGTCTGTGTCTATTTGCATGACAAATATGTTTCACCACTCCTTTTGGTGCATCACCATCTTTAGTTAGTTTCAATTTTTGCACTTCTACCCCCTGTCTCCTTGCAAGTTAGAGTAGGATTAGGATCTAAACCTCTATAGTTTTGCAAAATATAGATCTAAATCAGAGGAGTTTGAGGAACCAGCCTCTAATCTGGAGATTCCTCTCTCAGTTTCACAAGTCCCCACGCTTGGAGAGAGGTTTCCATGTTGTGTGCATCACTGCTTTGGATGCTAGAGTGATCAACCTAGAAGCGATCTGCATCCGAAGTCTTTGTGATTCCGCATTGCTTGCCAGTTTTGCATGCGCCGGTGGGACCTTAGAGGTCTTCACTTTCATTACAACAAGATCGATGTGCACTTGTTGTAAGTTCCAGCTTTGAAGGAGCTTTTAAATCACACATCTGGCGACTCCAAAAGAGGCATAATCCGCTGGTTTTTGAGTCAGCACAAGCTGGCAAATTTATGAGAAGAATACAGACCAGATCAAGAACTAGGGAGGAAGGATTGTTTGTTTATCTACATCTATCTCCAGGCAGAGAAAGAAGGGGAAGAAGAGCTCAAAGATCTGCGTCTCCACCTAATAGAACTTTGTCTACACCTCCACCTGGTAGACCTTTTCTCGCATCAACAAGGGTTCTCAGGCCAATCAGAATGGCGCAACCACTAAATCCCTTTGTCAATTTCACTGGCAGCAGCCCACTTGCCCTCAATGCACAGAATCCAGTTCCAATTGCAGCATTGAAGAACATTCCATTTTTCACTGGAGAAAATCATACCACTCCTGGTGATCATGTCAAAGACATTGCTAACGTCTGTGCAATCCATGAGATAAATGAAATGGATGTGGCTGTCAAACTGCTGGCATCATCGTTCAAAGGGAAGGCATTGCAATGGTTCAGGAGCCTTGAAGCTGGTTCTATCACAAATTGGAATCAGTTATGCATAGTTCTCCATGAGCAGTTTGGAGAAAAGGGAGACAATTTGTCTCTACTAGAACAATTGACAACTATCAAGAGAGCCCCCAACGAGCAGCTGACTGACTTCAACTTCAGATTTCAAAGGTCTTGGGATAGGATTCCAGTGGCAGTCAGGCCAACAGCAGAAGGTGCTTTTCTATACTATCTTAAAGCTTTGAATTCGATATTTCTATGTTAATTCAATCTATGGGAGGCACTGACCTTACTGCTACTTATAGCATTGCCATTAGAGCGAAAAGCTGTCTTATCCAAGCTGGTAAATTGGCTCCTAGGCCTCCAATGCCATTATATCCAAGTTTAGAGAGCCCAAGTACTAGTCAAGCACCTGTCTTAGCTCCTATTCCCACTCCTAGAAATCAGAATTCAAGTGAAGCTTCTACTTCATCTTCTAGTGCCTCAAATGAACTTCAAGAAGTCATGAAGCAACTGCAAAATTTAGGTAATGAGCTGGTTACACTCAAAAGACAGCAAGCTCAAGGTTTTAGACCTTCGTATCAGCCTCAAGCTCAACCTAATAGGCAGCCATATCAGCCTCAAAGGCCACCCAATCCAGCTGTAAATCAGAATCAAGCAAGGCCTCCTGCCAACAGACCATTTCAGCCCTATAATCCCAATGTTGCATCCACATCTAGAGCTCTGGTACCGGTGCAAAATAACATGGCCCAGGAATATGATTGGTGTTTCCCGTGTAGTCAGCCACATAACCAATCAATGTGCTTTAATGGTGCATTAAATCAGGCCCTGATGGTGCAAACCGTCGGTGGGTCGCAAGAGCCCAGCCACGAAGGAGATCAGCAGCATGAAGCACCTCAGCAAGAAACATTCCAACAGCAATCAGCCCCAAATGACACCACATTGGTAAATTGGCAAGCAGAGGATTTCTGTGGCATGAATCAGGTAGTTTCTCAAGGTGTTGCAGCCAACACAAGGTCAAAAAGGAGAAATTTGGGTGAAGAACAGCCATTAGCCCCAGCCAATCCACAACCTTCCACGGCTCCTCAAATGATTGGCAAGCAAAACCCAGTTTCAAATGCACAAGGGCAGCCAAGAACAGCCTCTAGGCCAACTCAAATGCCAGTTGTTGCTGCCCACGTACAAGAGGTGAATGTGCAAACCAAGGGACAACAAAAGGGTACTTCATCTCCATTCAGTATCATCGATCAGATGAAGAAAACAAACGTCAATATATCTATGTGGGAATCCCTATCTATCCCAGGCCAAAGAGATCTGCTGCAAGCTGCCATGAAGGACTGGCCAGCTTCGAATCAGCAGATGCAAGACAAAGTGCTTACAAATGCTGCCCAATCTGAAGGAAGTCATGGAGGACAACAAGGTAAGATGTTGAAACCCCCTCCTTTCTATGTTTCGTTAATCATTGGAAATCAGCTAGTGCACAATTGCATGATAGACTCCGGGGCAAGTAGCTCAGTAATGCCTAAACAGATAGCTGATCAGTTAGGGCTCCAGTATGAAATAACATCTAAGGGAGTAGTGCAGTTGGATGGGACAGCAATAGCAACAGTTGGAGTGATTAGAAATTTGAGTCTTACCTTGCACGCATGTCCAAATGTTGTTGTTTTACAAGATGTGTCAGTCATAGACCTTCCACCACTCTTTGCCCTATGTTTGTCAAGGGACTTCACTGCCAAGATTGGGGGATATTTGTCCACTGATTGGTCTCACATGCTATTCAGGACAAGATATGGAACTAAGACCACAATCAGATCTGAACCTATTGCAAACTTCCATATTGAGCCCTACACTCCAAGTCAGATTAATGCCAATTGCTCGGCATTTGATCAAGAAGATCACCCTAGCACTGATGAAGCTAACACTAAGGTTGGAAGTATCCGGATCTAACTCTTGATGAATGGGCAAGCAAGGTACATGCTTTTGATCCTTATCGAAGTAGAAGAATCGAGCTAGGAGTCTATTGTATACATGAAGAAAGTCAACCTATTCCTAGCATCACTAAGCCGGACCACAAGGATGACAATGAGGTATGGCGGCTGTTTTTGATGGATCAAGGAGTAGACAAGGTGCAGGAGGTGGAGCCGTGCTTGTTTCACCTCAAGGAGTAAAGTACTATTCAGCTTTTAGATTTCAATTTGCATGCTCCAATAACACTGCTGAATATGAAGCCTTGGTGCAAGGGATGCATTGGGCAATCAAAAAAAATAAAGAACTTGCAAGTCTTTGGGGACAGTGAATTGATTGTAAATCAGGTCAAGGGATAACATGCTGCCAAAAATGATCTACTCAGGTGCTACAAGAACAGGGTGTGGGACCTCATGGAAGATTTTGAGGGTTTCGGCATCAAAGCCATTCCTAGGAAAGAGAATCAAGCTGCTGACAGGCTTGCAGCAGTAGGGGCAGCCTTTGACATTGTAGAAAACATTCAACAAGACAAGGTATAGCCAAACATCCACGTGATTGTGAGGCCTTCAGTGCCGGATAACGATGTCAGTTGGCAAGTATTTGAGAATGACCAGCAAATCATCCATTTCTTGCAAGAAGAAGCTGAGTTCTCAGCTAAGAATCAAGAAAAGTTGGAACAACAATATGGTGACCAAGTGATACAGCTGAGAACTGACAAGCTGCCCAAGGGACTTATCACTTTGGAGTCCATTTTTAACCCCAATGATCAGTTTAGAAAGGAGAAAGCAAACATTCAGGTCAAGAGAGAAGATTCGGTATCCATCTTGGTAGAAGAGAACAAGCCATTGCAAATTGGAAAGATGACAACTGAGCAAGAAAGATGTGAGTTCATACAGCTATGTCAAGAGTTCCCTGACGTGTTTGCTTGGAGCTATGAAGACTTGAAAGGTTTCAATCCCAACTTAGCTCAGCATACCATCGAATTGGATCCAAATACTAAGCCTGTCAGGTAGAAACAGAGACCAGTCAATCCACACATGGAACCTCTCATGAGGAAAGAATTGGACAAGTTGATTGAGTCAAGAATCATATTCCCAATCAAGCATTCTAGTTGGGTTGCCAACTTAGTTCCAGTCAGAAAGAAGAGTGGAGAGATCAGGCTGTGTGTTGACTTCAGAGATTTGAATAGAGCCTCTCTCAAGGACCATTATCCACTCCCTTCCATGGAGCAAATATTGCAGGTCGTAGCTGGTTCAGAAAGGTTTTCACTACTTGATGGTTACTCAGGATTCAATCAGATTATGGTGAAGGAGGAAGACTAGTTCAAGACAGCCTTCACAACCAAATGGGGCACATATGCTTACAAGAAGATGCCATTTGGACTGTCGAACGCCGGAGCAACATTCCAGTGAGCTATGGATATGGCATTCAAAGGCTTGATCAACAAGATAGTTTTTTATATATAGATGATATCACTTTGTCTTCTCAAAGAATGCAGCAGACCATCTCTTTCACCTCAGGCAAGTGTTTTGAGGTGTAGAAAGTTTGGAGTGTCTTTGAATCCTAAGAAGTGCATCTTTCTTGCACATGAAGGGAAGCTCCTTGGCCATATTGTCTCCGAGGAAGGATTAGCAATTGATCGAGAGAGGGTTGCATAACCATAAGAGCACTACCATTGCCAAGCCACAAGAAAGCCCTTTGAGTTTCTGGGAAGGATAAACTTTGTTCGGAGGTTTGTCCCGATTTTGCAGCCCTTGTCAAGCCCATCACCAAAATGTTAAGGAAAAGCATGGCTTTTTGAATGGATGGCGAGAAGGCAAGGAGAGTTTTGAAGCAATCAAAGAAGCCATCTCCCAAGCACCCACTCTCATCAACCCAGACTTTTCCAAGGATTTCATCCTCTATGCATTTGGAGGTGATGACACTATTTCTGCCATTCTGGTATAGCAGAACAAAGATAATGATGAACAACCGATTGCCTTCTTCAGCCAGAGCCTAGATGACTGCGAAGTGAGGTACTCTTTTATTGAAAAACATGTGCTTGCAGTAATCAGAAGCTTGAAGAAATTCAAGCATTTAGTCTCAAACAACAAGATCCAGTTGTTGGTCTCACATGCTGGGGTTAAGGACTTCCTCCTCAACAAGGATTTGAATGAGAAAAGGGCAGGTTGGATCACCCGTGTCATGGAGTATGACGTCGAGATCAAGATCACCAAGTGGTAAGAGGAAAGGATTGTGTGAGCAGCTGGTTTTGGGGAAGCAAAAAGAAGTATGCAACGAAGAAGAGGCTGTTTTGACAGTCCAAGACAGCCATGAGCCGAGTGGCAGGCAAGAAGAAGACAATGCTGCCCCGACTCCTTGCTGGACCCAAGGCATTATGCACTTCCTACAAACAGGCCTATGCCCTCCAGAAATGAGCAAAGAAGAGGGATACTTCAGGTTGCTAGGCTATTCCATATACCATCATTGATGGAGTTTTGTTCAAGAAGGATGTGAATGGAGTGCTACTGAGATGCATTAGCATAGGTCAGATCCAAAAGGTATTAGAAGAGTTTCATAATGGACCAGTGGTGGCCATTTTGCACCAAGAGTGACAGCTCTAAAAATCATGAAGGTTGGTTATTATTGGCCTAAAATCTTTAGTGATTGCTATGCATGGATCAAGAGGTGTAAGAATTGTGCATTCTTCACAGGAAAAGACAGACTTGCAGCCCTCCCATTGCATCCAATCTCAGTTGACCAGCCATTCATGCAATGGGGACTGGACTTCATTGGAGCCATCAATCCCAATTCGAGCCAAGGGCACAAATGGATTTTGACAGCCACAGACTACTTCACCAAATGGACAGAAGCAGTAGCACTCAAAGAGGCAAATGAGTCTAGCATCTTAGACTTCTATGAGGAGATAACAACCAGATTTGGTGTACCTGCCACAATAATCTCTGATAATGCATTGGCATTCATTGGATCCAGGGTGACTGAGTGGGCTGTCAAGAACGGTATTTACCTAAGCACTTCATCAAACTATTACCCTCAAGGTAATGGCCAGGCCGAGTCTACAAACAAGAACCTGTTGAGGATCATTAGAAGGACTCTTGATGAGAATCAGAGGTCTTGGCATACCAAACTGAAATCAGCCTTATGGGCTGATAGAATAACTCCCAAAAGGTCCACAGGTAACTCTCCATTCAGGCTTGTCTATGGAAGAGAGGCAATCTTGCCTATGTCACTTGAGTTGCCAACGTTGGAACTCATGAAACAGCTGGAGTTGCTAGAGTTTGAGCCCATGGAGGTGAGGTATGCAGAGTTGATGGAGCTGCAAGAGATCAGAAATCAGGCATCCCAAGTAATGGAAAAGGATCAAGCTTTGATCAAGAAGACCTTTGATAGGAAGGCCAAAGATAGATCTTTTCAAGTTGGAGATCTAGTGTTGAAATGGGATGTGGACAGAGCAAAACCGGGAAGGCATTCAAAATTTGATGCCATTTGGAGTGGCCCATACATGGTCACAAAGTGCAAGAACAACAATGCTTTCCAATTGGCCTCATTGGATGGTGAAGAACTGCAGATTCCAGTCAATGGAATCTATCTCAAGCGTTGCTTCTAGAGGGAAGTTCACTACCTCTGTAAATATTAGATTAGATTTTCTTTCCTCCAAGTGCTTGTGCACATTGTTTTGCTGTAGGTTAGTTTGGTTTTCCCTAAGTGCTTTGGCATAGCTTGCTGTCCATGAAGATGTTTAGCATGTCCTTGCTTTCATCAGGTAACATTCCATCTTCCTCCTTGCACATTCTGAGTCAGTTAGGATTCTAAACAGAATATTTGATGACTCCATGCCCAATGGACTACTTCAGGCAACTGGTCTTTTCATCTAGCAGGTAGATGCCCCACTGAGTCGCCAAATTGT
The DNA here is from genome assembly GCA_018340775.1 of Taxus wallichiana var. yunnanensis. Taxonomy (NCBI): domain Eukaryota; kingdom Viridiplantae; phylum Streptophyta; class Pinopsida; order Cupressales; family Taxaceae; genus Taxus; species Taxus wallichiana. The sequence goes on from CM031235.1 coordinate 172,460,564, forward strand.
TATCTAAATTCACCCCCAGGGTTAATTTGATAACATGCATCAGAATTCTCAAGTCTCAGGCAAATGGATTGATTCGGGGAAAAAATCATGTTTCTAAGGTTCCCTCAGATATTTTTCTAACTCCCCTGGCCGAAGAAGGAAGGAGCAAGCTCTGAGAAAATGTGAAAAGTTGCAGAGAACAAGCTTGGGCCAGGAAAAATCATGAAAAATGACTAAGTCCTAGTCCTTGCAACAGTAGGAACGTGTGGGACAGAAAGGCGCGGATCGGCCGAAAAGCCTCCAGGTGGCCCGTGAAGCAAAGGGACAAGTGGGACAAGAGTGCGCGAAGCCGAACCGGCCGGTTCAGTTTAAGAAATAGACAACTATAGCAGCAGGACAGTTGGACCGAGAAGGACACGCGAGGCGCGAGAAGCCGACCCGGCCGAAAGAGGAAGAAAAATTGGCTAACTCCTGAGCTAGACAGTTCGGGACATTTGGGCCTTGAGTACGCGAACGCCCGGATCGGCGAAATGGAGAACTTCAATCAGGAAACAATGGGACATTTGGGACAAAAAGACGCGAATCGGCCGGATCGGGTGAACCGGAAGAATTTGTCCCATGAAGCCTTTGGGACATTTGGGACAAATGGGCCGAAGCGAAGTCGAGTTCGGGCCGAAAGCAAGAAAGTTAAATCTTTGGGACATCTGGGCGCGAGGACGCGAGGGACGCGAATAGCTGAAAAAGCCAAGAGCCAATCAGATTGCGCCACGTGTCATCGGTAGATAAGGGACAAGGAAGCCCATTTCGGGTGGATCGGAGGTTTTGTCCCAGACACCACTGGGACATCCGGGACAAATGGACGCGGTGGACGCGAAAGAGCCGGCTGACCCGAACCAATGAAATAGCGCCACGTGTCCAAATTTAAGGGGCCCACAAGGAAATTTCAAAAGGAAAGCCCACGAAAGGTAGAGGAGAGAGAATTGCTCGTCCAATCAGCACGTGCCACGTGTCATCCAGGTGGCAGAGCGCGGGAAAGATTTCAAAACACGTTTTCACTGTTTTGTGCCCTAAATCTTCAGATCGCCATAACTTTCGATCCAGAACTCGGATTTGCACGTTCTTTATATCAACGGAAAGCTGGTAAAATTCTCTACACGATTCGGGGTCAATCTTGCGTTTTGGTGTAGTCTAGAGGGAGAAAATTGAGAAACGGCTCTGACACGTGTTCATGGCCAGAGGTGACATTCCAGCGACCAGATTTAATGCAGAATGGGTCGCCTTCTACTGTATTTCGGTCAAAATGATAGGGTATGGGTTTGTAAGGTCCCCATGCCGTTTTAATGCACCTACATTCAAGGAGGGATGGGCTCTCATGTTTTTGTATGTTTCCTGTCCCCTGGGCTCGACCCTTGCACTGTAAAAGCCAGTTTTGGCTCATTTCTAAAGGGGAACATTTTTGGGCATAGCAGACTTCTTCTTTCACCTCCAGCAAGTGATTGATGCAAGGATCAGACCTCTCCAAGGATTGTAACAGTTTTCTTTTACCTCTCTGAGGGTGTAATGCGTGTTTTTGACATTGAAATGATAATGCAAGCTCTGTGAATGGGTTTCAATCCTCTGTTTGTATTATTTGCTTGATTTCAGATACTAAATTATACATTATCAGTCTGTGTATGTTTTATGTTGTGAACTTTGGTCTGTGTCTATTTGCATGACAAATATGTTTCACCACTCCTTTTGGTGCATCACCATCTTTAGTTAGTTTCAATTTTTGCACTTCTACCCCTGTCTCCTTGCAAGTTAGAGTAGGATTAGGATCTAAACCTCTGTAGTTTTACAAAATATAGATCTAAATCAGAGGAGTTTGAGGAACCAGCCTCTAATCTGGAGATTCCTCTCTCAGTTTCACAAGTCCCCACGCTTGGAGAGAGGTTTCCATGTTGTGCAATCACACTTTGGATGCCTGAGTGATCAACCTAGAAGCGATCGATCTCCAGCCTGGGGTGTTGTGATTCCGCATTAACAATTACTTTGACCAAAATATCCAACTTTGATTAATATGAGTATGATTGATTTATGGCTAATTAGGAAGGATATGATGACCCATGATATTGTAACTAAATTAGTGAATGAAATCCTCCAATCATTGTCCAATCTTTTCTAAATCTTCTTTGTTGGCCACTCTACCCTCGAGGTTTCGCAACTCTAACTCAAGATAGATGACCTTATGGTCCATTGAAGTAAACCCTAACTCGAGGACTCTTTAGAATCCCCTTCTAACTGTAAATCCTTAACTATTATCTCATACTTATCAATAGTTTTACCCAGAGTGATGGGATTCTTTTTCCTCTTATCGAAGGCCCACCATGATGCCCCAAAATGGTAAGATTTAAGGATCAAGGTCGAAATTTATGGTTTGTGATTTCAATAGAAATTCAGAAATTTTTAAAAACTCAAAGAACGAACTCAAACTAATTTTTGATCTTCTTTCGGAAATGTAAATAACTTTGAAAATTCGCAAATTGCACCCTAGGTAGCCAAATTATGAAAAATAAATAAAACCACTATAAATTTTGCAAAACAAGTCAAAAATTCTTAAACTTTGGAGGAAGCTTACTTGACTAATTTCAAAACACCATAGAAACATTTGCAGAAAAATTCGCTACCAATTTTGAGATACGGATGAACCTTCATAATTAGGGTTTGACGCAGTGTTGGCCGAGTTCAAGCTCTGATACCACTTGTAATGTAATTACTTGTATAAATCCTATTATTAGCAGCAATATAAAACCAATGAACACAATATTTTAGATAAATTATGTCAATGTGAAAGTAGAATAAGTTAGCCACTTCGAGGGGGAAACCTCCAAACTAGAGAATAAGACTCAAATGTTGAATATGATGATCAACTACTACCTACTAACCCCTATATATACTATTCCTATGCTATGGCCAACACCAAGGCCTGACCCACTAATGAAAATATAACATATATGAAAGAGATACATAATGATAATAAGTTATGATAGCCACAAGTCGGCTATATACATCCAATATAAGATATATGATTAAGGGCGTCGCACACATGTATTAAATTGGGATTCCTTGGAAGTCCAAGACCTAGGAATAATCATGGTTGAACCCATAAAAGTGTTAGAGATTCTTCATTTGCACTTGCAAAATCATGAAATCGTTAATGCAAGGTCTAGTGGGGCCAATTTAATGAAGAAAGTGTAAAACATGGAAAAATCTTGAGGACATGAAAACTACTTTTTCCTCATTTGTTTGAATGTAATTAGTTCGATTTTTGGAGATAATTAAAAAAACTTTTTTGAAGCTATCTTTAATTTCTGTTAATCATCAGACGTTGATGCTTTTTAGAGGGGAGGTACATAATGCCTCTATCATGGTTGATCTCCTTGATGACTTCTCTAATCAAATTTATAAACATTGATATGTGATTCTTGTTTGAAGATGGTGTAAAGTGAACAAAGTAATCATGTTTTTGTAGATGATATGTTATCTTCTTAAGATGGATACGATCATGCCATGTCAATTTTGAATTTAAAATGAAGTATTTCATTCTTTCTTTATGTTAAATGTTCACTTTGCATGTGGATGGAGGAGATAAATTCATTCTAAACTCGTTAAAATAGCCTATTTTGCATTTGAACTTGTGCTTCAGCTCTATTTGATTTTTGATAAAGGATAGCCATACCTTGAATTAATTTCAGTGATCTAAGGCATGCTTTTAATTCTATGACATTTAGGTCATTTGACCAAGCCGGGTAGAATGTTTGATTTCTGAACCCAGGCTACTGCAGGATCACAGGTGACATATTTTGCATACGCCCTTTATCATGATCTAAAAATGTCATTTCTATTCATCATGAAAGGTAATGTTGATGATTAGTTTTGGGACCTAATTTAATCTAAGTTCCTATGATTATTATCTTATCCTAAGTTTAAGCTAAGGTGATTTTATTATTATGGTTGATTATTTGGAAGGGGGTAATCCTAAGTCTTGATACTAGTTAGTAAGACTAAATAAGAATTATACCTAAGGACCTAAGCTTGGTTTATAAGCTAATATTATTTGAACCTAACCTAAGGGAATTGGGCTAGCCTAAAGGGGATGGTGTGGATGGCAAGTGGATGGGTGTCGGTGGCACCAATTTCTAAGGCATTTAAAAGATTTGAATGTGTCATTAAATACGTTGTTATCACCAATTTTGGCCAATGCATGGAAATTAAGGGGAATGTTGAGTTTTCAACTCTACTAATTTCATTTACATGAAGTTTTAATTTTTAGTTTTAACCAACAAGGAGTTGGTGATGGCGGGAATGTAGGAGAGGACTCTTTCAGTCCTGTTGGCATTTAATGTTCTCAACCAAAGTGAAAACCACCTAGGAAATAGGAGAAGGTGGGAGGAATAGATGGTTTTTGGTTTTTATTGTTTCATTTGGTTTTGGGAGATTTGAAGATCTACATGTGGTTTTTCATTCTTTCAAACCTCTAGTTTGAATCTGTGCATGCTTAATCTTGCCTTGCATGGTGGAAATGGTAATGAAATCTGAGCATGGAAGCTATAAGAAGGAAAAATAAGGAAAAGAGGCTTGGTTTTTGTTTTCATGGAAATCTTGCAGTAGAAGTTTTGCATGAAGGATTGAGGCAAGGAAAAGGAGACATGAGCACTACCAGGCATGATAAGCCCTATCTCATTAAATCTTCTACTTTTACTTAAAAAATTTCATTAAAAGAACTTTCTCTTTTATGAAATCATTCCTAGTATTATTTGTTTTTTTTTGTTTTCTTCTTCTTCTTCAATGACATTTCTCGATTATGGTTTCTTGTGGATATATTGTGATGTTGTGTATATAGTTGTTTATCGTGATTCTAGGTTTCCTTTCTTGGTAAACAGTTTTGTTTTCCTTAGCTTTATATCTATCAAACTCCATGAATGGTAAGGGAAGACTGTATTAGTTTTATTTGTTAGATTATCCTCCTTGATTTGGTAACTTGTATGCGTGGAATGTATGTCAGTGTTATGGTGGAAATATTTATGGATTTTGGGGTATTGGCAGTTTACCTTGTTAAATGGTTGGAGACCAACATTATTTGGTCATCTTTTGTTATGACTATTTGTGACTCCTTGCATTTTTTTTTGTTACCCGTTGGCTTATATCATGGTAGAAATATTATATTTAGGAAGCACCTAGATATTATTAAATTGGGTTATGATTTATTGTTTGGTTTTGATTTTTGTTAGCCTTATTAGAAGGTTTTGAAACAGAACTTCAATTTCAATCGATAGACTTTTATTTTGGAAGTTTTATCTTTTTTTGTTGGTTCGATTCACTATGGTATGCCTATCGAGGGTTATTTTTTCACTCCTCAGTTCATCGTTGGGTTTTAGTTGTTAATCATCCTTGGTTTTGTAGTTATCATAAGTGAGATCTTGTTTGATCCATACTGGGCATGCATGAAGTTGTTTTTTAGCACCGTAGGTGCATTCAAGATGGGATATTGTTGGAATTATTCAAGTTTATTTTCCTGTATGCATTTTTATATAAAACCCATCACGGATGGATCAGTTTAGTATATTAGACTAGTAAAATCTATCTCTCTCTCTTCTGTGGTTTTTTCTTCTTTCTCGCTTACTCTTCTCGAGTCGGTTCTTGTTATGGAACTTGATTGAACCTATGGAAATCTGGGTTGTTACTTTCAATCTGGGTTCATTTTATTTTTTATTATTATGCTCCCGTGTGGAACTTTAGGCTCCGTAAGTGCATGTGGATATTGTGTTAAGTTACAAATCATGTTATCCTTAACAAGATTTGTATTGGAATGTCATTTTTTTTCTTGAAAACGGTTACAAGTTTGATGGAGTCTTTTAACTATCTCCTTAAGACTATATTGGCATCCTTAGTTGTATTTAAGATATAAATGATGTTCTTTTCTATGCAAGTTATTTTCTATAGATTGATAATGTTATGTCTACACTGATCAATGTAATTAAGTTACTCTTATTTGATCCTGGGGTTGGTCTTTTGGGTAAGATAAAAACCTTGTGTGTTTTCTTATAAAACCAATCTGTTTCTTTCACCATTTGTAGCTTATGGAAATAATGAACATTCAGATGTGATTGTTTTAGATGCAAGGATTGTGATAACTATGTTTTGTTTGATTGAGTTTTGAACTTAGTGTGAAAGTTAGGTTCTCAAGGAACTGTTACCATTGGTTAAGTTGTTATTTGGGTTTGTACCAAATCTCTCGTGTTGTATACAACTATTCTTTCTGTATTGTCTAGTTGGTTCCATGATCAACATAATCCTTTTTTTATTATGAATAGGGCTTTGGATAGAAAGGATTGTTTGGAAGGGTTGATATCCAAGTTGGATATTTCTTGTTTTATCATTCAGATTTATTAGAAGTTGTTGATGTTTTAATGGTTATTAGAACAACATATTGTTCTTTTCAAGACAATATGTTTAGATCAATTCACCTTCCTTTGAATGATAAGAACTAGTTGAGTTTTGTGGAACTTAGGTTGGAAAATTAGATTGAGAAGTTTGAGATTAGGATATGAATTTATTTACTCTTTTTCTTAATTGGTTGTTGTTTGGATGATTATCATGTTGTAATGATTTTCATAACCGTGTTTGAGATAGAATTAATTATGTTGGTTTAATTGGTTCATTCTTGAATATTATTACTTGCAGATTCTATGAATCCTCTCTATATCTATTTTGTAATCATTAGGGAAAAGTATTTTTGATTGACCTTATTTTTGTATTTGGAACCTTTTCATTAACAGCAGGGTTCCTTTTGTGAAATAGTTAGATAAAAGCATATTTTTTAACGTTATAGCATTTATCATGCTCAGTTCTTGTGAACTGACTCATGCTAACAATTTTGTAGATGGACTTCATAAAAGATGAAAGGAGAAAGACTTATAGAAAGTTACATTTGTTTTACTAATGAAATCATCTCTTCATTGTGATGTCTATGTATTGACATTTACTTGAAATGTACTTCTTGTTGGAAAAAGAAATCATGAAGATGTATTAAAATTAGTTTTATAATGATGGAAATACATTTGTGTAAACCTTTGAAATACTTACTAAGTTTAGAGAGTGGTGAACTCTCTTTTTGATAAATGAATTGTTGTGGTAAAGATGTTGATTTCTAATTTATTTCTAAGGTCTTCATAACTTTGGTCGTGTAATATTCCTAGATAATATCTTGCATGATGGGGCTTTATGGATATATTTTAATTTTGAAATACATAACCTAGTATTCTAATATCTAATATATATATATATATATATATATATATATATATATAGTATAGGATAATGCTAGGGTTAAGGATTTATGCTTTTGTTTGATTCTTTTCTTTTGGAGAGAGCACAACTAAGCTGATAATTGTAAGTAGATCCTTACCTAGAAAAGGGAATGTGAATAGTTTATATAAAATATTGTGGCTTCTTATTACTAAAATAAACCATATGTTTTTTGATTACACTAATAGGACATCAATCCTTAATAAAGAAAGAAAAGGATACTTTCCTTTGTAATTAAATAATGAGTTATGTATGATATCTTGTTAAGTGTTTATGATTAAATCATAATGATGATTGGTTGTATGTACCTTATCTGATATCAATATTTGAAGCATGGATGCTTAAAAGAGTTAATAGAAAGATTTAGACTTATGATATTCTGAGGTCTAAAGTATAAGTTTTCAAACAAGCTTGTTACAATGTTAACTGTAGTGAGAAAACTTAATGATCTTACTTTTCTAATATCAAATTTAGACATATCGATAAATGAAAATAAACGATTAAAAATAAAATGAGTTTAATCATGATTGTAGAATAAGCAGGAATGCTGATTTTATCGCATACCTTTCTCTTGTATAAAATTCACTTTGTACCCTTCTTTGGGTAAATCATGCATAGTGAACCCTTAAGTGCGTTGTTATCGTTAAAACTTTAAGATGATAATTTTTGGGTTAATAATATAATATTCTTAAGTATGTTAGCTTAGTTAAGGAGCTCCTTAAAGTTTTTTATTGTAACATAGAATCTATGCAGCAGTACCTTCATAATGAAAGGAGTCATTACGAGGATACCATGATGCAGCCTGCTATACTTCAACACCCCACTTAGTTTAATTAACTCGATTGACATAAGTGGAAAATTCAGTTCATGGTTCTATTCTAAGAGAAATAGAAACATGGATTATTGTAGTGGTCAACTCATGTTGACTTAGGGTAACTAGACACACCTAATCAATGAAATTCGATTGAGTATGTTTATGTATCCTTAGTCACCACGAGTAGTTTTCCACACTAGTACATGTAGTTGCCCCTATTTAGTGTGAAACTTTTCTTTGACTTTGGGTTCAAAATAGTCAAGGATGACCAATCTAGATAATAAATACAAGTTTTTAAAGGACATATTCCTTTCGACGAGTATGTCATCTTGGAATGTAAACATGGTAGACGTGTTTAAAACTTTGGACAAAGTAGCACAAGTTGTTGGTTACGTTTTCTTATGTCACCTAGTCTAAGATGCATGATTTCAGATGAAATTCGGTAACAGATATTCAAATAGGATTCTTAGACATAACACTTAGGTGCCCTTCAAAGGGTAAAGGAACCAAGTATACATAGTATACACTTTAATAAGTTAACATGAGAGATCGGTGTTTCACCGAGTCATTACATCTACATATGGTTTTCTGTTATGAGATGGATTGGGAATGGAATGTGTGTTATAAATTATATTAATTTAGAACAGAGAACTTTATGTTAAAAAAAATCCCTTGTTTCTAAGTCTTGAAAATTGGATGTTACAAAAGTGATGAAACCACCTGCCTATGCATGCCGATGGTCCTGTGACCACCATTAACTTGGGGGGTGGTTGGTCGACAACCACTCAGTGTTGGGAGGTGGTTCTAAAACCACCACTCTGCATAGGATGGAAGTTTTGTTATCCAAAAATAGAACCTTCCAAACATGTCTTTTTCAACAGTTCTTCTACTTAAGTTGTTTTGTTTTATAAAATCAATAATAAATTGAACTAAGGTGTCTTCCATTCATTGGTTACTAGATTGATAACATTTCTAGTTTCATACTCAAATTACATAACATCAACTCATTCTCTATTCTTTCCTTCAATATAACAATAACTTCAATACTTCCATATGCCTTCTTTTCAATAAAAACAAGAAACTATTTCCTTTCTTGCACAATAACTAAATGACAACCCATTTTAAGAAACAAGTGTATTTTAACAAGATCATCAATATTTTGAAATGATACAAATCCCACTTTGGAGACAATAAAGTAACTTAGGTTGAAAATAACTTCATTTCCATTTCAAGTCCACTTCCAAGTTTCTACTTCCTCTAGACAATGCAAATCTTTCTCAAGAACTTGGTTCATTCTTACAATATAATAGTCTCTCTTTTCAACAAATACAAGGGATAACATCACAAATTTGATAAACAAAATAACCAAGAGCTTCACTTTTAAAATGCAAGTTTACAAGCCTTCCACTTTAAGTGGAAACAACATGACCACAAATTTACAAAGGTAGGATCTTTCTTCATTTTATTCCAATGCAACTATGAACCAATATTCACTTGAACTCCACCATCTTCATCAAAATCAAGCACAACAAAATAGGGGAATAGGAAACACTCTCCACCCAACCAATAATCCAATGAGGGAGAGAAGCCTTCTTCTTAATTGGCCCCGAACCTTAACAAATAAGCAATGAGGAGTATTAAAAACCATTGAAACTCTACACGGCTTCTAAAATAACATGACATTTGACATGTAATTTAACACAATAAACACAACATCAAGATCACTTAAACATGCAAGTTCCCAAGTACAAAGGCTTAATACACAAGCCAAGAAGGAGAAAGGAACATGGGGATTCTTCTTATGCCTCCCAAGGGTTTGGGTGTCCACCTTAAAACCTCCAAGAACTCAATCACAACCCATAAAACTCTTATGCCTCCCTCAAAGAAAAACAACTCTTATGCCTCCCTCAAATAAACAACAACTCTTATGCCTCCCTCAAGAAAATAAAATCTTATGTCTCCCTCACTCTTATGCCTCCCACAATAAAACAACAAGATAAGCACATTTTACTTATCACAAGGTGGGACACCCACCCAAACTCCCTCCTAAAATGCCCAATAAAAACTCTTATGCCTCCCTCCAAAATATCCCCATTTCCATATTCTCCTACACAACCTAAGGGCCATTTTACTTCCCAAAATCACACATGCAACAACAATTCATTCACAAACATATGCACAACAAATTAGCAAAAGAAAACATGGGTGAAGATCTACCTTGCCATTGCAAGAGTTTCCAATCCACAAGCAAGTTTCAAACCTTTTCAAGTCCAAGAAATCACAAGCTATCTCCAACTCCAACAAGCACTCCAAAATCAAGTTCTCCTCCAAAAGCAAGAGTCCAAAAAACTAAAACAAGTAACCCCAAATTCCTCAAAAAAATTAGAATAAATAGAAGAGAGGAGAGAGAGGTGATGTGGCTCCATGTAGGATGCCACATCATTTATCCTCCATTCCACATCACAAGTTCAAACCCAATCTCCAAAGCACAATAAATTTTGGTTGAGGGAATGACAACCCTCTTACACACTCCAACTCAAACCCACACCCCTAAAGGACACAATTAAAGACTCTTGTAAGAAAAGTGTAATTAATTTCTCTTTTTCTCCATTAAAACACACAAAAAGCCTAAAATAATCCCCTCACATCATAGGCATATTGGGTGGGTGACTTTAAGAGGTGTGGGACAAGCTTAACTTGTCCCACAAGCCTCCAAAATTGGCTTGAAAGTCAAAATCCGAAATTTGCATGCAAGGTTGAGTGCACCACACTCAAAAGTAATTAAATTCTTTCAAATCCAACACAAACCAAGACTACCAACTCACATTAATTACCCCCTTTTGTCACATCCTAAATTACACTAATTAATCAAGTCTAATTAACTTAAATGGAGTACTTAACAACAATAATAAAAGTGACTCACAATACTAACAAAAATACAATTACTCACAAATAAATAAAACCAAAAAGGAAAACCAAAATTTACCCAAGGTCACATTTGAGGCCACCCCCAATGGGGACCTCCTAACAACAACAATAACATCATACATTTACACTAGTTTCCAAGGTGACCTATTGCCAATACCCCAAATTCCTTCATTGTTGGTCTCCTATCCCCTTTTGTTTGTTGTGTTGCAAATGCCTAAAAAAATCAAAACAATACCTTTCTAGCCTCGTGGCCATATTAACGACATCGAGATAATAAAATGCACACATATACATATCAATTCACATCATCAAATATCATAACTAAACCATCGCTAAAACCAAGTAATTCCCCAATTGTTCAAATTTCCAACATTTCGATTCTACTAATTCATCAATTTGCAATAAGATCACAAAACCAACTAAATCATCTAGCAACATCTATATATCAAGTCCAATGTGTCAGTATAGTAGTAGCACTAGATCATCAAATATTGATATGTCAATCCATGCATATAATCCATCATATAAATCACATCATGTCAAAAGTCTAACACATCCATATTGTCTATCAAATAAGCTAATCAAATCATATACAAGTAATGTACATCAAATTCCACACTACAACCATACAGTCAAAATAAAAATTAGAACACAATAGTAATCATGATGTCCCACATATCTTATTATTATGTGTTGACCAAAATAAGCTCAAACTTATTTTAGGTCAATCGACACCATTTTTCCCTTTTGTGCTTCAATCTGAATTTTTATGTATTTTAAGAACTTAATTCCCTAAAAGCATTTCCATCAAATATGAAATTTCTTCCCCTTTCCAAAGATATAAAGAAGTCCTTCTAACTCTTCATATTTTTCAAGTTACTGGTGTGGTAGACTTAGAAGGTTTTTTTGCCAAAATCGGATTTTAGAGCCTAGGGAAGATTTTTTTTTACCAATGGAAATTGTGGATCAAGCGGGCGGTGGGATACATTTTTTCATTTTGAAAATTTTTACAAAAGGAAAAAGTATAATTGTGGGGGTCGTGGCCCGAGAAGGATTACTTTTCACAAACTAGAAAAAGTGAACAAATGGATCTCGGAAATGTCTTTTTGCCCAAACATGGAAAATGTAGGTCGGCGGGCCCGAGGATGTTTCTTTACCAAAAAGTAGGTCTATGGGGCTATGAAGGAAATTTTTCCCAAGTATAAATTCAAGCTAGCGGGTCCATGGGGAACTTTGAAACTTTTTACTTTTAACAAACCTGGTGCAATTTCAAGTATGGTCCCACGAGCCCCGGGGTCTCATCGGCCATTAAAAGTCAAAATGGGGCAGAGCCATGGAAAGTGCCACGTGTCTTAATGGAACAGCTTTCAAAGGCGTGATCCAAAAGAAATCCCCAAATGAGTTCTAACCCACCATATGGTCAAATTCGAAAAGGTAAGGTCACCATTGAAAAATCCAAAAGCCTCTGCAGAGGCCTCCACACATGTCTCATCCACGCAACTTCAAAAGAAAAATATGGGAGTAGTTTCCAAAAATCGTGAAGCCTCCACATGTCTCGTGTTAGGAACAGTTTCTCTACCAATAGGAGAGACTGGGTAGAATACAAAGGAAACAGAGGAGCTCATGGAAGCTGCCACACATCGGGCCGCGTGATTTCAAGAGCGAAAGGAAGAAGTCGAACCTTCAATATGTGTGAGGCTTCCACGTGGACCTAGTACAGAAAAAATCTTTCAAATATTGTGCACCCATGACCCTGATCTTCAGACATCCATATCTTTTAATTGGAAACTTGGATTTGGCCGGGAGAGGACTTCTTAGAAAGATCTCGGTGCTCGCTTCTCACCTACCTCCATTAATGTCTCAGCCTACTAATTTTGGGGCTGTCAAGTCTCTCACCTACCTCCATGATGAAGAATGGGCCTCTTTCTTTCCTAGTAAGGGATAGCGACAGGGCATAGGTGTTGCAACGAGACTCTTCATTGTGGCAGGTGGAATTCAATGCATATCTCAAGGTGGTTGAAGCAAGATTCAGATTTTCCCTCTCTCTTTCTCTCTCACTCTTCTATATATTGTAAATGAGGGAAAAATTCAAATGATTGTTCATCTTTTCTCTCATGCCCCCTCTCTCTTTCTTCCTTAGGGTAGAACGTGGAGTCTAAACCTCCTTTCATGGCTCTGTAATGGCATTTTCTTGCCCCTTGCCCATTGATGATGTACCGTGTGACTTTTAGAGCAATAGAATATGTTTCGTGATGCATTTTTCCATCCTTTTCTTATTTTGTTGTCTCTTCTCACCTCTCATCATTGCAGGGTATATTGTGCATACTATGATGTTTATTGCAGTTCTGGGAGTTGTGCTTAATGGGTTTTAAAGTGGTGTTCTATGTGAACTTAATCTTTGGTTTATGGTGCATTTTTTTCCACCCCCTCCTCTACTTGCCTCTCTCCACTTCAAGAATTTCAGATCTCGTGATCAGCCACTTCCTTTTTCGGTGTATCACCACTTAGTATAGGCCCTCTTTCACCCTCTCTCTCTATCTCATTGTCCCTTGGAATGGTTAGATTATGATAGATTATTTGTTCCTACACTAGAGTAGCTTGTGGCAGGTAGATTAGGAAGCAGGAACCAGCCTTCTCTGGAGGTCCATCTCAAGTCTTGCAAGTCTCACAACTTGAGAGATGGTCCAATGTTGTGTAATCACACCAAATGCCCCATTTCAGACTCAAGCCATTTGGGGGTGTTGTGATTTTACACTAACAGTTTTGGAACGCCCGATGGGACCGATCTGAATCACCTTACCACTTCATCTTAGCAGGTTGGTGTGTTCTTATTAAGATTCATCCTTTTGAGGCACATGCAAAGCACATCTAGTGACTCCATTTGGTCAACAACCCATTCTCTAAGTTATAGACCTTTTCCATCCATTTCCCCCATCTTCATTCATCTTTCTTTCCATATCTTTCATTTTCTCCCATCCCATGAAGTTGTGCAATCATGACTTCATTCCCCTCATGGAATACACACCTATAATAGTGTAGTCCACCTCCAATGCATTTCTCAACTCCTCCAGATCAACATTATGATCAGATCTAGAATCATTATGCTTACCCATATGAAAGTGTCAAAGCTAGTTTGGCTATGGAGCTTATCAGGAACAAGGGTATGCATATAGTGACAATAGTCAAACTGAGAATGTTGGTTCATTAGAGAAGATTCAAAGAATAGAGGCTAGCATGGTGCATTCTAGGGCTACAACTCAAATGAAGGCATTCAGATTGGTTATAGGGCACCTTGTCCATGGGTAGGCCCTATGCCAAGACATTTCAGCCCACAAGAGAAGCTGGACTTCATGATTGAGATGTTTCCCCAACTTACGCAGTGGGTTGAGGAGATAGAGGCCTATGACGTTGGTGTCAGGGAGCCTTGTCAATGGGTAAGTCCTGCACCATCATCTAGTGATTTCCTCTCCATTCCCCAAGCAACACCATCTCAACCTGAGCTTCAATTTTCAAGCTTCCCATCTGCTTCCCTAAGTGTTGATTTCCCTTCCCCATCTTCTAGTCTTCCATATCATCTCGATTCTTCTACCCTTTTCCCTCCAAACCCAAGTCCCCTCCACAAGAGCCAAAAGCAATACCTTCCCTCCACCAAAAACAAGGAAACAACTAATGGATACCCCACCCACATCTCCTCCCGATCTCCTTAGTCCATATCGGGAGAGACTCCAAAAACTAGTACAGGAGAGCAACAAGAAGAGGATCCCAACAGAGAAGAGATGATAGAAAATATGAAGAGTTGGGCTACTAGATTTGGGTTTACAAAGACCCCCTTATTGGTTAAGCCCATAGAGGAGGCTGGGGTCAATTCACAAGTGGTGGAAGCTTTGGTTATAGCACAAGTTAGGGAAGAACACACTAATCCAAATCCAAGAGAGGAGTAGTGCATTCCAATTCTAGAGTAGAATCATACAGCCAGAGGCTCCAAGTGCAGAGCAAGACATAGAAGAACCTTGGTTCTTGCTCCCACTTCATCCCCTTTAAGCTCTAATGTTGAATATGGATTTGAGATTTCAAAATTCATATTTGAAGAAGAGGGGAACCATGGTGCACAAGTTTCAGATTAGGAGGACACCATGGAGGAGGTCGAGCACATGCGGCGGGGAAAACAAGGAGATAGGCGCCTCCGACTTGGAAGATTGCTTTGATGGAGAGGAGCCTAAGGAGATAACATCATTTTCTCCTCCATCATCCAACCTCCAAGCACATGAGCCTGCTACCATGAAGGATAACATTCAAGGACAACATCTTGCACTTCATAACAGCTCTCTGGGACCAAGGTTGGAAGATTTGAATCTTCCATGTTCTTCACTCCGAGAAGGAAAAGAAAAGGCAAGAGGATGTCATCATCTCTCTCACACCATCCACCCAAGAAGGTCGGTGAGGCGTAATCCATTCTTGGAGTTGAAATTTAGAGCAAGGGGTGCATTCAAAGGATCGAGACCATGCCCAATTAGGTACTTGGCTTCATTGGAGCCAAGGAGAAGCCAAAAACAGTCATGCCCACTTGTGGCATGAGGATGAGCTCAAAGCACCAAAGGTCGTGAGCAAAGTGCCTCCTGCACTCCAAGTGCAAAACAACTCTAGGAGGTGTACATTCTATTTGTTGATACTTTGATGAGGAGAGACACCATCTCGCAAGGTGGTTTTTACTCTCATTTTCGACCATGTCCAGTGCCAAATAAACTACATAGTCCCAATTTTTGACAAAGGGAAGCTATTTCTCCCTACTATGGCAAGTTTTGTTTATATTTTTATTGATAGTGTTAGTTTATAGGAGTGGTATTAGGTTTGGTTTTAGAAAAGAAGTGCTTGTGCACACTTTGCATGTTCCACTTGGAGCATGTATGATTTTCCTATTTTGTACATAGTGTGTTGTGGTGTTTTTGTTTCTCATGCACAGGACATTGGAAGTAGCATTTGGTGAGTCATCTCCAGTTCTAGTGGTGTTCCAAGTGGCTCAGGGATCAGATTTTTAAATTTTAGATCAGATTTGTGTTTACCAGGAAGACTCCATGCCCAATGGATGCTTTAAGGCCACTGATCATTTCACCTAGCAGGCAGGTGATCCCCATGAGTCACCAAATTGTTGACCAAAATAAGCTCACACTTATTTTGGGTCAACTAACACCATTTTTCCCTTTTGTGCTTCAATCTGAATTTTTACATATTTTAAGCACTTAAGGCCCCTGAAATCATTTCCATTAGATAGTAAATTTCTTCCCTTTTCAGAGATATAAAGAAGTCCTTCTAACTCTTCGTATTTTTCAAGTTACTACTTACGGCAGGCCTTAAAAGGATTTTTTTCCAAAAGCAGGCCAACGGGCCTAGGGAATATTTTTTGCCGGTGGAAATTGTGGACCAGCGGGGCAGCAGAAGACATTTTGTCATTTTGACAATTTTTGCAAAAGTGCACAACTATAATTGCGAGGCTGCGAGGCCGAGGAGGATTACTTTTCGCAAAGTGGAAAAAGTAGGCGGTGGGTGCAGAGATGTCTTTTTGCCCAAACATGGAAAATGCGGGCCGACGGGCCTAGGCATGTTTCTTTCCAAAAGCGGGTCTATGGGGCTGTGGGAAATTTTTCCCAAGTATAAATTTGGGTTGGTGGGTCTACGTGGAACTTTGAAACTTTTTCACTTTTCAAAAATGGTGTGATTTCAAGTGTGGGCCCATGAGCCGTAGGTCTCATCCTCCATTGAAAATTCAAAATGGGGCAGAGATGCGGAAGGTGCCACATGTCTCAATTACATGGTTTTAAAGGCACGATCTAAAAAGTAATCCCCAAATGAGCGCCAACCCGCCAAATGGTCGAGTCCGAGAAGGTAAGGTCGGCCATTGAAAAATCCAAAAGTCTACAAAGGTCTCCATGTGTCTCATCCATGCAACTTCAAAAGAAAAATTTGGGGTCAATTTCTAAACAAGCACAAAGCCTCCATGTGTCTCAAAGTCGAGCACAATGTCTCCTTAATAGGAGAGACTCAAGCAGAATACAAAGGAAACAGAGGAGCCCATGGAAGCCTCCATGTGTCAATTCAAAGGGCATGATTTCAAGAGAGAAAGGAAGGAGCTGAACCTTCAAGATGTGTGAGGCTACCACATGGACTGGTATGGATAGACTCTTTCAAATATTGTGCACCCACGACCCCTGATCTTCAGACTGCCATATCTTTTAATTGAAAACTTAGATTTGGGTGGGAGAGGACTTTTGGAAAGATCTCAATGCCGGCTTCTCACCTACCTCCATTAATGTTTCAGCCCACTAATTTTGGGGGCTGTCAAGTCTCTCACCTACCACCATGATGAAGAATGGGCCTCTTTCTTGCCTAGTAAGGGACAATGATGGGGGCATGGGTGTTGCAGCGAGACTCTTCATTGTGGCAGGTGGAATTCAATGCATATCTCAAGGTGGTTAAAGTAGGATTTGGATTTTCCTTCCTCTTTCTCTGTCATTCTTCTATATATTATAAAGGAGGGGAATATTCAAATGGTTGTTCATCTTTTCTATCCTTCCCCCTCTCTCTTTCTTCCTTAGGGTAGAACACGGAGTCTAAGCCTCCTTTCATGGCTTTGTAATGGCATTTTCTTGCCCCTTGCCCATTGATGATGTACCATGTGACTTTTGGAGCAATAGAATATGTTTCGTGATGCATTTGTCCATCCTTTTCTTATTTTGTTGTCTCTTCTCACCTCTCGTAAATCGTCATTGCAGGTATATTTTGCATACTACGATGTTTATTACAGGTTCGGAAGCTGTGCTTAATGGGTTTTGAAGAGGCATTCTATGTGAACTTCATATTTGGTCTATGGTGCATCTTGTCTACCCCCCTCCTCTATTCACCTCTCTCCACTTCGGGTATTTTGATCTATGATCAGCCACTTCCTTTTACGGTGTATCACCACTTAGTGTTGGCTCTCTTTCACCCTCTCTCTCTCTCTCTCCATGTCCCCTAGGAATGGTCGATTAGGATATATTAGTTTTCTGCACTTTGGAGTAGCTTGTGGCGGGTAGATTAGGAAGTAGGAACCAGCCTTCTCACGGAGGTTCATCTTAGGTCTTGCAAGTCCCATAGCTTGAGAGATGGTCTAATGTTGTGAAATCACACCGAATGCCCCATTTAAGACTCAGGACATTCGAGGGTGCTATGATTTTGCACTAACAGTATGCTAACTAGAATACAGCAGTAGGGTTCAGTATTATTATCCACCAAAATTAAAATCATAGTTTTTTTAGTTTTGAAGAGGAATGGGAATTACATCCCCTCCCTTAGATTTGACTTCCTCCTGGAAGTCACAGAAAATATGTAGGGAAATAATGCATAAGAATAGAAGTCACACCCTCTGTGGGTTTTCTTTATTTCAAACAAAAGTGGGTTCTCATAACCCAAGTTTGGTCCAATGCTATTCAACAAGGAGAAGGGAGATTGTTAGGCATGAATACTAAACTTTCTTCAAGAAAGGTTGCAAGTATTTAATTTTACAGAGTAACTCTACGTGGTCAACCAAGCTACATCACAGAGCATCTAAATAGGAAATTGTCAAAGGAATCTCAAGAATAACCACCAAGGTAAAGGAATAATAAGGAGAAATCCATGTACTCGGGATGACCACATAGCCACCCATGGATACAACACACTACAATAATAAAGGTTAAGACTTCCACTTAGGTTGGGTTACACTTCAATGTTTGTTATTTAAACAAGGTTAACAACTACCAATCCTGACCCTCAATTTTGCATGAGAAAACATGCCTACTCATAGGCCTCACAAATTTAAGATCACACAAGATGAGGTTTAACAATAAGGAAAACACCTAAATTAGTAAAAACATTTACAAGGATGTAGGCTATTCATTGGAAAAATTTATAACTTAAAAGGACTCAATTAAATTTTCATGGTAATACTAAGCATAATCTTGACCACAAGGTTTTCTATAACTTGAATTTTCACTCAAAAACAAACACACCACACTAACCTTGCTTTAGAAACTTCAAACACTTAGATAATATTTCCACTTTGAAATATAACAATCCTTTCCCAACTAGCATATCAACACAAGAGACACCAATCACCCTATATAACACAATGAAATTTATTTATTTTAAGTCTACCCAAGCTCAAAATAATCATAAAGAGAGCACATGCTTAAATCGTAACACAAAAGAACACTCAAGGGAGCTAGGAAATAAATAGGCAACAAGAGGGGGTCCAACTACAATCTACTAGCACATCACACCAATACTCGAGTAACAACTTGTAAAAACTACCAACTACTTGTATCAAAACCCTTTGGTATCAAAACTACCAACTAGACTACACGAAATAGAGAACTCTCTCTCTCTCAAGAAAGTTTAGTAATGAAAGAGTCACTCCTAGATCCTATACACACAAGGTTCCATCCTTCCAAAACCAAAGGCATAACTTGAAGCACCTAAGAAGACAATCTAGGCACATATGGTGTACCTCCATATGATGAGAAGATCACAATACAACAGTGTAGAACCAGCTCATCAATAGACTAGAAAGAATCACATAACATTTTTGACAACATTTAGCCAAGTAGCCAACAAGATAAACAAGCTCCGAGTCACCAATCAAAAGTAAAATATAAGAAATCTCAACAATCAATAAAATGGCTAGGTTTCCACATTTCAATCCTTGAAAATATCGATATTATTTATTAATTAACACACATATTATTTCTCACCACAAATGTGAGCACTAACACTAGGTTTTCCTAACAATTTTGACCAATTTAATAATGGTGTCAGTTGGTAGCATTTTTTGACTAACAATATATATTGTTGGCTGATAATATATGATGTTGGCTAAAAACATATGTAATTTTTTGAAAAATTATTTTTTAGAATAGCAATTAAAATGATCATATCGATGAGAATTTTGTCCTCTCAAAATATGGCACAAAGATTTTTTTGTAAAAAAGTTATGTTTTGTGAAAAAAATGCAGATTTTGCTAATTTTGTAGGGAATTGTTTTTTTGAAATTTTTGATGTTAGTAGTTAAAATGATTGTCTCAATGAGAAATTTTTCCTCCCAAAATATGGCATAAGCAAAAAAATTCCCATACTATTTTTTTCTTAAGACATCATTACCAGTCAGCAGCAAGGAAATATGATACCGGTGGTGGCATGGTGATTGCTACCCTCATGGATGTTCCATCCAGTAGCCTTTTGTGTTTCCACACAACAACATTTTTTTGTTGCCACATGGTAGCATATTTTGCATTGCATGGAATGGAATCATTTTGGTGTTAACGCATGGTAGCATTTTTTACGTTGATGCACGATAGCATGTTTGTGCTACTTCGTGGTAGCATTTATTGTGTTACCACATGTAGCATTTTTGTGTTGACGCACAATAGCATTTTTATTTTTCCACATGGTAGCATTTTTGCGTTGTAGTGCGGTAGCATTTTTATTGTCACATGCTAGCATTTTTACATTTCTTCCCAGCTTGTACTTTCAAATTTTCATAGGATTACTCTCTTTTACCTTCATCTTCGACTCTAGATCTCAAACTTAACGAATTTTGGAATTATATTGTATTACTACATTATAGAGAATTAATCCTATATATAATAGTATATTATAACATAATGGCAAATATACCAACATTGGTAGGCCCTTAATGAACAAGACAGATGAAACTATGATCAAATTTATTTATGATCCATAAAATTTTGGTGTACCTGCTACCATACGGTAATTAAAAATTACCAATTTCAAATTTCAAAAATCCTAATATTCACAAATGTATGAATATTCACCCCTAAAATGAACCCTGCATGAAATACCATAGATTTAATAGAAGTAATGAATCTTTACATGAATTCCCTCAATTTTTTGTGAATTTAAATGTTTCAAAATGGATGCAGCATAACTTACATAATCTGTGAATATTACTGATCTTTTTGGGTTATCTGGCTTCCTAAAACCAATGTTATTACTTATCTGGTACATCAAGCTCCATTTGAAAACTAAGTATAGATCTCTTATTTCGATTCAACATAGATAATATGTTCATGTTTCTTCACAAAGTAATTTATGAAGACCTATTTTTGCGTTGCTTCTGGAAACTCATTGATGATATACTCATTGCCTTGGAACCCTATGCATTTTATTGTCTCTTTTCATGTATTTTTAATGAAATAGATATTATATTAAAATTATTATGATACAATATGATTCATAAAAATAAAGTTGGTATAGAAGCACACCTTAAAGAAATGAGCCAATCCAGGCCATAAAAGGGCCTAGGAACAAAAATCCCAAACTAAGATGCTACAACAAACTATTACCTAGCCAATGGTGGGTCATGGTCATGTCAACCAAGGATTGAAGGTATTTCCCATTATCAGGTGGGTTCTAGTCAGATATCGAACCAACATTCTATCCTTATTCAATAGTATCCTCCATCCACACAAGAGATAGAGAAATGTCTAAGGAAAGTCGAGGGAATTTTTCCTGAGGTGGCAGCAAACTCCTCCCATTTTGAGAAAAGACGGGGTGCGAGGTGGTTTCGGGAACCCCATCTTTGATATTGTGGTGATGGAGGTAGCGTGGTGCCCCACATGATAGGTGATCGATGCGGGAATCGGTGAACACAACTATGATACTAGAGTTTGAGGAGCAAAATATATGTCTCTATTATCTTACTTGTTTTTAATACGATATATATATATATATATATATATATGTATGTATGTATGTATGTATGTATGTATGTATGTATGTATTCCTAATTCAAAATTCATTGTGCATATATGTTAATTATGTGTGTTTAATAAATTGCATCCACCATTGTGTGTTTGATCTAACTAGGTTCATATAACATCATAAACTAATTATTATGTATAGTTTAAGCTAACATTTGGTGTCTTAGTGTAGGTATGGTTAACTAATGTCCACGAGAGGATACTCGTTATTATTCTCGAAGCCTATAATTACTAAACATCTACCATGTAAATCCAACTAGTTGTACTTGTGCCATAAAATTTGGGAAATTCTAATTTGGGGCCATGTGACATGTGACCAAATGAAAATATAACATTAGATGTTTGATCATCAATTCTATTGGAGATTCAGTCATGTCAAAGATTTATCCCTTGAACCCTTTCTGATAGGTTAGATAGTTAGGAATCCAAGTTGGAAAATTTATGTTATATGTCATGTGTTCCCATTTAGGTTGTGACAACCATAAAGAAGGGGGTGCCAAGGGTCCAAAAAAATTTAGAGTAATATGTTAAAATAATTAGCCTAATGAGATAATCGTAGTGATATAAGTATCCCAAGGAAAAAAATTGCTTCCTAATGGAAGGTAAAAATCAACCCCTAAAAATAGTAGTTTGTATGGAAAAAATTGTAAGGAATTAGTTTATGCCAATATGATCACCACAGTGAGAAATGGACAATGGAACCAACAACCAAGTAGAATTTTTGGTTGTTTACTCTTTTTTTAGTTGTCTGCTAGACAACTACTTTACAATTTTTTTGACACCGGTGTATTTCCCTATGTCTATACATTGTCTATAAATACTATAGATGACCCTTTGTAGTATGTATTGTTGTTTTATCCTCTATGAAAACAAATTATAGATTGTGATTTTTTTCTTGTGGAATCCTCTTAGTGGTAGTTTTGGCCAATTCCAATATTTTTATTGAAAATAACACTTTTATTAATAACTAAAGTATAATACATTTCTAATTGTACAAAAAATGGGTGGAAAAATTCACACCCCAAAATGCAAAACAAATCGAGCTAAGAAAGCATTGAGAAAGAGGCCATCTCACCTCAAAAGGGCATAAAAAATATGAGTACATAATAAAATTTTGAGTTTTAATTTTAAAAATGTGCAACAAATAAAAGCACTAGAAATCACAAAAGACCATGAAAACTAAGTTATGGCAACAAACACGGAAGTTGGAGGAGGAAAAGGTAGAGGACTATCACACTTGTCCCCCAACCATGAGTGTCATAGGGGTGGGTTTTCTAGGATGGGATCTCATTAATCATTATGTTGTTCTTGTTGCACTCTTCTTATTCAATTTTATGTTTATAATGGCAGTGGAGAGAATTGGAAAACTCTGATTGAGTAAATTTACCCTATGAAGGGGTTCCCCACCCATTATTGCCATCACCACCAAGCTATTCAAAAACTTTTCCACTATGAGTGGGTGAAGGGAAATCATATTTGAGAAGAGATTCATGACATCGTGGAGAGGATATTTTCTACTAGATAAGTATTTTTGAAGGCCCCGGTCATGACCACGAGAAGGGGAGCAGAGACATAAATAATGTATAGGTACTTGAATGACAATTCATGAAGCATTCTGTAATGCAAGTGCGGGGATTATGGATGCTCCACTTCCAAGTAGAATTTATTTTCTTGTAACTGAGTCTAGAACATCACATTAGAGATTAAAATAAATTTATTAGTCACAGAGAAGTCTCTATCCATATAAATGTTATCAAAAAGACAAAATTCTATAGATTTCGAAATATGAAATAGAATTTCAGCTCTAAATTTTTTCAATAAATGTTTAATTTTAGGAGCATGGCTGAGTCCCCTAGGAGAAACATTTTCTAGGTACAAAAATCATGTCCATAAAAGTTTTGGAAAGGGTATAAATCCACTTCTAGGAAGATTGGGCATGTGGGAAAAACCATAAGAGGTGTTTAACAAACTCTAGTTATTGGAAAGTGGGATAAATATGATTCAAAACCCCCATACACTTGAGCATGTCTCCAAAAGAGGGAATTGATACATAATAAACCATAAAATATTAGATTTTTGGGATCAATGTGCACTTTTTAAATATTATCAAACCTTTTGGACCAAATCACATCCTTGGATTTAAGATTCTAGTTGCAGTTTAGAGAATCACCCAGAATATGTTGAGGGGCATATGAATATAGTATCCAATATGGGGTGAGTACCAAAAATCAGGGTAACTAACAACCAATTTCAATCTCTCTATCAAGGCACACCAAAGGAGATATTGAATTTGTGCTAACAATTATCATGTAAGAAATTCATAATTTATTAGATGGATTTAACATCCTCGTTCTTAGCTGAAATTTATCTTTAAACATATCCCATGGAATCCATGGTAGTCACACCCAATAAGACTTACAAAATAAACCACCAATAACACTAATTCCCTTAAATTAAAATTACTAATGATTTTAATCCAAGGTACCGTAGAAATTTGGGAAGTTTATGAAAATAGAGAATGGGATACCACTATATAGAGAGATGGGGACTTGATTGGGAGCCCATATATGAAGCTAACACAAACCTAGATGAGATTGGGTTTGAATAGCTCCCATTCTTTCCATATTATATTAGCAACAAAGGTTTCACAAATATTTAGTGGGATAGGTGATATAAGAAAACTTTTAAATCCCAAGCCCTTCCAAGATTTTTGACCCATAAGAGTTATTGACTTATGCAATGTTTGATAATTTTTTCCAAGAATTCAAATTATTCATTTGAAACTTAGAGTAGTTCTTCACATATTTATATCCAACAACCTAAATCATACTACTTATTGGGGATGAAAACAAATTTACCATGCCACTTTGTGGAACCCTTTATGTCCCTTAGAAGTAGCCCATAAAAATTCTCTGAGAAAATTTTCCATCTTGGCATAGGCCACTTTGGAGGGATCCCAACATGATTAGTAATAATCGTGAGTGGAAACCAAAAATTTGGAACATGTTTGGAATTTCCTGCAAGAGAAATATTCTTAGTGACCTAATAAGTGATCTTTTTCTCCACTCCCCTGAAACAGACATAAGACCAAATTTCATAAGGGGAAGCTTTGAAATAAAATGTTATGCCAAGAAATTTGAATTTCACACCTACTTAAATCAATTTCCATTGGCATACTTCTATGCATGAGTGTTTTAGGAATGGGACTACTTATAACATTGGGTCTTTCTCCATTGTATGGTAGAACTAGAAGCAAGGCAAAAAATCTAGTAATGGGTTTTGAATTATTGTTCTTCCTCAATCATATTTAGAAAGGATTCATTAATAAAGTGTCCAATGAATATTTTTGTTCAAAATCAGGAAGAAAGACACCTTTAATAAATCCTTGATAGAAATAACTAATGAAAAATAGCTTATACCTTCAACAACCAAAACATAAAATGAGGGAAGAGGAAACCATTGTCTCATTTATCTAATAGCCCAAATTTTGAGAATTGAGCATCATTAATTGAGATGTAAACTCTTGAATTTTGAAATAACATATTTATTGGGCAAATTGTGGTCTAAATCCAAAATATTGAAGTATGATAATAATAAAAGGCCATTTTATCATTTCATAGAATTTCTCAAAATCAATCTTCACAAAAATATCATTTTGATTAGAGACACTTGGCCATTCCATGCCTTCCAAAAAAACTATTACATTATCAATAATGTATATATGTTGAATAAAACCAATCTTCTCACTTTAAAAAATGAGGGGAAGGATATGTTTGAGTCTTTTCTACATGTCTTTGGTAATTATTTTATTGGATACATTAATGATAGTAAAGGGATTCCAATTTTAAATTTTCTTAGGTTCTCTAGATTTAGGAATAAATCTAATGCTATGTTGGTTGATAAGCTCACCCAAGGAGTTAGAGATCATAATTTCAAGTTAAAATTTCAATTTCAACAGTATCCCACATGATTTGATAAATTTCAAAAGGGTATACATCAATACATTGGGATTTATCTGAATGCATTTGCATAGATTCCTCTTTTAAATAATTGAGATAAATGATTCTTTCATAGGAAAATCTTTGAGTTTATGAGAGATTATAGGGGACCAATTGTATAAATCACATTAACGTGTCTTCTTTTATAGGAGGGTTGAGCAACAAAAACAATATGGTAATGGTGCACAAAATATAATAATGTATCAAGAAACTTAGAAAGTACAAAATTAGCTAACTTGAATGGATTTATCCTATTAATAGAGTATCTAGCGTATATAAGAGCCAAAAAATATTTTGATTATCAATCTCTAGTCCTTAACTGGTGCATTTTAGCTATGACATTTTCCCCTCTAGATTTATAATCCTCCTTAATCTTGAGTTTATGTCTCCATTGTGGAGCTTGGTTTACGATAACATTATAAGCAGATAATTATCAAAATCCAATGAAATTGTTTAGAATTCATGTTATAAGGCCTCATGCTCCCTATGTTTATAAATGTCAGTTGATTTTCCATAGAGCATGAGAAAGTTTGTAGTTATCTCATGTCAAAGATGATAAGTATTGAGATAAGATTGGGATTTCTTACTTTTCATAAGGGGAGCATTCCATGAAATATATAAGTAAATGGGCTAATGGTATGAGATTATAACATTCTTAACCATGAAAATAGGCCTACCAACAGTGAATATAAAGAAAAAATATCTTATTCAACATAAATATTACAATCTAACCTATTAACCACTCTCTCTTGACCATGTCTAAAGTTGGGCTAGATGAACCAGGATATAGTGGAGTCTACCCTACAATGATTTTTTTGGACCATAAATTCTAAACATGTACAACATGTAGAATCAATCTTCTTTCTCTCATGCACACTACCACATTACAAGACTTCCTTCCCTATCTTCATTACATTCAATCATGTTGAATTCCCACATAAAATCTTGTGGGCATTTAGGAAGGATTCAACAAGAAAATTCCAAAAAGGAGACCATTTAACTGCATCATTAGACACATAAAAAATTTCTAACCAAAGGATATTCCTCTCAAAATCAAAGAGGGTTCATATCACTCGATGAGTAAGATCAAAGCCCCATGAAATGATATTTTGAGAAATTTGTCACATAAGAAGCATAATAACCCCTCCACGTGACCCATTTTATGATTGGACATCTAGAAAATATTACCTAGCCAAATAGTCTAGGCAATAAAATAGAGAAGAAACCCATATATTTTAACTTCATGCATTCAAACAACTTTCATATTGAAAAAATTAAAAAAATTGTCATTGACCATATATCGATAGGTTGGTTGAGTGAGACCATGTAATTTCCAAGATTATAAAATCATTGGGAAAAATCAAGGTGAGTGGATCCCTCATCATCAATATCTTTGAGGGAACAAAAAAATGTAGTGTAAGAAAATTTCTATTGAAAGGGAGGTATGAATTCAATCACTTAGATATCGGTGGAGAATGGAATTGTGCTTAAGAAACACACTAAATTCCTCTAGATAACTCATTATAGATAGGGCTTGTGACATAAACACACTAGGAATGGCGGGAACAATGAAATAAGTAGTAAGCAGGTTATGGGAGAGAAGTGTTGAATCTTTAATATCATGTGATGCAACTTGTTTGGTAGTGGTGGTAGAGGATCTAGATCCATGGGTACAAACAAGGTAGTAACAAAATGGTGGAGATTGAGTGGCACTATTGGAGGCATTTTTATTTATGACTATGGTCCATCCATCAGACACATTCATGGGGGAATTAGATTTTTTCAAGTTTCTTTCTTGTGGGGGTTATTGCAAAGTAGCCATTAAAGTGCACTCCCTAATCATAAGGTTTGAATCTTGGAACCAAAAGCATGTATTTAGGATTTTAAAATAAACCACACCCTAAGATAAGTAGGTTTCCCAAATATGGATATCTACATTTTTTAGAGGTATTTGGGATAAATCAATTTCAACACAAACATTTTTTTAAGGATGGGATACATAGAATTTGGGATATTATATGAAGATAAAACACCTCAGGAATTTTATGAGTTGTTCAAAAAATCCCCAAAGGGGGAGAGGAAGATTAAATAACTCCACCTAGACATGGATTTTGAGTTTAGGTTTCTTAGACACTTCAAAATCTTTAGTATGGTGGGAAAAAATATGGATTTCTAAAAATTACCATGAGTTGTGATTGAAAATGGCTTTACAATGTTCAGTGTTATTTAAATGAAACAAGAAAAAACCCTAGGTTAAATTTTGTACCCCCTCAAACTTGACACCATGGGACTGCAATTGGTTATGAATCCATTATTTAAGCATTCTCTTTGGGGGGACTCAACTAATAACATAACCAAGGATAAAATATTTAATCGAGTGATAAGCTCTATAAAATTCTAATAAATCAATAATACTATCACGAAAAGGGGTTTCTAGTTTAGAGCCAATACCTCATGGAATATCTTTAGGAAAAAATTTCTTTCCTTCTTCACTATTATTTTCTTTTAGAGATTTATCGGTAATACCCACATCACATGATCCATGTTTTGGAGATATGGGCATAATATAGGATTTTATACCACCAAAAATGAAGAACGGAGGAATTTATTTCATTGTAATTTAATGCACAAAATAATTAAAATCTTTTCATGATCATTAATTAGATCAGCAGTGCTATAGCAAAGTTTTACGGAGCCTAAAAAATTGAATTAACATGAAGATAAATAAGTAAATCCTAATTGATCTTATGATTTCTCAAATTTCAAAGATAAAACATTCATTCATAAAACTAAAATTTTCATCCAAGGACATGGAAATAATAAAACTTAATTAACTCCAAGCTTTAGGGTTACACAACTAGATATTAATGATAAAGATGTTATTGGGTGTGTATGGTATTGTAGGCTTGTAATTCTCACTTTTTCCCGCACAAAACCCAACATAAAACTCAACAATTAGCTAGGAAATTACTAAAAAAAAAAATTTTTTTTTTAAAATAGTTCTTGATGAGATAACCTCCAACTAGATTTAATTAATTCATGATTAATAAATTCCTCTTAATCATAAGGTTGTCGTAATTAAAATTAACAATTAATTAGTATTATTTTATTTTAGTCATTTCAGGCTATAAATCCCCTTCTAGGGTTCTCGTTAATTCCCATTAATTAACTCTTAAGAACCATTAGTTAAGATACCCCTTTTACAAGATTTATTTAACTTATCCTTACAATTCTAATCTCATTTAATTACTTAATACCCTAAGGCTAAGGTCTAATATTACCCTCACCACATAATTAAGTTCAAATAATTTTAATCCCTATTAAAGCATTATCTAGTTGTCCATGTACAAAATTAATTTAATAATTCTTTAAGTGAAGTCCTTTATAAAAGTCACTTAACTAAGGCAATAAAGGTCACACTCTAATCCTAACATTCTAACATCCCTTTAGTGGCACTGTTATCACCGAATCACAACACCCTCTAATTTGCACAAGTGTGTGTGCTTGAGCTCATGATATGACTGGTTAACATGGGTACTATCTCTAAGTTGTGGGACTTGCTACTTGAGATAAACCTCCAGAGAAAGCTGGTTCTTCTTCCTAATCCTAGTGCAAACTAACTCTACTGAAATAAAATGACTAACTACTCCTAACCTATCACTTCCAAGGGACCAGGGAAAGAGAAAGAGCATAACAAAAATATACACTACATAGGTGATGCACCAAAATAAGGGTATGAGAACAATCCCCAATGTGTGAGAATGGAAGAAAAATGTAGATTAGAGAGGGTGATGATAGTTCTCCACAATCTAATAACAACATTCAAAACACATTTCCATGCATTCACATGATAATAATAGGTCCCTCCATGAGTATAGAGTTGACACAAACAAGCTGCAATGACAATATTATAGAGGCAAGGAGAATGTAACAAACACGGCAAGGAAAGATACATCCACAAACTTGAATCTATTGCTTCATTAATATGCACAATCCAAACTATTACAAAGGAAAGGCCTAGAGGTCAAAGAACAATGTTGTGTCCCACTTCGTGTCCCAAAAATTTAACTAAGAGGTTGGGCAGGATCAGAAATTGAGGGTGTTCACTCAAACATCCCTTTTGCATGAACCCCCTTTGCCCGAACTGTCACGTAGGCCAAATAAAGTGGTTCGCATGAATGGGGGTTCGTCTGAAACACCCTTCATGCGAACCCCTTTGGGTTCAAATAATTTTTGTGGAAAAGATTTCTATATAGATATTTATATAGTTTTGGGCAGCAGATTTAGGGTTTAGGGGGTTCAGGTGAAGGGGGGTTCACGCGAACCCCCTTGAGGCGCAAACCCCCTTTGCGCAAACCCCCTATGTGGCACCTATGTGGCACATTTTGGTGCCAAATCCATTTGGAGGATAATTTTATGCCAAAATGTGCCACTTAGGTGCCACGTAATTAGGGTTAACGAATGAATAAAATTACAAAATTTTAACACAAAATACAAAATTTTATTAGCTTTCTAAAAATATAATTTTCATTTTTAAAAAATTTGTTTTACTATTTATTTTTTATATTTTGCTAACATATGGTATTTTAGGACAATCAATCGTACACAATCAACCCAATTTGAAAAATAGTAAAATATATCAAAAAAATTGAAAAAAAAACTTACTATTTGTTGAAGTTCTCTTCTTACCTACAAAAAAAAAAATCAATTCGATATAAATCTTGAAAGTTATTGGCATAGACATTTGTACGCAATTTATTTGAAAATATTTTTACTAAATAATTAATTAAAAAATATAAGTCAAAAATATGAAAATTTGACAGCACCTCAAAATTCAAATCTTGAACATATATCTAAAATTTCATGGTGAAAAAATAAATTTTCATTTAAAAAACCACCCGGGGATAGTCATTCCTCTTTTATAACATAAGAAACAACGTATGAATAAAATTAAGAAAAACACCATTTTTCCATTTTTTAAAAATATTTACATGTATTCTACACTCTAAACACAACATTTTGTTAGTTTGTGGAATTTCATGAATGTGTATGGTTTTGTGGTTATTACCTTTAGAAAATCAATGAAACTGAAATTCATGTTTATAAAGGTACAAAACATACCAAAAAGTGGGACATTTCATTGTGTTTTTACCCCTAGATCACCATGCAAGGAGTCCACTACAAAGGTCAGTAGCACATTGTCTTCATAAAGCCAAAATGACAGAGATTTGCTACTCAAACTATCATGTTTAACAATGAGCCCAATGCTCCAATTTAAACAATTTTGAGAGGAGAGAGAGAGAGGATACAATTCCCAAAAATTCCCTTTCCAACTAATTGCAATTCATGAAAAATGAGTGTGGTTGGTGGTTTTGGACCTACAAAAGCAATCTCAAGGTACCCCATAACTTGCAGCAGTGAAGAATGATTTCCCATGCTCATTAAATGCTTCTTCAACCACTTTTCAACAACCAAATATAACTAGGATCGTTTTCCTTTAAAAACACCATCAAAACTTCATCAATTTTTGCATTTCTTAAGTGTTGTGGGTTGGGTTTGGAGCCAAAATTCCAATGAGACCAATTTTGTGAAAATCCATTGAAAATTTCTCAAGTTATGACCCTCTGAGTGTGAGTAGATATTTTGAGTCTGCAAGGATTTCTTGCATTTTACGGGACTGAACATTTAAATTTTTGGAGCTGGATATTTTATTTTATTTTCACCCAACCACCCTTACTAAAAATAGTAAATCATGTTTTTGTGGTGTAGATGATATTTTTGGCATAGAGGATGTCGAGAGCTTTCCAAAAAGTCAAATTTTGTCAGAATCAGAGCTCTAGGTCAAAAGTTATGCCCGTTTGAAGTTTAGGGTCGAGGTGTTCCACACGGGCTCTCATAATCCGCAATACTGGCTTTTTAACCCCATTCACTTTTATATGCGAGTATTACAAGTTTTTAGAGAACTCGTGGCAGCCTTTGGATTACAAGGGTCTTTTGGTCCTAAAAACTTTGATTCATCTGTGATGCTATGTCTCTTTCATGTGTGACAATTTCACCTCCATGGGGAACTCATGTCCACGCTTTGATATTTGGAGCACCAGTGCCCCATACTTCCTCCTTTTCCAAAATACATTGAATCCACTTTTATTCCCTTGCAAATCAAGTAAATCCACTTCTTTGGGAACTTGTGGCCCAAGTGGAACTTGTGTTGCCTAGGTGGCGAACTTCCGCCTTTTTGCAATACATTGAATTTGCTTCCATTCCTTTGCAAATCGGGTAAATCACTTTTTAGGAACTTGTCTTTGCTGGGCCACAAACTTCTACCTTTTCCACAATACATTGAATCCACTTCAATTCCTTTACAAATTGGGTAAATCAGATTTTTGGGGAACTTATGTCGCACTTTGGGTTGTCGGGACTGATTTATTCACGAATCATTGTTTCCTTATCATTTCGGACCCAAGTCGAGGATGAGGAACCCTAGTTCCATCCACAGCTGTTCCACCCGCAGCCCCTAGACCCGTAATACAATAAAATAGGCCTTTTCCCCATTTCTCTAAAATTTTAGCAAATTTTCACTAACTCCTTATATTTTTCTTGAATAGGGAAGTTAGAGAAAAGCAAGGGGGTGCCTCCAAAATCTAATTTTTGTGTTTTCACCATTTCTTCCTATTCAAGTTTAAATAAATTATGTAAGTTATCAAAATTCACCTTGGGGTAAATTTCGGATAATAGACCCCATTCACAAATTACACATGCATTTAATTTAAAACATATTCCCACAAAACAACAATCCTCACCTAACAATTTTAGGATTGAATCCCAACCCTTAGATTGATCCATTTTGAACCCTTGGATCTTAGGTATTCAATCTAACCCTAATCATCCTTATGAAGTTGTTGTCAAAACTTCACCCCCAGGGTAAATTTTGATAACATGCATCAGAGTTTTGCAGTTCCAAGCATGTAGATTGGGCCAGGAAAAATCATAAAAAATGACTAAGTCTTAGTCCTTGCAACAGTAGGGACGTGTGGGACGAGATTTCGCTGAACCGGCCGGTTCGGCCGAAACGGAGAACCTTCACACTAAGCAATTGGGACATCTGGGACAAAGGTATGTGAACTGGCCGAATCGGGTGAACCGGAGGAATTTGTCCCAAGCAGTTCGGGACATGTGGGACAAATGGACGCGAAGGAGCCAAAGGAGCCGAAAGCCAATCAAACAACGCCACGTGTCATCGGCCAAATGAGGGACAAGGAAGCCCATTTCGGGCGGATCGGAAGTTTTTGGCCCAAGCAGTTTGGGACATCGAGACATAAAGACGCGAAGGGCGCGAAGGAGCCGAAAGGGCCGAGAACCAACCAGATCACGACACGTGTCGCAGGGGAAAGAGTCCAAAAGTCAAAGGGCGAGTTTTGAAGGGTCAGCCCGAGCCAATCAGAAGAGGACACGTGTCCAAGTTTAAGGGGCCCACAAGGAAATTTCAAAAGAAAGCCCACCGAAAGGTGAAGGAGAGAGAATTTCTCGACCAATCAGCGCTTGACACGTGTCATCCAGGTGGCAGAGCGCGGGAAAGATTTCAAAACACGTTTTCACCTGTTTTGTGCCCTAAATCTTCAGATCGCCATAACTTTCGATCCAGAGCTCAGATTTTCACGTTCTTTATATCAACGGAAAGCTTATGAAATCATGATTCTAGGATCAATCTCGAACTTTGGTGTAGTTTGAGAGAGAAAATTGAGAAACGGCTCTAACGGTGATAATGGCGAAGCTAATTTTTGTTTCAACAACCGGTTTTAATGCACATGGGTCGCATTCTTCTTCAGCATGGCTAGAAGTGATGTTTCAACCACCGATTTTAATGAAGAATGCATTTTGGTCAATGGTTGGGCTGCTTACATGTTTTCCTAAGGCTCGACCCATGCATTGTATAAAGCCAGATTTGGCTCATTTTAAAAAAATAACAAGTGGTTCATCTTTTCTGCTCTGCCCTCCCTTCTTTTCTTCTCTAGGGTTGAAAATGGAGTTTGAACCTCCTCCCTTGCTCTGTAATGGTGTTTTTTCCTTTTACTATTGAAATGATGTTCTGTGCAAACTTCTGGAGCAACAAAATGTGTTTTGTGATGCATCTATCCATCCTTGCTCATTTTTGCTTGTTCTCTTCTTGCCTCTCTTCATTGCAGGTATTTGTGCATGTTTGAATGTTCATTGCAGGTTTGGAGCTGTGTTCATGGAGTTTTGGGACATTTTCTGTGTGAAATCTATCCTTGGGCCTGTGATGCATCTGTCCATCCTTCCCATTGCTCACCTCTCTTTGTCCCATGGCATTTTGATAGATGTTCAACATTCTCCTTCTACGGTGTATCACCGTTTTAGTGTAGGCTTTTGTTGTTTTTTCTCCTCTCTCTCTCTCTCTCTTTGTCTCCTTGGCATGGTTATATTAGGATTAGATTAGCTTGCCTACACTGGAATAGCTTGTGGCGGAGTAGTTTAGGAGCAGGAACCGAACCTTCTCTGGAGATTCCTCTCTCGGTTTCACAAGTCCCACGCTTGGAGAGAGGTTTCCATGTTGGCAATCACACCTGGATGCCCGAGTGATCAACCTAGAAGCCCTGATCGCATCCGGGGTGCTTGTGATTTTGCACCAACATAAGTGTTATTAATAATTTCTTTTACCCTATTTTCTCATTCTCATTCGTAGTTTTGGGACTAAGAGGAGGATGAAGACCATGAAAGGTTACTCAGAGCTCATGGATGGTTATACACATTTTTTTGTTGCTTATTTCATTTGCAACCCTCTCCTAGGTTTTTCTCATATTATTATTTGTTATTTGTTTACTTTTTTAATTTACCCTATTCAGATAAGGGCATTTTTTACCCTTCTTTAATTTTGGTTTTACCAAGTGATATATACAGAATGAGGGTTTGAGTATGTATATGTATATATACACTAAAATTTATTTTATTCACATTTACAAATATGCCCAAATTAATTTAAGTTGGCATCATGGTTAAAGGGCCAATTTAAATATACTTTGATATATATATATATATATATATATATATATATATATATATATATATATATATATATATATATATATATATATATATATATTGTTAATAGTAAGAGTTCGGTCTCATAATAAAACACGTACTGCAGACTACTATAAGAGGCTCCGCCTAAAAGGTGCTACAAACAAAGAATGGCCATGGCCATTATTTAGTGTAGGTTCATGGTTTGGATATATATATATATATATATATATATATATATATATATCAATTTTATTTAAAATTTTAAATATGATTATAATATGTAAACATATAAATTAATATAATAAATCTATATAGACATACAAATTTATGATTGTAAATAATATCACATTTGTTTTCTTTTTAAAATGTATATATAATTATAATATATGTATAAGTATATAAATTTATATAAGTATATATACTTACGATAGTATATTTTTGCTTACTTTATTTTCCACAATCAAATCGAGTTTAGTTGTATAAAAAAATACAATTGCAAGGTAATTATAAATTTAATATTTGTTCCTAAATGCAGAGTGGTTAGAAATATTTATTGGATTTTAAACACTAAATATAAACTACCCTCTTATAACTTAGTGTAGAATTTGACTACAATTGTAACATATCGATAAGCTAACTTCTACAATAAAACTATTAAACATTTCCTTTCTTTCACAATAGAGTAAATGACATCCACTTCAAGAAAACAAGTATACTTCCATGTGAGAACACTAATCTTGTAAAATGACAACATATTACACTTGTGAGCCATATATTTAAGTTTGAAAATAAGCTTTTTTTGTCTTTCCTAATAAGGAAGGTTTCCAAAATGAATCAAATACATCTTTGATCTAAATTTACAAGTTTGAAGGAAATTTCATATCAATTCCATTTAAAATTTACATGCCTCTTTCCAACATGAACACTCCTTGAATGACCAATACAAATTAGTTTTACAAAATACATTTATAAGAAGGTGAAGCTTTAAAAAAAAATTAAAGTTACAAAGCCCTCCACCTAAGTGGAGATAACATGACAAATATTTTACAAAACTAGGATCCCTTCTTGTCTTCTTCAAATTGTAACAATGTCCAAAACTTCACTTGAGCTCCACCATTTTCTTTAATACTCAACACAACAACAAAATAGGGGAGTAGGAAACACTCTCCACCCAACCAATAATCCAATGGGGTGGAGAAGCCTTCTTCCTCATTAGCCCTGGAGCCCCAACAATGAAGCAATAAGGGGTATAATATAACCAAGGCAACTTTACATGGCTTCCACAAAACAATTCCAAAAAAATTCAACACAATAAGCACAATACCAAAATCACAACAAACATACAAGTTTCCCATGCACAAATGCTCGATATTTAAGAAAAGAGAGAAAAGGAACATGTGAATCCACTTATGCCTCCCAAAGGGGTTGAGTGCCAACCTTAAAGCCTCCAAGAAACTCAAATCACATACCAACAAGACTCTTATGCCTCCCTTAACTCTTATGCATCCCTCAATAAGATATATAAGATAAGAAAAAATTCATTTATATACAAAGGTGGGACACCCCAATCCAACTCCCTCCCAAGATATACAAAAAGACCCTTATGCCTCCCTCCAAAATATCCTCATTTCCTTTTTCTCCTAATAACCCTAAAGGCCATTCTATTCCAAAACCAAAAACATTCAACAATCATACATTTACCACAATTTTCATATCAAAATAGAAATAAAATACATGGGTGGAGTTCTACCTTGCCATTGCGAGAGTAATTGTTATCTCGAATTTTCCCCGAAAAATTTGGTCAAGACAAGTCCTTCTCAAAGGAAATTATGAAGGAAATGAATCGGACTGTGAGCTCACATTCTAGGATGACAAACAAGGTTGCAAGAGGGATTCTACCATGGAGTGGCAGAGCACATGAAAGATTAAATGACCCTATGCAAGAAGAAAGAGAATAAATGACTCTATCGAGCTAATCATGCCTTAAATCCAAAAACAAATTACAAGTAGGCTCAAGAATGTGAGATAGCGGAGTTAGAGAAGGAGGAGCAATGTCAAAAGAGCCAGGAGCAAGAAATAAATGAAGTGGCGAACATTCGAAGCCTTCAGGATTCACAAATGGTTCAGAACAGGCCCAAAAATTGACTGTGTGGAGGAGACCGTGGAGGGACCCAAGTATCCAAGCGGCGCTTCTCCAAAGATCAATCCAGAAAAGGGAAGATCAAACAAGCACCGGGTCCCCACATGTCCCAAACCTGAAATGAAGGCAAATTCAAAGTTAAGAGTCAAAGGCGGATAGGGCAGGCCTCAAAAAAGGCTAAGTATAGAAATGCTAGCGGATACTGCCATGTGTCAGCTCTGTGCATCTCCAAGGGTAAATCCAAAGGTGGAGACTCAAACAAGTGCCATCTCACCACGTAGCCCAAGGTCTAAAAAGGTAAGAAGGGATGTTGAAAATTCTAAGATTTTGTGGAGGTTTCCACATGTCGATCCGACGCTTCTTCTAGAGGTAAAATCCTAAGCGGGTTTTTAAGTGAGCGCGGAGCCTCCACACGTCCCATTTCAAAAGGGTAGGGTCCAGTTGAATATTCAAAACACCGAGAAATAGTGGAGGGTGCCAAGTGTCAACGTGGCTCTAACTCAAGAGCGGGATAAGGGAAGGGTTTTGAAGTGTGTCGAGGCCACCACGTGTCCATGGTCAAGGTATATGACTCCATCGAGCAAAGGACTTAGCCAAAAATGTAAGGAAACCAAGTAGGTTGCAGAAGAAGCCACGTATCAACCCCACACCACTCCAAAAGAAAAATATAGAGGCCATCCTCAGAGATGTGCCATCCTTCCACATGTCCAATTTGAAACGGGGGCCCGTTTTCGAACTAGTTTTCCCACTATTTTGTACGGACCTAACCCAAATTTCAAATGGCCATATCTTTTGACTGAGAACTCAGATTTGGGTGGGAGAAGACTTTTTGGAAACATCTCAAGCCCCTCTATGCCATAATAAACATAAAATATCATTTTTGGCAGGTGTTAGTGGGTGAAAATTGGAAAACGTCTTCCAAGCCATTAAAAAAGGGGAACCTGTTTTCTCCAACTACCAGATCTAATTCGATTTGATCCACCATTCCTCTTCAACACACCGGATAAATAGAGGGAGCCATAATTGATAGATTTGGGGCAGATTTGAAAGGGGCATTGATTGATAGTGGTTGAACTTTCAAGGTAGGATTCAATGCATGTCTCGAGGTGGTTGAAACAGGATTTGATTTTTCCCTCCTCTCTCTCCTATTCTCCCCTCCTATCTCTCTTATTCTTCATATATATTGTAAAGGAGGGGCATATTCAATTGTTGTTCATTTTTCCTCTCTGCCTCCCCCTCTTTTATTCCTTGGGGTCAAAAAAGGAGTTCAAACATCCTCCCCTGCTCTGTAAATGGTGTTTTGCCTCTTGCTCATGAATGATGTTCTATGCAAACTTTTGAAGCAATAAAAACATGTTTTGTGATGCATTTTTCCATCCTTTGCTCTTTTGGTTTTTTTTTCCTTGCCTCTCTTCATTATAGGGTACCTGTGCATGTTTTGTATGTTTTTTTGCAGATCTAGGAGCTATGTTTGTTGGGTTTGAAGTGTTTTCTATGTGAATCTGATCCTTGCCTTGTGATGTAAGTGTTCATCCTCTCCATTGCTCACCCCCTTCACTTCATGGCAGTTTGGTTAGATGATCGGCGGTTTCCCTTCTCGATGTATCACCATTTTAGTGTAGGCTCTATTTTTTCTTGTTTTCTTTCTCTCCATGTCTCCTTGGATAGTTAGATTAGGATTAGATTAGCTTTCATACACTAGAATAGCTTATGGTAGGTAGTTTAGGAAGAGGAACCAGCCTTCTCTGGAGAGCTTTTCCATTTACAAGGTCCCACACCTTGGGGAAAACTCAATGTTATACGAGATCACACCAAATGACTCTACCTTAGAAAATAAGATCGATGACTCATTTGGGAGGTGCTATGACTTTTCTCTAACAGTTTTGGTATGCCCGGTGGGATAGGTCTAAAGCACCTTACCACTTCATCTTAGCAGGTTGATGTGTTCTTGTTAAGGGTCAACCTTTTAAGGCACATGTAAGCACATCTGGTGACTCCATCTAGTCAACAACCCTATTTCTGAATTAGGATACATTTTCCCATCCATTTCCACCCATCTTCATTCACTTTTCTTTCCATATCTCCCATTTTCTTCCATTTCATGAAGTTGTGCAGTCATGACTTCATTCCCTTCATGGAATTCACACCTATAGCAGTGCAATCCACCTCTAATGAATTTTCCAACTCCTCTAGATCAACACTATGATCGGTTCCAAAGTAATTGTGCCTACCCCTATGAGTAGGGTCAAAGTTAGTTTGGCCATGGAGCTTATCATTAGCAAGAGTATGCATATAATGACAACAATCAAATAGAGGATGATGTTTTTTGGAGAAGATTCAAAGAATGGAGGCTAACATGGTGTGATCCAGGGGCATAGCACAAATGAAGGCATTTAATATTGGTTGCAGGCCACCTTTTCCATGGGAAGTCCATTTTCCAAGACATTACAGCCCTTAGGAGAAGCTTGACACCATGGTGGAAGTGTTGCCTCAGCTTACACAGTGGATTGAGGACATTGAAGCTTATGAGCGAAGTGCGAGACAGCCTTGTCAATGGGTATGTCAATCACTAACTCCTTGTATTTCATTTTCTTTTCCTCAATATTTATCATTTCAATAGAGGCAAGAGTTAAGCCCTCACTTGCTTCCCCAAGTGTTGATTTCATTTCTCCATCTCCTAATCTTCCACCTCATTTCAATTCTTCTCCCCTTTTCTCTCCCAAGCAATCATCCCCTCAAAAAATAACAAGCTCCACTTCCCTCCCCACCATAGACAATTGCAAAACTGATTGAACCCCAATTTTCCTTCCTCTTATTTTCCCAAGTCCATGTTGGGAAACAACCCAAGAAACAGTCAAGGAGAACAACAAGAGGATGATCCCAACAGAGAAGAAATGACAGAGACAATCGAAGAGTTGGGCTGCCAAATTTGGGTTTACAAATATCCCCCGATAGTCAAGCCAATAGAGGAGGTCGGGTTTTAAGAACCAATGGTGGTTGAAGCTGATTTTGCGGTAGAGAAGGAGGACCATACAGTTTCAGAGGCTTCAAGTGTAGAGAAAGCTAGAGAAGAACCTTCAGTTCTTCCTTTCACTTCATCCCCTTCAAGCTATGATGTTGAAGAAGAGTTTGAGATTTCAAAATTCATGTTTGAAGATGAGGGAAACCATGGTGGACAAATTTCAAGTGTGGAAGACACCATGGATAAATATTTTTCGACTAGTAAATAAATAATTAAAAATACTATAAAAATTTTAAAAATAGGTAAATTCTGGATGCCCTACACCTTGGTATTTATAGCCTCTTAAAAATTGATGTTTGGTCATTTTATATGTGTTTATCTTTGGTTGTCAGGACATAGTTTCTTTGAAAGTAAAAAAACTATAAAAAGTGGGATTGGAGGATTACTTTGATGGAAAGGATTCCATGGAGATCACATCATTTTCTCTTCCATCTCCCACATTCCAAGCACATGAGCCTACTTCCATGGAGGAGAACATTCAAGAACAGTGCCTACACTCCACTACACCTCTCTAAAACCAAGATTGGAAGGTATGAGTCTTCCATGTTCTCCTGATAGAAAGAAGAGGAACAACCAACCCCAAGTCTAGTAAAAAGGAGCATATTGAGGTGACCAAGAAAAATTCACAGGCACTGAATCATGATCTGGTTGCACAAGAAAATATAGACCCCTCTCTCATTCAACCTCTCCAAAAATTTGACTTTTTAGAGGAGCTTAAACTCACCAACTTCATATTTGAAGATGAGGCTTCATATGGTGAAAATAATGAAGATCTTAAGATCACCATACAAAAGGGAGAGACTTTTCTACAGCAAGATAGTAAAGAGTTTAATATCCTATAGACTCAAAAGAATGTCTTCAACCACAAGAACCTGCTACAGAGGAAGAGAAAAGGCAGGAAGAGGATGTCATCATCTCTCTCACACCATCCATCCATGAGGGTCAGAAAAGACTCCACTTTTGGAGTTAGAGTTCAGATGCATGGACAGATTCAAGGGCCATACCTTGCCCAATCGGATACTTGGCTTCGGTGGAGCCAAGGAGAAGCCAAAACCAGTCATGTTTGCTTCTAAGCATGAGGATGAGCATCAAAGTACCAAGGGTCACCATTAATACCTCTAAGAGTCCAATGCAAGTCATCTCGAGGAGTTATTTTCCATTAATGTTGATACCTTGATGATTTGGGTGGAAGACAAGCTTAAAGTTAGTTTTTCATTCATACAGGCAGCTATATTTAGTGTCAAACCATTTTCATGGCTACCTCTTTGAGAGAGGGAAGCTACTTCTCCCTGTTAGTTGCAAGCTTTGTTTAGCATTATTTCTCTCTAGTTAGTTTAGGAGTAGGAGTATATTTTGTTTTCAGTAGAAGAAGTGATTGTGCACACTCTGCATGTCTCATTTAAGGCATGTATGATTTGATTCTTTGTACATAATGTTCTTGTTTTTTTTTGTTGCTCTAAGGTTATGTCATTGCAAAGTTCAATTTTCCCAGGTAAACATTATAACAGTCTATTCTCGGGATAGAGACAAGGTCGGGCTCTTGATATTCACGGCGGAAGAATCATAGTTACCTATAATGAGTTGAAAATTCCAAAAACAATCCAAGTGTAGAGAAACTAAAGTCATTTTGAAATATTCCATCCAGGGACAGATGAAAACTCCAAGTCAAGACAATTTTCTACTCTCATAAACTCCATTTCAAGATTTTCTTATGAAAATTGAGAGTGCAGATGTGCAGGCAGGCTCAGAGATGGGCAGAACATAGAAAGTGTAGGTAGTCGGGGAGTCCATTTTGAAGGAAGGGTCAGTACCAGGTCATTAATTTTGACTCCATGCCCAATAGATGCTTCAAGGCTACTGGTCTCTTCATC
This sequence comes from Taxus wallichiana var. yunnanensis, assembly GCA_018340775.1. NCBI lineage: Eukaryota > Viridiplantae > Streptophyta > Pinopsida > Cupressales > Taxaceae > Taxus > Taxus wallichiana. The sequence continues at coordinate 172,502,492 of CM031235.1, forward strand.
TAGCAGGAAGATGTACCCGTGAGTCACCAAATTGTTATCTCGAATTCGCCCCCAAGAAATTTGGTCAAGACAGGTCCTATTCAAAGGAAATAATGAAGGAAACAACTCATACCCGTGATCTCACATTCCGAGATGACAAACAAGGTTGCGAGAGGATTCTACGATGGAGTGGTGGGGCTTGCGAAAGATTAAACGACCATGTAAAAGAAGAAAGAGAAGAAAAGGCTCTGTCGAGCTAATTTATGCCTTAAATCCAACAAACAAATTACAGGCGGGCTCGAAAATAGATAGCGGGGTCAGAGAAGGAGGAGTAGTGTCAAAAGATCTAGGATCAATAAAGAAATGAAGCGTCGAAGATTCAAATCCTTCAGCTTTGCAAATGGTTTAGAACAGGCCAAAAAATTGACTAAGTGTGGAGGAGACCGCAGAGGGACCTAAGTGTCCAAGCGGTGCTTCTCCAAAGATCAATCCAAAAAAGGGAATCTTGAAGAAGCATCAGGTCCCCATGTGTGTCAGACCCAAAATGGAGGTAGAGTCAAAGTTAAGAGTCAAAGGAAGACAGGGTGGGCCTCAAAAAAGGCTAAGTATAGAAATGCTAGCGAGAGGCGCCATGTGTCATCTGGCGTGTCTCAAGGGTAAATCAAAAGGCAGAGACTTAAACAAGTACCAAATCACCAAGTAACCAAAGGTCGAGAAGGTAAGAAGGGTTATTAAAAATTCTAAGAGTCTACGGAGGTTTCCACGTGTCGATTTGATGCTTCTTCAGAGGCAAAATCCTAAGCGGGTTTTTAAGTGAGCGCAGAGCCTCCACGCATCCTGTTTCAAAAAGGGATAGGGTTAGGTTGAATAGTCAAAACACTGAGACAGACCAGCGGAGGGTGCCAAGTGTTAGCATGGCGCTAACTCGGGAGAGCGAGGATAAGGGAAGGGTTTTAGAAGTGCGCGAGCCACTGCGTGTCCCGTTCAAGGTATATAACTTCGAGCAAAGGACTTAGCCAAAAACGTAAGGAAACTAAGCAGGTCGCGGAAGAAGCCACGTGATCAGTCCTACGCCACTCCAAAATCAAAATGCAGAGGCCACCCTGAGAGATGCACCAACCTTCCACATGTCCAGTTTCAAAGGGGGCCCGTTTTCGAACTAGTTTTCCCGCTATTTTGTACGAATCTAACCAAAATTTCAAATGGCCATATCTTTTGACTAAGAACTTAGATTTGGGTAGAGAAGACATTTTGGAAATTTCTTGAGCCCTTCTATGATGTAGAAACATACAATATTATTTTTGGCAAGTGTTAATGGGTGAAAAGGGTAAAACGTCTTCCAGGACCATTAAAAAAAGGAGCCTATTTTCTCCAACTACCATATCTAATTTGATTCAATCCTCCATTCCTCTTCAACACATGTCGGAAAGAGAGGGAGCCATAATTGATAGATTTGGGGTGTATTTGAAAGGGGCATTAATTGATAGTGGTTGAACATTCAAGGTAGGATTCAATGCGTGTCTCATGGTGGTTGAAATAGGATTAGATATTTCCCTACTCTCTCTCGTATTCTCCTCTCCTATTTCTCTTATTCTTCATATATATTGTAAAGAAAGGGCATATTAAGTTTTTTTCATTTTTTCTCTCTGCCTCCCCCTCTTTTCTTCCTTAGGGTCAAAAATGAAGTTCGAACCTCCTCCCCTGCTCTGTAAATGGCATTTTTTTCTTGCTCATGAATGATTTTCTGTAAAAACTTTTGAAAGCAATAAAAATTTGTTTCGTGATGCATTTTTCCATCCTTTTCTCTTTTTGGTTGTTTCTCCTTACCTCTCTTCATTATAAGGTACCTGTGTATGTTTTGGATATTCGTTTGTAGATCTGGGAGTTGTGTTCAATGTTGGGTTTGAAGCATTTTCTATGTGAATCGATCCTTGGCCCGTGATGCGAGTTGTTCATCCTCTCCATTACTTACCCCCTTTTCTTCATGGCATTTTGGTTAGATGATCAGTAGTTTCCCTTCTCGGTGTATCATCGTTTTAGTGTAGGATCTATTTTTCTTGTTTTCTTTCTCTGCCTATCTCCTTGGATAGTTAGATTAGGATTAGATTAGCTTTCCTGCACTAGAATAGCTTGTGGCGAGATAGTTTAGGAAGAGTAACTTGGTCTTCTCTGGAGAGATTTTCCATTTATAAGGTCCCACACCTTGGGAAAACTCAATGTTATGTGGATCACACCAAATTACTCTGCCTTAGAAAAGTATATCCAACTACTCATTTGGGGGTGCTATGATTTTCTCTAACATGAACCAATCCACAATCACAAGCTCCAAGCCTTTCCAAGTCCATAACAAGCACCAACAATCTCCAAAACTCCCATGAAGAACTCTAAACAAGCACCTCAAAAATACAAGAGTGAAAATAAAACATCTAACCCCAAAAACTTCAAAACAACATACATAAATAGAAAATTGAGGAGTGAGTGGTGATGTGGCTCCATGTAGGATGCCACATCACTTCTCCTCCACCCACATCACATGGTCAAACACAAAATCCAAAGCTCATAAATAGTGGTTGAGGAAATGACAAGCCTCTTACACACACAAACTCCTACCCACACCTCTAAAGGACACAATAAAAAAACTCATATAATAAAGTGCAATAAATATCACCTTTTTGCCTTACAAATCACATAATAGGGTCTATTTTTGACCCATTAACCCATAGGGATAGTTGGTAGGTGAAATTAAGAGGTTTGGGACAAGCTTAACTTGTCCCACAAGCCTCCAAAAATGGCCCTTAAGCTCAAATCCTAATTTGACATACAATGTTGAGTACACAACACTTAAAAATAATAAAATCCTTTCAAATCGAACAAAAATCAAGGACCATCTACCAACATTAAATACCCCTTTTTGTCACATCTAAAATTATAATAATTAATCAAGATTAATCAACTTAAATGGAGCACATTAACTAACAATAACAAAGGTGAATCACAATACTAAAATAATTCAAATACTCACAAATTAATTAAAACAAATTGGGAAACAACACATTTACCCAAGGTCACATTTGAGGCCACCCCCCAATGGGGACTTCCTATTAATCTATCAATAACAAACAGCATACAAATACACAAGTTTTCAAGGTGACCTTTTTCCAATATCTCAAATTCCTTCATTATTGGTCTCCTATCCCCTTTTGTTTTTTGTGGTAAAATTTCTTGTAAAAATCAAAACAATATCTCTAGCCTCATGGCCATATTAACGACATTGAGACAATAAAACAAACATATACATATCAATTCACATCATCAATAAACACAAATCAATCATCACTAAAATCAAGTAATTTCACCAATAGTTTATAATTTCAAGATATTTCAATTCTTTCATTTCATTAACAACAATGAGATCACAAGACTAGCTAGGTCGTCTAACAAAATCTATGTATCAAAATCCAATGTGTCAGTATACATATAAAGTAGTAACTCTAGATCATCATCAATACTAAAATATCAATCCAAGCATATAATTCACACTATAAGTCACCACATATTCGTAATCAAAATATCTATAATGTCTATCAAAATACTAATCAAATATAATATTTCTCATCTATCAATGTCTAATGATCAAGTATGATAACAAAGTCCAAGTCTCCAATCCAAAGTAAGAAAAATCCCTAATAAGATCAATGTCGAAGAGGAGTAGGCACTACATCCCCCTACCCTTAGACTCGACTTCTTCCTGGAATTCACGAAAAGAGGTAGGAAACAAAGCATACAAAAGTAGTCATGTCTTCCATGGGGTTTACTTACTTCAAGTAAATTATGTCCCTCGAAATCCAATTTGTTTTAACATTATTAAAAGAAGAGAAGGAGACTATAAGGCATAGATACCAAATCCCCTCAAAATAATGTTCTTTAGCGATCAAAATTTCAGAATAATCACTATGAGGTTAACCAAGTTTACATCACAGAATATTTAAACAAGAATGGTCATTGGAAAACCAATGAATGAAAACTAGGGTCCATGAAGACTAGGAACATGTTATATTCACAAGGTGCCCACGTAGCCTCACACAGATACAACACACGGTCAAAAGGAGAGATGAGGCTTCCACTTCGGGTGAATTACTCTTCAAGTACATTTTTTAGACAAGACTAATAACTACCAACAAGACCATCAATTTTGCACAGTAAAAATGCGCATACTCATAGGCATAATAAACTTAAGATCACACAAGATGAGGTTTAATAAGAAGGAACACACCTACATTTAATCCAATGTTTACAAGGAATAAGACTAATCATTGGTAGTACAACATATAATTCAAAATCTCACTTAGATTTTCTTGGTACCAAAATCATAATATTGGCCACAAGGATTCATGGTTTGAATTTGTACTGAATAACGTAACACACAACCATACATCGATATAGAAGCTAAATCAACTAGACGACATTCCCCAATTTTCTCTCCCCCTTTTTTTGGTAGACAATCTTAGTTCATACTAAAATATCAACACAATAACTACCATTCACTCTATATAACAACAAAATTTCATAATCTAAGCCCTCCCTAGCTCAAAATAATCTTAAAATGAACATAACTTAATATTATATCACATAGGAACACTCAAGTGAGTTAGGATAAAATTAAGCAACAAGAGAGGTCCAACTAACAATTTATGAGAGAAACACACACAAAACATTCCTGAAGAAACTTATGGAAATATCTTACACCATTTTCTTCCCAAGGACAAGGGGGAAACAACATCATGGTTCTCCAAAAGGAAAGAGGATTCCAAATTCCTCCATATCTTTAACATATGTTTCCTAATCTTGTTAATAATCCTAGGTCACTAATGACCTACTCCAACACAAGAAGACACCTTCCTAATAACTCGGAGATAAAGACTTTCTTTAAAGGGTCATAATTTATACACATATCGAGGTCAAAGAAAGAAAAAAATGTACCACGTCCTGAAAGACCCAAGAAGGAGAAATACTCACATTGTGTTTCATGGGAGTAAAATATGTCTAGAACATCATACTATTAACAAGGTACTCCATTAATCATGATAGGCGGAAGATTTTGGGTTCAAATATTTATCACTTTTGGCATGATGGAAGGTAGGGTCCATCGATAAAACATAACTATTAACCCATTCTAATAGGGTGACAAAATCCTTATGTATACTTCTAGAAATCTTCATGTAACTAGTGAGAGGTCCAAAATTACTCTAGCATGAACTTACTTTGTAACCATTATAAATATGTTTATTGTTTGATATAGTAAGGGGTATGGAAAGTACTCAATTATTACATATCCTAATCCATACGGTGTCATTAAGTATTGAACATCGATTCTTACGAGGAACAAGTCTCTATTAGGGTGCAAAAGAAACACAACCACCGTCAAAACTACCAACAATCATCTGCATGACACGGATAAATCTCTCGACTAGGGAAGTTGATTGTTTAAAAGGTCACTCCATGATCCTATACATGCCAAACCTCACCACTCTAAAACCAAAGGTATTATTTGAAGCACTTAATAAGGATATCAAGGCACCTAAGGTATACCCTCATACGATGAGGGATCACAAACAACAGGTGTGGGACAATCTCACCAAAGCATACAAGAAAAGAGTCACGTAACATTATTGCGACATTTAGCCAAGTGGCTGATAAAAAAAATGAGCTCCAAGTCACTAATCAAAGGTAGAATCTGATAAATCTCGGCAATCAAAGAAAATGGCCAAGTAACCACATTATAATCCTTAAAAATCTTGCAATAAGATTAAAAAAATAATAAGCAAAGTCTTGGAGCTCCTAAATCAAATCAATTAAATTTTGGCCATTGATGAAATTATTTAAGTTTACGCATATAAAACACATGAAATATAAAAATCACAATCACTTCGTAGCCCTTTGTGGGCCGTCGGTAAGGATACTCAACATCTAGCTCACATCTCAAAATAAACATAGAACAAGATCTACTATGAAATCATGTCATGATATCTATTCTCCCATAAGGGAATTAAGTCCATAAGCGACAACCAAAACCAACTCATCTAACCACCTTTGAAGGAAAAAGATGAGCTCTAAACAACAATTCAACCTCTAGTTTTCCTCCAAACCGACCCCTAAAAGCTACCTCAAGCACTAATCCACAAGAGTTACACCACACAAAAATATAACTTCAAATATGGGATGGTCTTTACGAGGACAACACACCACACATCTATGACCAAGAGCTAAGAACCCAATAAACACAATCTCCACAAGAAACCCGGTTCCTATCACTCAAGAAGTTCTGATAATATCAAACTGGATTAGCATTTCCTATTAACCGAGTTTGATAAGACGCCCACTTAGGAAAGTACAAAAACCCAAATTAAAAAAATTGTAATTATTATTTTAATATTATAGGTTCCAGTGTCCTAGGTTTAAATTTCACTAGCTGGTTGCATGTTCCTATGTCTTTCCAAGGTCCAAGCGTTGAACCCGAGTCTTTAATACCACGTGTAATGCCCACATTTTTCTCGCACAAAACCCAACATAAAACTCAACAATTAGCTAGGAAAATTACAGAATAATTTTTATATTTTTAAATAAGGTTTTAAATGAGATAACCTCCAACTAGATTTAATTAATTCATGATTAATAAATTCCTATTAATCATAAGGTTGCCAAAATTAAAATTAACAATTAATTAGTATTATTTTATTTTAGTCATTTCGGGCTATAAATCCCTTCTAGGGTTCTGTTAATTCCCATTAATTAACTCTTAAGAACCATCAATTAAGATACCCTTTTTATAAAATTTATTTAACTTAGCCTTACAATTATAATCTCATTTAATTACTTAATACCTTAAGGCTAAGGTCTAATATTACCCTCACCATATAATTAAGTTCAAATAATTTTAATCCCTATTAAAGCATTATCTAGTTGTCCATGTACAAAATTAATTTAATAATTCTTTAAGTGAAGTCCTTTATAAATGTCACTTAACTAAGGCAATAAAGGTCACACTCTAATCCTAACATTCTAACACCCCTTTTTTAAGCTTGAAAATAATCTTCTTCTATTTTCATTCCTAATAAGGAAGGTTTCAAAATGAATCAAATACATCTTTGATCTAAATTTACAAGTTTGAAGGAAATTTCATATCAATTCCATTTCAAATTTACATGCCTCTTTCAAACATGAACACTCCTTGAATGACCGATACAAATTATTTTTACAAAATACATTTATAAGAAGGTGAAGCTTTAAAAATATAAGTTACAAAGCCCTCCACCTAAGTGGATACAACATGGTAAATATTTTTAAAAAGTAGGATCCCTTCTTTTCTTCTTCAAATTAGAACAATGTCCAAAACTTCACTTGAGATCTACCATTTTCTTCAATACTCAACACAACAAAAAAATAAGAGACTAGGAACACCCAACCAATAATCCAATGGGTAGGAGAATCCTTCTTCCTCATTGGCCCCAAGACCAACAATGAAGCAATAAGAGTACAAGACAACCAAGGAAACTTTATATGGCTTCCATGGTAACATTCCAACAAACTTTCAACACAATAAGCACAATACCAAAATCATAAAAAAACATACAAATTTCCCAAGTAGAAAGGCTCAATATTCAATCCAAGAGAGAGAAAAGAACATGGGGTTCCACATATTCCTCCCAAATGGGTTGAGTGCCAAACTTAAAGTTTCAAGAAACTCAAATGACATACCAACAAGACTCTTATACCTTCGTAAAATCTCCTATACCTCCCTCAACTCTTATGCCTCCCTCAATAAGATATACAAGATATGAAAAAATTCATTTATATACAAAGGTGTAACACCCCAACCAAACTCCCTCCCAAGATATACAACAATACTCTTATGCCTCCTCTAAAATATCCACATTTCCTTTATGTCCTACACAACCTAAAGGCAACTCTATTCCCAAAACCAAAAACATTCAACAATCATAAATTTACAACCATTTGCACAACAAAATAGATATAAAATACATGGGTGGAGTTCCTACCTTGCCATTGCAAGAGTAACTAATCCACAATCACAAGCTCTAAGCCTTTCCAAGTCCACAAAAAGCACCAACAATCTCCAAAACTCCCAAGAAGCACTCCAAACAAGCTTCTCAATAATGCAAGAGTGAAAATAAAATATCTAACCCCAAAATATTCAAAACAACATACATAAATAGAAAAGTGAGGAGTGAGTGGTGATGTGGCTCCATGAAGGATGCCACATCACTTCTCCTCCACCCACATCACATGGTCAAACACCAAATCTAAATCTCATAAATAGTGGTTGAGGAAATGACAAGCCTCTTACACACACAAACTACTATCCACACCTCTAAAAGACACAATAAAAAAACTTATGTAAGAAAGTACAATAAATATAACATTTTTCCTTACAAATCACATAATGGGGTCTATTTTTGACCCCTTAACCCATAGGGATAGTTGGTAGGTGAAATTAAGAGGTGTGGGACAAGCTTAACTTGTCCCACAAGCCTCCAAAATGGCCCTTAAGCCCAAATCCGAATTTGACATGCAAGGTTGAGTACACAACACTTAAAAGTAATAAAATCCTTTCAAATCCAACATAAAATCAAGGACCATCTACAAACATTAAATCCCCCTTTTGTCACATCTCAAATTACAATAATTAATCAAGATTAATAAACTTAAATGGAGAACATTAACTAAAAATAATAAAGGTGAATCACAATACTTAAATAATTCAAATACTCACAAAATAATTAAACCAAAAAGGGAAACAACACATTTACCCAAGGTCACATTTGAGGCCACCCCCAATGGAGACCTCCTAACAATCTATCAACAATAAACAACATACAAATACACAAGTTTCCAAGGTGACATGTTGCCAATACCCCAAATTCCTTCATTATTGGTCTCCTATCCCCTTTTGTTTGTTGTGTTACAATTTCCTGTAAAAATCAAAACAATACCTCTATGGCCTCATGGCCATATTAATGACATTGAGACAATAAAACAAACATATACATATCAATTCACATCATCAATCAACACAACTAAATCATCACTAAAATCAAGTAATTTCACCAATTGTTTACAATTTCAAGATATTTCAATTCTTTCATTTCATTGACAACAATGAGATCACAAGACTAGTCAGATCGTCTAACAAAATCTATGTATCAAAATCTAATGTGTCAGTATACATATAAAGTAGTAACTCTAGATCATCATCCATACTAAAATATCAATCCATGCATATAATTCACACTATGATTCACCACATATCTATAATCAAAATATCTATAATCTCTATTAAAATATTGATCAAATATAATATTGCCCATCTATCAATGTCTAATGATCAAGTATGATAACAAAGTCTAGGTCTCCAATAAAAGTAAGCAAAATCCCTAGTAAGATCAATGTCGAAAAGGAGAGGGCACTACATTCCCCTCCCCTTAGACTCAAATTCCTCCTGGAAGTCACGGAAAGTGGTATGGAAAAAAAAAGCATACAAAAGTAGTCATGTCTTCGTGGGGTTTCCTTACTACGAAGCAAATTATGTCCCTCGAAATTCCAATTTGGTTCAACATTATTAAAAGAAGAGAAGGGAGACTATAAGGCACGAATACAAACCCTCCAAACAATGTTGCTAGCGATCAAACTTTCAAAATAATATCTACAAGGTTAACCAATTTTACATCATAGAATATTTAAACTAGAATGGTCATTGGAGACCAATGAATGAAAACTAGGGTCCATGAAGAAGAGGAACAGGTTATATTCACAAGGTTCCCACGTAGCCACACACGGATACAACACACAGTCAAAAGGAGAGATAATACTTCCACTTAGGGTGAATTACTCTTCAAGTTCATTGTTTTAGACAATACTAATAACTACCAACAAGACCATCAATTTTTCACAAGAAAAACATGCCTACTCATAGGCCTAAGAAACTTAAGATCACACAAGATGAGGTTTAACAACAAGGAACACACCTACATTTAATCCAACATTTACAAGGAAAAAGACTAATTATTGGAAGTACGGAATATAATTCAGAATCTCTCACTTAGATTTTCTTGGTAGCACAATGAATACTCTTGGCCACAAGGTTTCTATAGATTGAATTTTTACTTGAATAACGTATCACACAACCATACATCCCGATATAGAAGCTCAATTAGCTAGATGACACTTCCCATTTTCTCTTTCCTTTTTTGGTAGACGGTTTTAGTTCATAATAAAATATTGACACAAGAAGTACCATTCACTCTATATAACAACAAAATTTCATAATCTAAGATCTCCCCTAGCTCAAAAGAATCTTAAAACGGACATAACTTAGTATTATATCACATAGGAACACTCAAGTGATTTAGGAGAAAATCAAGCAACAAGAGACGTCCAACTAACAATTTATGAGAGCAACACACACACAAAACATTCCTGAAGACAATTATGGAAATATCTTGGAGCACAATTTTCTTCCCAAGGACAAGGGGGAATAATTTCACGGTTCTCTAAAAGGAAAGAGGATTCCAAATTCCTCCATATATTTAACATATGTTGCCTAATCTTTATAATAAGCCTAGGTTACCAATGACCTACTCCAACAAGAGAAGACACTTTCCTCTAAAGGGTCATAATTTATACACATGTTGAGGTCGAGAGAAAGAAAATAATAAAAGTACCACGGCTGAAAGACCTAACAAGGAGAACTAATCACATTGTGTTTCAAGGGAGTAAAACATGTCTAGAACACCACACTATTAACAAGGTACTCCATTAATCATGATAGGTGGGAAGATTTTAAGGTTCAAATAGTTACCACTTTTGGCATGATGGAACATAGGGTCCATCGATATGAACATAACAATTAACCCATTCTAACAAGGTGACAAAATCCTTATGTATACTTCAATAAATCTTCATATAACTAGTGAGAGGTCCAAAAATACTCTAGCATGTAACTTACGTTATAACCATTATACATATGTTTATTGTTTGATATAGTAAGGGGTATGGAAAGTACTCAATTATTACACATCCCAATCCTTAGGGTTCTATTAAGATTAGATACTCATACAGTAGCTCAAAGAAAAAAATTCAATTAGTTTGACCATTTAGATTATATCCCTTACAAATTTTAGGCATGCAATAGAAATTTACATAATTATGGTGGTTTATTTGAACATTCTACTCATGTTTTAATGCCGTAAATTTATCTGTTCCATACTCCAAATTATAAGACACAAGTTATAATTACGTTTGCCAAGCATATTTCTTATAAGTTTTCTAATTAATACATTCTTTATATTATGATATCCTATATCTTGTATCATTAGGGTCATCACCAATGTTGACATGATTTCTCACATTCTATATAGGTAGAAACATTTATTCACTCTAATCCTAGGGGAAGCATAAGAGGTTTCTTCCTAATTTTACAAAGTTTTATTGCTTCTATTAAACCAAAAGTTAGCATAAGGATACATCCTCCTGGTGCCAAAATTTACTTATAAATTTTGAAATTCCAAGCTTCCCATTTAGAGATCTAATATGCTCAGGTTGACACATTACCAATTGGATTTTAATGGGTAGGAAGAGCTAAGATTATCACATTATTCAATTCATAGGAACAAGAAGTCATTAACCAAAGCAAAACACACCAAATTTACAAGAGTTTTCTCAGAAATCACACACATCACTAATGCATTCCAAGTGAATCTCTACAAGTATCGATAAAATATATGATGGAGAGGTACATTTATGAAGTTGTAAATTTGCATTTATAACTTAAGAGGATTAGTTCCGTGTGAGGGAGAAAATAATGTTTACAACTTATACTCAAAATATGTTCACTATAAGAAAGGGAGGGTTTCCAAACAAAACTTATACCTCTACAAGGTACCATCAACCCAGAAATCAAAATGAAAAGGAAAGATTATCCCATGGAAACCACACTTCCTCATCAAGGGGAAATCAATGACAAGGAGGAAAGTCAACTGACTTACTCAAACATGGCCTCTACGGTCAAGAGTTATAGCTTGGATGAAGATCATGACATAACCATAGCTAAGTTTAGACACCTAAGACCTTTAAAACTAAGATCTCTAAGCACAAGTCCAAGGGATCTAAAAATCATGCATATCAGTTTAACATAGACTAGGTACTAACATATTAAAGTGTGGTATAGGTTAAACAATACAAGAGGTCAAGATAAGGGTATACCTATGTATGGGTCCTTGAGAAAAAAACACACATATTTAAGCATAATTCTCGAAGGGGCTTAAGTATAACCATATTTACCCAAGATGCATACATTCCACTATTGATATTTTTCTAAAATTAAACAAGGGAACCACGTAAAAATTCAAGTATACCCATTAGGGGACCATCACATCCAAATAATACACTATTCACCAAACCTATAATTATCCAAGAGTTAGTCCATCCCTAACATAATCCATAAGTCCATAGTGAATATCACATCTATTCTGATGAGGAACAAGGCTCCTACTAGGGTGCAAAATAAACACAACCACTATCAAAACTACCAACAATATTGCATGACATGTTTAAATCTCTAACTAGGAAGTGAGTGTTAAAAAGGTCACTCCAAGGTCCTAGACACAACAAACCTCACCACTCTAAAACCAAAGGCATGATTTGAAGCACTTAAGAAGGCTATCAAGGCACCTAAGGTGTACCCTCATATGACAAGGGATCACAATACAACAGTGTGGGACCAACTCACCAGCAGACAAGAAAAGAGTCACATAACATTCTTGACAACATTTAGCCAAGTGGCCAACAAAACAAACGAGCTCCAAGTCACTAATCAAAGGTAGAATCTAAGAAATCTCAGCAATCAAAGAAAATGGCTAACTAGCCACATTGTAATCCTTGAAAATATCGCAATAAGATAAAAAATAATAATAAGCAGATTCTTGGAGCTCCTCAATCAAATCAATAAAATTTTGGCCATTGATGAAAGTATTTAACTTTACGCATATAAAACACATGAAATATCAACGTCACAATCACTTCGTAGCCCTTTGTGGGATGCCGGTACGGGTACTCAACATCGAGCTCACATATCAAAATAAATATATGAACAGGATCTACTATGACATCATGTCATGATATCTACTCTCTCATAAGGAATTAAGTCCATAAGCAACAACCAAAACCAACTCATCTAACCACTGAAGGAAAAATGGGAGATCTAAACAACAATTCAACCTCTAGTTTTCCTCCAATCCAACCCCTAAAGGTTGCCTCAAGTACTAATCCACAAGAGTTGTACCACACAAAAATAGCACTTCAAATAAGGGAGGGTCTCTATGGGGTCAACACACCACACATCTATGACCAAGAGCTAGGAACCCAATAAACAACATCTCTGCAAGGAAACCCAATTCCTATCACTCAATAAGTTCACAAGAATATCAAACTAAATTAGCATTTCCCATTAACCGGTTCGACAAGACGCCCACTTGGGCAAGTATAACAACCCAAATAATTTTATTTTATTTTTGTAATTATTATTTTAATCCTATAGGTTCTAGTGTCGTAGGTTTAAATTTCACTAACTAATTGATGTGTTCCCATGTCTTCCCAAGGTCCAAGCGTTGAACCCATGGCTCTGATACCAAGTGTAACGCCCACATTTTCTCGCACAAAACCCAACATAAAACTCAACAATTAGCTAGGAAAATTACGGAATAATTTTATATTTTTTAAATAAGGTTTTAACGAGATAACCTCCAACTAGATTTAATTAATTCATGATTAATAAATTCCTCTTAATCATAAGGTTGTCCAAATTAAAATTAAAAAATTAATTAGTATTATTTTATTTTAATCATTTCAGGCTATAAATCCCTTCTAGGGTTCCTATTAATTCCCATTAATTAACTCTTAAGAACTGTTAGTTAAGATACCCCTTTTTACAAAATTTATTTAACTTAGCCTTACTATTTTAATGTCATTTAATTACTTAATACCATAAGGCTAAGGTCTAATATTACCCTCACCATATAATTTACTTCAAATAATTTTAATCCCTATTAAAGCATTATCTAGTTGTCCATGTATAAAATTAATTTAATAATTCTTTAAGTGAAGTCCTTTATAAAAGTCACTTAACTAAGGCAATAAAGGTCACACTCTAATCCTAACATTCTAACACCTCTTTTTTAAGTTTGAAAATAATCTTCTTCTATTTTCATTCCTAATAAGGAAGGTTTCCAAACGAATCAAATACATCTTTGATCTAAATTTACAAGTTTGAAGGAAATTTCATATCAATTCCATTTCAACTTTACATGCCTCTTTCCAACATGAACACTCCTTGAATGGCGATACAAATTAGTTTTACAAAATACATTTATAAGAAGGTGAAGCTTTAAAAATACAAGTCACAAATCCCTCCACCTATGTGGAGACAACATGGACAATATTTTTACAAAATTAGGATCCCTTCTTGTCTTCTTCAAATTGCAACAATGTCCAAAACTTCACTTGAGCTCTACCATTTTCTTCAATACTCAACACAACAAAAAAATAAGAGATTAGGAAATTCTCTCCACCCAACCAATAATCCAATGGGGAGGATGATCCTTCTTCCTCATCGGCCCCTCGAGCCCCAACAATGAAGCAATAAGAGGTACAAGACAACCAAGGCTACTTTATATGGCTTCCATGATAACATTCCAACAAACTTTCAACACAATAAGCACAATACCAAAGTCATAAAAAAAACATACAAATTTCCCAAGCACAAAGGCTCAATATTCAAGCCAAGAGAGAGAAAAGGAACATGGGGATCCACTTATTCCTCCCAAAGGGTTGAGTTCCCACCTTAAAGCCTCCAAGAAACTTAAATCACATACCAAAAATACTCTTATACCTCCCTCAATAAGATATACAAGATAAGTAAAAATTTCATTTATCTACAAAGGTGGGACACCCCAACCCAACTCCCTCCCAAGATATACAACAATACTCTTATGCCTCCCTCCAAAATATCCCCATTTCCTTTTTTTCTCATACAACCTAAATTTTCTATTCCCAAAAAAAAAACATTCAACAATCATACATTTACCACCATTTGCACAACAAAATAGAAATAAAATACATGGGTGGAGTTCCCCTTGCCATTACAAGAGTAACCAATCCACAATCACAAGCTCCAATCCTTTCCAAGTTCATAACAAGCACCAATAATCTCCAAAACTCCCAACAAGCACTCCAAACAACCTCCTACATAATACCAGAGTGCAAATAAAACCTCTATCCAAAAACTTAAAAACAACATAGATAAATTGAAAAGTGAGGTGTGAGTGGTGATGTGGATCCATGTAGGATGCCACATCAGTTCTCATCCACCCACATCATATTTTCAAACACCAAATCCAAAGCTCATAAATAGTGGTTGAGGAAATGACAAGCCTCTTACACACACAAACTCCTACCCACACCTCTAAAGGACACAATAAAAACTCATGTAAGAAAGTGTAATAAATATCACCTTTTTCCTTACAAATCACATAATGGGGTCTATTTTTGACCCCTTAACCCATAGGGATAGTTGGTAGGTGAAATTAAGAGGTGTGGGACAAACTTAACTTGTCCCACAAGCCTCCAAAAATGGCCCTTAAGCCAAAATCCAAATTTTACATGCAAGGTTGAGTACACAACACTTAAAAGTAATAAAATCCTTTCAAATCCAACATAAAATCAAGGACAATCTACCAACATTAAATACCCCCTTTTGTCACATCTCAAATTATAATAATTAATCAAGATTAATCAACTTAAATGGAGCACATTAACTAACAATAATAAAGGTGAATCAAAATACTAAAATAATTCAAATACTCACAAAATAATTAAAATAAAAAGGGAAACAACACATTTACCCAAGGTCACATTTGAGGCCACCCCCCAATGGGGACCTCTTAATAATCTATCAACAACAACATACAAATACACAAGTTGTCAAGGTGACCTGTTTCTAATACCCCAAATTCCTTCACTATTGGTCTCATATCCCCTTTTGTTTGTTGTGTTACAATTTCCTACAAAAATCAAAATAATACCTCTCTGGCCTCATGGCCATATTAACGACATCAAGACAATAAAACACACATATACATATCAATTCACATGATCAATCATCACTAAAATAAAGTAATTTCACCAATTGTGTACAATTTCAAGATATTTCAATTCTTTCATTTCATTGAAAATAATGATATCACAAGAATAGCCAGATCGTCTTACAAAATGTATGTATCAAAATCCAATGTGCCAAAATACATATAATTAGTAACTCTAGATCATCATCCATACCTAAATATCAATTTAAACATATAATTCACACTATGAGTCACCCCATATCCGTAATCAAAGTATCTATAATGTCTATCAAAATACTAAACAAATATAATATTTCTTTCTATCAATGTCTAATGATCAAGTATGATAACAAATTATAGGTCTCCGATCCAAAGTAAGCAAAAATCCTAGTAACATCAATGTCGAAGAGGAGTGGGCATTGCAAGGCTTACATTCAAACTTATCCCAATCATAAATATTTCATCCCATTATTTTAGGGTGCTAAGTATGGAGGTTAGACTGCACCCCTAACCTAGTATCCGTCTCGAGGTCAATTGTGAGTAACACTCGATATATATATATATATATATATATATATATATATAAAACTTTTGGATTCTTATGGATAGGTTTCAAAAACACTAGGGGGTTTCGATATACCCAAGTGTATGGAGGCTCAAATCTATACATAGAAATTTCTAATGGATTACAATTTGTGTCATTACCCCGACTCTACTGAGATCGGGTAAAATTGATTATCACTTTTCCAAGAACATAAACTTTCTATGAGTTTTAAAACCATCAAAAATGATATATACCCTAAAAATAAAATAATATAAGCAAAAAATTGGTAAAGGGATTAGTGTTGCCACTTTTAAACACTTTCTAATCACCAAGGTCCAACTAAGGATGAGGTGAGAATATATGGTAGATGGTTACATAAACCTTGACTAATAATGTTATATTAGAAATAACCATAAAAGAGATTTGATACCTTATGTGATGATCCTCCCATAATATATTATGCCAACAACAAAATATCAAGAATAATATTTTTTGAAATGGACATAAATAGATTTACTACATTAAAAAGTTGATATTGTATTACAAGATCGTATGCCACTTCAAGAGGGAAACCTCCTTTAAACAAGCTCAATAAAATATAATTCATGGATGTAGTTCACTAGCCTAACCATCAACTTTATACTATGTATACTTAATAAAACTAATACTTCCCATACATGCGGGATTATTTCTAATAGCTCATGGAAAAATTACAAAGCATATGAATTCATAAAATTTATTAAAACAAGAGTATAAAGATAAAGTTAGGACAAAGGGTCCTAATAGTCCTACATGGAATTGGTAGAGGGGAATAGAGTCCCAAAATTTTAATTTTGGTCTTAGTGATACAACAAGGAATACATGACTTGATATGGAACACTATATTTGTGTGCATACATGGGTAATACAAGTGTAACTACGGTGTGGATATAATATTGTTAATATTGATAAGCCTTGATGTATTGGCATAGTCTACCTCCCATATTAGTCTCGACTGGGTGTACTAGCAGGCATAGAGTGATGGAAAAAAAAATCATCCTAGGAAAGAAATGTGTGTCTGTAAAGTTCTTGTCATCCGAACATAGAGATACCCAATATGAGAAGTTGTGGATATGTATGTCCAACACTGCGATGAGTACATGTACTAGTAGTAGGATAAGGCAATCTGATTTCTCATTATCCTTTCCATTCTTGTTCTTGATCAAAAACTTGAAATTATTAAGGTAATTCATAAGCTTCATGTGTTGCTCCATATTGTTTTGCATTTGCATAAACTGAAGTGGATTATGATTAAAATGAATGAGTGTCTATATACACAAGATGTAACTTAGTTTTTACTTGACTACTTACACAATAATGTAAAAAAATGTAGGTTAAGTACCTTTAGACCATGTCAATAAATTTATTTTAGTATACCATTATATTTCCATGTTACATGAGTACCTAGATGAGTCAAAATCATATGCATAGGTGTGAATTAAAAGGAATGTGTAATATTGTAGTGCCCACTCATCTTTGACATTGATCTTACTAGGATTTTTCTTAATTTGAATTGGAAACACGGACTCTGTTATCATATTTGATCATTAGACATTGGTAGATGGACATTATTATATTTGATTAGCATTTTGATAAACGGTATGGATGTTTTAAACTTTTGACATGAGGTGATGTATATAAAGGATTAAATGCATGGATTGATATTTTAGTATCAATGATGATGATGATCTAGAGTTACTACCTTCTTTATATATATGAACACATTGGATTTTGATACATAGATTTTGTTAGGTGACCTAACTAGACTTGTGACCTCCTTTTGTCAATGGAATGAAAGAATTAAAATATCTTGAAATGTTAAACAATTGGTGAAATTCCTTGATTTTAGAGATGATTTAGCTATGTTAATTGATGATGTGAATTGATATGTATATGTGTGTTTTATTTTCTTGATGTCATTGATATGGAAACAAGGCAAGAAAGGTATTGTTTTGATTTTTGCGTAGAAATTGTAACACAAAAAACAAAAGGGGATAGGAGACCAACAATGAAAGAATTTGGGGTATTGGAAATAGGTCACCTTGGCAACTTGAATAATTGTATGTTGTTTTTTGTTGTTAGATGTTAGGAGGTCCCCATTGGGGGTGGCCTCAAATGTGACCTTAGGTAAATATGGTGTTTTCCCTTTTGTTTTATTTACTTTTGTGAGTATTTATATTATTTTAGTATTATGAGTCACCATTATTATTGTTAGTTAAAGTACTCATTTAAGTTGAATAAATTTGATTAATTAGTGTTATTTGAGATGTGACCAAAGGGGGGTAATTAATGTGAGTATGTGGTTCTTGGTTTGTGTTGGATTTGAAAGGATTTTATTACTTTTGAGTGTTGTGTACTCAATCTTGCATGTCAATTTAGGATTTAGACTTGAGGGCCATTTTTGGAGGCTTGTGGGACAAGTAACGTTTGTCCACACCTCTTATTTTAACCTACCAACTACCCATATGGGTTAAGGGGTCAAAAATAGACCCCATTATGTGATTATAAGACAAAAAGGTGTTATTTATTACACTTTCTTACATATATTTTTAATTTTTTCCTTTGGAGGTGTGGGTTTGGGTTTGAGTGTGTAAGAGGGTTGTCATTCCCTCAACCACCAATTTATTTTGCTTTGGGGATTGGGTTTGACCATGTGATGTGGAGTGGAGGATAAATGATGTGGCATCCTACATGGAGCCACATCACCTCTCTCTCCTCTTTTCTATTTATTCAAGTTTGTTTGATGATTTGGGGTTACTTGTTTTTATTTCAAACTCTTGCATTTTGGAGGAGCTTGCTTTTGGAGTTTTTTTGGATTTTGGAGTTGGATTGTGCTTGCTTGGACTTGGAAAGGCTTGGAGCTTTCTTATGGATTGGATACTCTTGTAATGGCAAGGTAGGGTCTTCACCCATGTTTTCTTTTGCTATTTTGTTGAATAAATTTGTGAATGGATGATTGTTACATGTTTGTGATTTTGGGAAATAGAATGGCCTTTAGGTTGTGTAGGAGAAAATGGAAATGGGGATATTTTGGAGGGAGGCATAAGAGTATTATTGGGTATTTTAGGAGGGAGTTGGGTTGGGGTGTCCCACCTTGTTGATAAGTAAAATTTGTGTTTATCTTGTTTATTTTATTGAGGGGAGGCATAAGAGAGTTGGCATAAGAGTTGTTTTCTTGGAGGAGGCATAAGATTTTGTGGGTATGTGATTGAGTTTCTTGGAGGCTTTAAGGTGGGCACCCAAACCCTTGGGAGGCATAAGTAGATCCCCATGTTCCTTTCTCTTTCTTGGCTTGAGTTTTGAGCCTTTGTGTTGGGAAACTTGTGTGTTGTTGTGATTTTTATTGTTCTCATTGTTTGGAATTTGTTTGAATGTTGTTGTGGAAGCCATGTAAAGTTTCTTGGTTGTCTTATACCCCTTATTGTTTCATTTTTGGGGCTTGGGGCCAATGAGGAAGAAGGCTTCTCTTCCTCATTGGATTATTGGTTGGGTGGAGAGTGTTTCCTACTCCCCTATTTTTTTGTTGTTGTGTTTGGATTTTGGAGAAGATGGTGGAGCTCAAGTGAAGATTTGGTCATAGTTGCACTTTGAAGAAAATGAAGAGAGATCCCTCCTTTGTAAAATTTTTTCCATGTTGTCTCCACTTAAAGTGGAGGGCTTGTAACTTGCATTTTAAAAATTTTCAAATTCTTGTAAATGTATGTGAAAGTTTGATTTGTATTAAGCATTTAAAATTTATGTATGTTTGGATTGTAAGAAAAAAATTTGAAATTTTCTACTATGAAATCACTTCATCTTGTCTACTTTACCAAGTAAGGTTATGGAATGAAAACTTGTATTTTAAAAGGTTTAGTTATGGTAAAAAATGAAACTACCAAGTCTTGTATAGTTAGATGGAATAAGAACCTTGAAATGGATTTGAAAAATTAAATTTAAGCTCTCTAAATTAAGCTTACACTCAACTTAAATTATTGCCTAAAAAATTGTGAATTGTGTCATTTTAAAAATTGATGTCTTATTTTGTGAAATACACTTAAATTTCTTAGAAATGATTGTCATTTATTCCATTTGAAAGAAAGAAAATAGATGTTTCTTTTCTTTTAGATATAGAAAAAAAATTTTCCTCTAAATCACTAATAAATTGAAATTAAGTTAAATGTTTCATTTAATTATACAATTGAAAAGAAATTATTTAAATAAAATAGAATAATTACTTATAAATTTGTTGATATGATATTCTTATATAAATTTATCATATATATACATTTTATGTATGTGTGTGTATTTTAATTTGTTGTGTGTTGTGAATATATAAATATATATATAATATATATATATATATATATCAATATATAATTATATTAAAAAATTATATATATATATATAATTTATACTAAGGCCGTAGGCTTAGTTTTCTTATTAAGTAAAGATTTTAATAGCATATAATGTGTGTGTGTGTGTGTGTTGTTTTATTGTTGGGGAGAGGGGAGGTCATACCCACCCACCTTTATATATATAAGGGGGAGGGGGATGGGGGGCTCGCCACCACCCCCCAATTATTAATAAATCATTAAAAGTTATAGAGGCGGGGTGAGCTCCCCCCCCCCAAATTTAAAATTACCCTGCTTCATTTTAATACATTGTATTTTATTAAAGTCGTAGCTTAATTGAACTTGAACATTATTTATATATGCGGCCAAATTTTTATGTTAAATATATGTATATATATATATATATATATATATATAGACACCAATAAGTCTATGTATATACACCATTTAAACTAGATCTAAAATGGGGGCAAAAATGCCCATACCCAAATAGGAAAAATACAAATAAAATATACAATAGAAAATAACAACATGAAAAACCCTAGAAGAGGGTTACAAATGGAATAAAAAATAAAAATGTGTATCCATCCTTGAGCTTGAATATACTTCCATGGCCTCCACCCTCCTTCTCCCAAACCTACAAATGAAAATGAGAAAATAAGCCAAAAGAAATGAATAAGAGCTTTTCATAAGGATGTTTAGGGTTAGTTTGAATACCTAGATCTAAGGGCTCTAAATGAATCCATCTAATGGTTGTGATTCAACCCTACAAAATTTAGGTGAGGATTTTGGTGGGAATATTATTTTAAATAAAATGTATGTGTAACTTGTGAATGGGGCCACTAAAGGGGTGTTAGGAGGTAAGATTAAAATGTGACTTTAGTTTTAGTTTAGTGACTTTTTATAAATGCCTTGACTTTTGAAATTAATTAAATTAATTTTAACAATGATAACTAGACAATGT
Organism: Taxus wallichiana var. yunnanensis; assembly: GCA_018340775.1. NCBI lineage: Eukaryota > Viridiplantae > Streptophyta > Pinopsida > Cupressales > Taxaceae > Taxus > Taxus wallichiana. The sequence goes on from CM031235.1 coordinate 172,524,542, forward strand.
TTATAATAGGGATTAAATTATTGAATTTAATTATTAGTGGGAGGTAAGTATAGACTTTATCCCTAAATATTAAATAAATAAATGACTTTAGAAATATAATACTAAATTAAATAAATATTGTAATAAGGGTATTTTAGCTAATGGCTTGTAAGGGTTAATTAATGAAATTTAATGGGAACCTGGAAGGGGATTTAAGCCTAAAATGTTGAATTAAAATAATAATAATTAATTGTTAATTAAAATGAAGGAATTATTAATCGAAATAATTAAATCTAGTTGAGGTTATCTTGTTGCAACCCATTTAAACAAAAAAATATATATTCTTAATAATTTTCTTAACTAATCTTTGGGTTTTGTGCAAAAATTTGTGGGTGTTACACTTGGTATCAGAGCCATGGGTTCAACGCTTGGACCACAGGAAATTTGGGAACATGAAATAGAAAGTTAAAACTTAAATCTAGGACCTGGAATCTAGCCTATAAAATTAAAAAATTAGTAATAACAATAATAAAATTTGTTTGTATTGTTGTATTTACTTAATTGGGCATCTTGTCAAACCGGTTAATAGGAAATTTAATCCAAGTTGATATTCTTATGAAGCTACAGTATTAGAAATTTGGTTCCTGGAGAAGATGTTGGCTAATGGAACTCCTAGCTTTTGGTTGTGGTCATGTGATGGTGTTGATTCCAGAGACCCTCCCTTATTTGGTTTACTATTTTTTTGGTGCTATTCTTGGGAATTAGTGCTAGAGGTATCTTTTAGGGGGCATTTTGGAGAAAATAGAGGATTGATTTGTTGTTTAGAGCTCCCTTTTTTCTTCATGGTTAGATGAGTTGGTTTTTGTTGTCTTGTGGACATAATCCCATTTTGGGAGAGTAGATATCATGGCTTGATGTTGTAGTAGATCTAGTTTTTATGTTTATATTTTGAGATGTGAGCTCGATGTTGAGTACCCCTACCGGTGGCCCACGAAGGGCTGTGAAGTGATTGTGATGTTGATATTTTCATGTGTTTATATTTGTAAACTTAAATTTTTTATCAAGGACCAACATTTTATTTTATTGATTTGATTGAGAAGCTCTAAGACTCTTCTTATTATTTTTTCTTATTGTGATATTTTCAAGGATTAAATGACTACTTAGCCATTTTTTGATTTTGAGATTTCTTGGATTTTACCTTTGATTGGTAACTCGGAGCTTGTTTGTCTTGATGGCCACTTGGCTAAATGTTATCAAGAATGTTATGTGGTTTTTTTTTTCTGGTGATGAGTTGGTTATACACCATTTGTATTGTTATCTCTCTCGTTGTATGGGGTACACCCTAGGAGTCTTGGTTGTCTTCTTAGGTGATTCAAGTCATGCCTTTGGTTTTGGAGTGATGGAACCTTTGTGTGTCTAGACCTTGGAGTAACCCTTTCATTACTCAACCTTTATGGGAGAAATTTCTCCGTGTCGTGCAACATAGTTGGAAGTTTTGATGGTGGTTGTGTTTCTTCTTCACCCTAGTAGGAGCTTTGTTCCTTGTTAAATAGATGTGACTTTCCCTATGGACTTATGGATTTTTGTTAGGGATGGACTAACTTTAGAAAATTATAGGTTTCGAGTGATAGTGTATTGTTGGATGTGATGGTCCACCGATGGACATACTGGGGTCCTAAGTTAGTTACTTTATGTTATCTAAGAAAGGATCAAAATTTTGGACTATAAATACCCTTGATGAATATGGTTATTCTTAAGCCCCTTTGGGCATTTTGCTTAAATAAGTGTGTTTTTTTTCTCTCGAGGACCCATACATAGATATACCCTTGTCTTTACCCCCTTAACTTGTTTAGCTTATACCTCTATGATCCATCAACATCGAGTTGTGCTTTTAGGTTTGATATGGGTACCTTGAGCTTCTTTGGATGCATTTGGGTCCCTTTTGGATTGTGTTGAGATTTTTTTGTTGTATAGGTCATAGGAGTTTGACCTTAGTTATGGTTATGTCATACTCTTTCTTCCAAGGCTATAACTCTTGGCCTTAGAGGCTATGTTTGAGTAAATTAGTTGATGACCCTCTTGCTATTTTGATGCCCTCTCGGTGAGGAGTGTGGTGCCTATGGGTTAATTTTTTCCCTTTGCTACCTTGATTTCTTGGTTGATGGCATTTTGTGTGGATATAAGTTTTGTTGGGAAACTATCCTTTCTTATAGTAAACCTATTTTGAGTATAAGTTGTAAACATTGTTTTTTCTCCCCATACTGATCTAAACTCCTTGAATTGGTAAAATAATTTGTAATTGTAATGTGTGCCTTCATCATAACTCCTATTGAAATTTGTAGAGATTCACTTGGAATGCATCATGGTGATGCATGTGATATATGAGAAAACTCTTGTAAATTTGGTGTGTTCTGCTTTGGGTTAATGACTTCTCATACCTATGAATTAAATAATGTGATAATCTTAGCTTTCCTAACCATTAAAATCCAATTGGTAATGTGACAACCTAAGCATATTAGATCTCTAACTAGAAAGCTTGGACTTTTAAAACTTATAAGTAAATTTGGACACTAGGAAGATGGATCCTTACTCTAACTTGTGATTTAATAGAAGAAATAAAACTTTGTGAAATAAAGCAAAGAAACCTCTTATACTTCCCCTAGAAGTAGAATGAATAAATTTTTCCACCTTGATAGAATGGTGAGAAATCATGTCAACATTGGTGATGACCCTAATGATACAAGATATAGGATATCGTAATATAAGGAATGTATTAATTAGAAAACTTATAAGAAATATGCTTGGAAAATGTAATTATAACTTGTGTCTTATAATTTGGAATATGAAATGAATAAATTTATGGGTTTAAACACAAGAACAAATAAGTAACTAAACAACCTTGTTTTGTATAAAATTTTTTTCATACCCTAAAATTTATAAAGGATATAATATGAATAATAGAACTAATTGAAAAGTTTCCTTGAACTATGGTATGAGTGTCCAATCTCAAATGCATCCTAAGGTGTTAAGATGTTGCAAATAATGTTGAAACATTAGAAAAATGTATCGAATATACATATAACCTTAACATAACATGTATTATGTTATTAATGTAAAGTGATCATGATCTTTTAGGATGATTGGTATGCGATATAATACCAGAACCATAAATCATGAAAGAATGAGTTGTTTCAATGATAGGTTAGTATTTAAAAAAAATTAAAAAAATTAGTGTGAACCTCATAATGAACTCAAGGTGGAAACCATGATGATAAAATGATTATACCCCCTTGTTATATCAAAAAAAAACACATGTATAATGTTTATAACACAAGACACATGCTATATTATTTTGGACCTCCCTCTAGTTAGTATGAAATTTTAGAAGTATGCATAGGGAAATTATCACCTTATTTGAATAGAGTGCTTTGTTGAGAGTGATGTGTTCTAGTCATGTTGTGATCCCTTGAACATCAATGTGAGTAGTCCTCCTTGTTGGGTCTTTTAGGCCGTGGAATACCCTTTTCACTCTTATCTTGACATGTGTATAAATTATGACCCTTTTGAAAAGTCTTTATCTCCAAATTATTAAGAAGGTGTCCTTCTTGGGTTGGAAGTAGGTCATTGGTGACCTAGGCTTATTAACAAGCTTAGGCAACATATGTTAAGGATATGGAGGAATTTTGGAATCATCTTTCCTTTTGGAGAACCGTGATGTTTTTTCCCTTGTCCTTAGGAAGAGAATGGTGTAAGATATTTCCGTAAGTGTCTTTAGGAATGTTTGTGTGTGTTTCTCTCATAAATTGTTAGTTGGACCCCACTTGTTGCTTAATTTTTCCCCTAACTCACTTGAATGTTCCTATGTGATATAATATTAAGTTATGTTATTTTAAGAACCTTTTGAGCTAGGGTGGGCCTAGATTGTGAAATTTTGTTGTTTTATATAGAGTGAATGGTATCTCTTGTGTCGATATGATAGTATGAGCTAAGATTTCCTTTCAAAAAAAAAAGGAGAAAGAGAAGATAAGAAATGTCATCTAGTTGATTGAGCTATTAAATCAGGATGTGTGGTTGTGTGTTATGTTATTCAGGAAAAGATTCAAGTTATGGAAACCTTGTGGTCAAGAGTATGTTTTGTGTTACCATGAAAATCTAAGTGAGACCTTCCGAATTATATGAAGTACTGCCAATGATTAGTCTTCTTCCTTGTAAACATTTGATTAAATGTAGGTGTGTTCCTTGATTGTTAAACCTCATCTTGTGTGATCCTAAATTTTGTTAGACCTTTGAGTAGGTGTGTTTTCTCATACAAATTTAATGGTCATGATGGGTAGTTGTTAACCTTGTCTAAAATAACAAACATGAAGTGTAATTCTACCTTAGTGGAAATATTATCCTTTCTTGTTACCATGTGTTGTATCTATATGTGGTTATGTGGACACCTTGTGTATATAACATGAATTTTCCTATTCTTCATGGACCTTAGTTTTCATTCTTTGGTTTTCCATTGACAATTCTTATTTAAATATTTTATGTTGTAAAATTGGTTAACCTCGTAGAGATTATTCGAAAGTTTGATCGCTAGCAATCTTTTGGAGGAGGTTTGGTATCTATGCCTTATAGTCTCCCTTCTCCTCTTTCAAAAGTGTTGAACCAAACTGAAGTTTGAAGGGCACAAATTACTTGAAGTAAAGAAACCCCATGGAAGACTTGACTGCTAATTGTATGCTTTGTTTGCCTACCTCTTTCCATGACTTCAGGAGGAAGTCGAGTCTAAGGGAGGGGATGTAGTGCCCACTCCTCTTCGACATTGATCTTACTAGGATTTTTCTTACTTTGGATTGGAGACCTGGACTTTGTTATCATATTTGATCATTAGACATTGGTAGATGGACATTATTATATTTGATTAGTATTTTGATAGACTATATGGATGTTTTAGACTTTTGACATGATGTGACTTATATGATGGATTACATGCATGGATTGATATTTTAGTATTGATGATCTAGAGTTACTACCTTCTTTATAAGATGAACATTGGATTTTGATACATAGATTTTTTTAGATGACCTAACTAGTCTTGTGACCTCTTATTTTTGTCGATGAAATGAAAGAATTGAAATATCTTGAAATTGTAAACAATTGGTGAAATTACTTGATTTTAGTGATGATTTAGTTGTGTTAATTGATGATGTGAATTGATATGTATATGTGTGTTTTATTGTTTTGATGTCATTAATATGGCCACGAGGCCAGAAAGGTATTATTTTAATTTTTGCAAGAAATTGTAACACAACAAACAAAAGGGGATAGGAGACCAACAATGAAGGAATTTGGGGTATTGGCAATGGTCACCTTGGAAACTTGTGTAATTATATGTTGTTTGTTGTTGTTAGATGGTTAGGAGGTCCCCATTGGGGGGTGGCCTCAAATGTGACCTTGGGTAAATATGTTGTTTTCCCTTTTTGTTTTATTTATTTTGTGAGTATTTGTATTATTTTAGTATTGTGAGTCACCTTTATTATTGTTTGTTAAGTCCATTTAAGTTGATTAAACTTGATTAATTAGTGTAATTTGAGATGTGACCAAAGGGGGTAATTAATGTGAGTAGGTGGTTCTTGTTTGTGTTGGATTTGAAAGATTTTATTGCTTTTGAGTGTTGTGTACTCAATCTTGCATGTCAATTTCAGATTTTGGCTTAAGGGCCATTTTTGGAGGCTTGTGGGACAAGTTAAGCTTTGTCCCACACCTCTTAATTTCACCTACCAACTACCCCTATGGGTTAAGGGGTCAAAAATAGACCCCATTATGTGATTATAAGACAAAAGGTGCTATTTATTGCACTTTCTTACATATATTTTTAATTTGTCCTTTAGAGGTGTGGGTTTGGGTTTGAGTGTGTAAGAGGGTTGTCATTCCCTCAACCACCAATTTATTGTGCTTTGGGGATTGGGTTTGACCTTGTGATGTGGAGTGGAGGAGAAATGATGTGGCATCCTACATGGAGCCACATCACCTCTCTCTCCTCTTTTCTATTTATTCAATTTGTTTGATGATTTGGGGGTTACTTGTTTTTATTTTGGACTCTTGCATTTTGGAGGAGCTTTCTTTGGAGTGTTTGTTTGGATCTTGGAGTTGGATTGTGCTTGCTTGGACTTGGAAAGGCTTGGAGCTTTCTTGTGGATTGGATACTCTTGCAATGGCAAGGTAGGGCCTTCACCCATGTTTTCTTTTGTTATTTTGTTGTGCATATGTTTGTGAATGGATGATTGTTGCATGTTTGTGATTTTGGGAAATAGAATGGCCTTTAGGTTGTGTAGGAGAAAATGGAAATGGGGATATTTTGGAGGGAGGCATAAGAGTATTATTGGGTATTTTAGGATGGAGTTGGGTTTGAGTATCCACCTTGTTGATAAGTAAAATTTTTGTTTATCTTGTTTATTTTATTGAGGGAGGCATAAGAGTTTTTTTTTCTTGGAGGGAGGCATAAGATTTTTGTGGGTATGTGATTGAGTTCTTGGAGGTTTTAAGGTGGGCACCCAAACCCTTGGGAGGCATAAGTAGATCCCTATGTTCCTTTCTCTTTCTTGGCTTGAGTTTTGAGCCTTTTTGTTGGGAAATTTGTGTGTTGATGTGATTTTTTTTTTATTGTTCTCATTGTTTGAATGTAAGTTGTTTGAATGTTGTTGTGGAAGCCATATAAAGTTTCTAATGGTTTCTTATACCCCTTATTGTTTCTTTTTTGGGGCTTGGGGGCCAATGAGGAAGAAGGCTTCTCTTCCTCATTGGATTATTGGTTGGGTGGAGAGTGTTGCCTACTCCCCTATTTTTTTGTTGTGTTTGGATTTTGGAGAATATGGTGGAGCTCAAGTGAAGATTTGGTCATAGTTACACTTGAAGAAAATGAAGAGAGATCCCTCCTTGTAAATTATTTTGCCATGTTGTCTCCACTTAAGTGGAGGGCTTGTAACTTGTATTTTAAAGATTATCAACTTCTTGTAAATGTGTTGTGAAAGTTTGATTTGTATTAAGCATTCAAAATGTATGTATGTTTGGAAAGTAAGAAAAAGAAAATGTTATTGCTACTATGAAATCCCTTCATCTTGTATACTTTACCAAGAGGTTATGGAATGAAAACTTGTATTTTAAATGGTTTAGTTCTTGTAAAAAAATGAAACTACCAAGTCTTGTATTATTAGATGGAATAAGAACCTTGAAATGGTTTTGAAAATGAAATTTAAGCTCTCTAAATCCAAGCTTATACTCAACTTAAATTATTGCCTCCAAAGTGTGATTTGTGTCATTTTAAAAGATTGATGTTCTTGTTTTGAAAATACACTTGGTTGCTTGAAATGAATGTCATTTACTCCATTGTGAAAGAAAGAAAATAGATGTTTAGAATTTTCTTTTGGATAAGGAAAAATTTCATCCTTACAAATTGTATTAAGTTGAATATGGAAATCTATTTATTCTAGTTGTACTCATTGATGAATTTATTATTTTTAAATTATATTTCTTGTGTTTCATCTAACTATACAATTGAAATTGAGCAATTGTTTAAACTAAAATAGAACAAGACTTATCAATGATGTTGATATATATATATATATATATATATATATATATATATATATATATATAAGTTATTGTATATTAAAAATATATATTTATTGTATATTAAAAATATATATAAATTAAATTTTATTAAGGCCGCGTGCTTAGTTTACTTATTAAGCAAAGATCTTAATAAAAAATATATATATGGGGATATAACATTCTTTCTTGTTACAACATTCTTTCAAATAGAAATCAAACCGATTTTATCTCTCTTTTATTTCACTCACGTGTGTATAAGAATAGTAAATATTAAGAACTATGCTTTGATACCAATGATATACACTGCAAAACCCAAGGCCATGTGTACAATTTTATGCTAGTTGGACAAAAAGATTATAGAAAAGTGTACATGGGTTATTGAACAACAATAAACCAAAAAAACGCAACAATGTAAGAGAATAATATTTGCAAGAAAAGAAACTTTTATTCATAGGGAATTACAAAATCTAAGTATAAGAGAGAAGTCTCTTGTATCATAAGGGGAAGAATACATAGAAGATGTAACATTTTCTTTTGTAATTAAGAGAGATGAAGAGGACCGCAACAGAGCTGAGCACGTTGGGTTTTAAGCATTGCAATCTCGTTTCTGATGCTCTCTGCTCCCTCCCCATTTCCATCTCTTACAGTTTGTTCCAGCGTTGAAATTGTGCGCTCTATGCTTTTTATCTGACAATTCGAATTACATTATTTGTTTTTGTTTTTCACTACACAAGTTAATTTTCAACGAAAAGAGGAAGGTATTGCCATTTATTTACCTTGCGATGAGGCCAACGAGGGAGCCCATTTCTGCGACAGATCTTTTTCAAAACAGTAGGACATATTTCCATTTGTTTAGCCGCTTCGTTTATTGGAAGATGAAAATATTGGTAACAGTCGGACAATTGAAGTCTCCCTGTTCTTTCCCTCTGCATAGATATATGATGATTTCAATGGTCTTTGTATGGGCAATTTTATTTGGAAGAAATATTAATTTTGTCGAAGAAAAGAAAGGAAATCATGAAACCTGTGCTGCAACACTGCTTTTGTTGGCTTTGGAAGGAGGCAGAGTACTAGAATTTGTGGCATTCCAGGGATTGAGTGGAGGTTTCCCAAATACTTGAGCACAATTGAAGTCTGGCATCAATACATAAAGAAAATTGTCATTAGAGTATTGATTATTCATAGAGATTAAGAAGAGTTCATCTTGTTGGCAATTTCTCTTTTACATTCGGCATTCATTTTTGCACTTGTGTGTATGAGAGCAGTCCGTTAGGCGTGTTCACTTACAAATAAAAGGTTCCAGATTTGAATCTTTTTACACTTGCTGGTACAGAAGGTACTCACAAGTTAAGTTCAGCTAAATTATCTAAATTGGGTAATGACCAAAATAACTAGACACAAAAATCAATAATCTAAATTATAGATTTCACTGTAGTAATGACTATTCATAGAGATTAAGAAGAGTTTATCTTGTTGGAGGCTATTCTCCCGATAGAATGCACCACCCTGTAAAATTACTTTTACATCATAACATCTGACATGATTTGCACTCACTACCTCTTGATTGCAAGCACACATTCCCACCAATTCGGCTACAGCTTACCACATGCAACAATATGTTTTCAAACTAATGTGTTTGAAAACAATATAACTGTGATTTGACCGTTTGCCCACAGACCCACCCATGCATGGACATGAATGTCATGTATGGTGCATTTTATGGGGTATGGATGTAAGGCGGTGCATTCTATGGGGAGAATAGCCTCCGCCCTCACAAGTTAGGTTCAACTTAGAGGTCATTTGGGTAATGACCAAAATAACTAGACACAAAAATCAATAATCTAAATTATAAATTTCATTAGAGTAATTTAGTAAATGGATGTATGAGCACAGACAGACCTGATTGAGGATAAGGAAGAGGGGTAATTAAGGGCCCAGGAAAGCATGGGTCTGAAATTGTGCTCATCTCAGTTCCAGATTCAGTGTTAACCATGACACAGTCATATCTGAGTGCAAATCCTTCTTTAGCACGCAGTAAGATGTATTGCATTAGAAAGTGCTTCATGTATTCTGGGTTCCCTCTTGGAAGTCTGCATTAGAGCAAAATAGAGATAAGATAGACCAGAATGGTTTCTGGAAAAGTTCGGCCAAAAAATAAAAAAAAATTCAAATGCAGATGGCTAGCTATGCAGCTTACTGAACCATTTGTGGCAATGAATAGGGTTGGCCTACGTTTCCAAAGTTACAAGTCCTTGTTTGCAACACTGAATGAAAATTCTGCCCTTCATGGCAGTGGACTTCAAGTTTGGTGTCTTGGAAACCTTTGTCACAAACAGATTCATCATATAACACAATCCAAGATAAATTACTTTTTGAATTGCAATCTACCTAATGATGTGCAGGACTAAAATGCAACAAATAATGCAGGTTCTGTCCATATATAGGGCTCTGTATATGTAAATCTGCAACATACAACTCAGGTTGAAGAGAAGGAGCGAATGTTGTGAGATCATGTCGGTTTGACTCCTGAAGAACATATTGATGACAAATTCAATTTTTTAACAGCGGTGAAAGGGAAAAAGATCCCCTATAACATAAGAAATGGATAAGAAGTTAAAACAGCAAGAGAAAAAGATACAGTATGGAGAATATGATATTCAAGGGGTGTCATCGGGGTAACGGTAATAATCATTTGCATTTTATAATTTTTGAATTAGTATATCATGTACAAATAGATGTGGAGGTAGTATAATATATGCAGAATAATATTTGTAGATGTCAAAAAATAGATTATAGTTTTATTAATATTATTATTTTAAAAATATATTAAAATTTTGTGATAACTATTTTTTAAATTTTAATTTTATATTTTTTTACTGTTCAAATTGTTTTTAAATAAAAACTTTGATGAGTTCTACCAAGAAGATTAAATCATTTTAATAAAAACTTTGATTTATTCTACCAAGAGGATGAAATCATTTTAATAAAAACTTTGATTTGTTTTACCAAGAAAATTTCATTTTCACCACACTCTATATAATGTCATACATGGAGGCCAATAAATTTTGCCTCTTTTAAATAATCATTAAATATATTAATAATTATAAATAACTCTGATGATGACATATGCAAAATCAAAAATATAATACACATGGATGGCATGGTTGAGATGTTGTAAGCTTGGGATAATTGAATAAGACACCTGAAAAAGTTTCAGGGTAAATATATATATTCAACCCATCCTTTTTTTAATTTTTTTAATTCCCCTTTAAAATTTGAGCTGAGGAGGCAACACTATTGATGGTAACTGAAGACATTATCCAAGAGCTTGATGGAATCACCCTCTACTTGAAAAAAGAGGAGAAATTCATTGAAATCATCATATACTAACAGGAATTAAGATGAGATTTATTATGTTTCCATGATGCTGTGTATGAAGCGGTGATTTTGGATTCATAATGTTATGTAAAAATAACAGGGGTCAGAGCAATTTTGGATCCATAAACAAGAGGGTTTGAACTAATCAATTGGACCATCTTCTTGTTATTTGACATCCCCTTTTCTTTGTGAGAGAGATGCAAATTCCTTGCTGGATTGAAATTCACCTGTATCTAGCAAGAGTATTCTTTGACATTTGTTGCATTTTAGTCCCATGCGATAGGTTTATTGTCATAGTTTTCATTTCAGTGTTTCTTGCTATTAGAATTTAAGGGCAGAAATACCATTTGAATGCACAATCCGTCTCATAAGTTGACAAGATTGGCACTGAGGATTTGGCGGCTGCATCACCCACTCCAAAAAATTGCTAGCGAACATCTCATAATTAAGCTGATAAGAACTAAATGCAGCTTTCTGCTGCTGCAGCAAATAAGAAGCCATTGCAGCCTGCTCTTGTACACCTTGTGAAACATCATTACCAGTCGTAGTGCAAATTTGGTTCTGCAATAATCCATACTGATCAGACCCCACCTCACTCAACTGAGAGCCATTATCCTTGGAAGGAACTATACTCTTTGATGGATTAGTGCCATTAAAATTATCTGTCAAATAAAACTCAGAATCTGTGGAGAAGGGACCTGTACTAAAATCATCTGCAGTAAAAACAGGAATATCATCAAAATTGAAAAGATCCTCAGAAAGCACATTATCCAGGGTGATATCAACTTGGTCCTGTTGGGTATTATTTTCTTGACTATCCAAATCCAATCGTAATGAACCCACTTGTGAATCATTATTGGAGATGCGATTGGATTGTGAAACAGATGAATCAAAAGTGGGATCAGCAGAAATATTGATCTGTGGCAGTTGCAGAAAGGATTCATCGAAACTGATGTTCACTGGACTGTTAGAGAATTCAGCAAAATTAAACAATGCGGATTCATCCAAGCTTGAAAATGCATGTTCAACATTATCAAGATTTAGAGGACAGTTGAAAACTGTATCCTCAAGAATGCCCGGAGTTGAAGAAGGATTGCATTCAGTCTTTTCCATAACACATAATTTGAATGTAGTTAGTTAATTTTGTAAAGGTTAGTACTGGCCTTTGCAAACTCTAGATTCCCTACCATTGAGAGTTAAAATCATAAGCAACATACGCAGGGTTGTATAGGCGAAATATGAAAGGATGCCCCTATAAATTTGGGTCGCAACTCTTCCAAACATATAGTTGATTATATGTCTAAAGGATCAAGTAATTTAAAGAACGGAAAATTAATACCTTTGTCTCCTCCCTATATATGTCGGGACTCAGGAGTTTCTTGCCACTTTATTTATTGTTAAGAATTGTTATCTCTCAATTCTATAATGGAAGATAAGGTTCTAATGGAGCGTGTTGGTCATTGTTATTTTTTATTAAATTTGACGTTTATTTGAGTGTTATATGAAAGTTCATTCATAAATGTGATTTTTATTGGACTATCATTTAAATTAAAAAAATCGTTTTTCCTTGAAGTCAATCAAAAAATAGTAATATTTTAGTGAATGTAGTAATGTTTGGGTCTTTTTCTTGAATAGATATTTTTGAGACCGACACAATCACATAGCTAAATAATTCCATTTGCCACAAATCAATAGGAAATTGATAGAGAATTTAATGAAGTGTTGATTAAAGATGTATGTAAAAATCATACCTAAGAACCTTGAAATTGATATTTATTTATATATTTCATATAGATACATTTATTATAATATACTTATTATTATATTTATTTTTAATTATTACTTTTTGTATACTTATGTAGTGCCTAACTAAAAATAAAATAAAATAAGCAATAAACATTGGAGCAGTTGCCTCCGATGTGTGCACGTGGGAGGATAGTTTTAATATTTAAAATTACTGTTTGTATTTTCATGAGCCGCCTTTGTCGGGGGTGGTAGGTGGAAGGGCGTGGAAACCTATCATTTTCCTTGCGAGAATAATCCAAGCACATTATTTGAGGTCCAGAGGTGTTAACCACATGAAGCCCAAGTTCACATTGTAAATTTACCAAGTAATTAGATCGTCATGACAAGTGTAGACGGTGAGTTACACACTCATAATTAAATAAACTGAATGTTGTGTGGGATTGTCTTTGAACGGAGCTCTCGCCAATAGCCACCTTCTATTAGTACCATTATGGGTTAAATCAATCCTGCACACTAAGGGAAATCCAAACCCAAATCCCCTCATTTTACTATGCACAAATGAGTGATATGGATCAGTATTTGTGCCTGAAGCAGGTTTGTTTGTCTCTGAGAAGAAAGGGGGTCTTCTTCCTACCAATGTTTTATTGTTGTATGCAGAAGAAGAATAGGATTGTGGATCAAGGAGGTGCTTCAGGCAAGTATAATGTCTAGTTGTACTATTTTGGCTTCTTCGCTTACGGGAGCCTATGCTACGTGCACAATAACCTTTGCGGCGCTTGACCTTGGGTAGAAAAGACTACCATTTCACTTCTCTTACTCTTTATCTATTATTTTGGGTAGTAGTTATTTTGTTTAAGTCATTGAAAGCACCCTTTCTTGTTATCCCATGAATGTCTCTGCAAGTTTTGTCTCTTTCATTCTTCCCTACACCTAGAGGAGTTGTTGGAACAGGGGTCTCGACAACCAACATAGCCTAGTATAATGAGATCCTTATCGAAGTCTTGATTACAATTGTTTTGATGGACATGTATGCAAAATGAGGTAGATTACTCATGCCACTTGAGCATTTGACAAAATACCTATTAAAAAAAAGTAGTCTCATGGAAATGTGTTGATTGTTTGATGTGTTGATAATGATGTTCGTGATGAAACATAAATGTCTTTCAAGAAATGCCCCTGACCAAATGTGATTCCACTGGAGTGCCACGGTTGCAAGTTTGTGCGAACATGTTTTTCTAAAAGGCCACATAGGGATTTAAGTAAATGTCGTTGGTAGATCTATAGATGAAATATGAGACCTTTATGAGCCTCAATCCTACCTATGAAAATTTGGATCTTCAAAATAGGGTATAGACTCTCATCGAGCAACAAGGACGGTGAAAATTTACATATGTAGAGGTGGTTGTCTTGGTAGTCATATATTTAAAGCATGGGAGCATAAGCGAGCACATAAACCATTTGACAAAATGCCCGGTACATAGAGGAAGCCTTTTGGAGTGAAGGTGAAACCACCTGGATTACCTCATACATTGAGGACGTTAATATTTTCCAAGCATGGTTTCCTTACCTTCATCTTTTATAATTCTCGTATAATTTGGTTCTTCATTTACAATATAATAGAACTATTAAACCATTAGATACTTAAACTATTGGATATTTTAACCAAACTGTTAGTGTGAAACAACAAAACTCCACCTTGTAATTTATGTTACCGACTTACAACTTGACCATCAACCATGTTGCCACCACAACCTTATACGTTGCTAACTAGGGTATTGTAATTAGGTGCTTGTGTCCACCTTTGGTACCAGTGAGAGTTAGATGATTCATCAACTAAACACAACCTCTTCGTTTACTTGAAAAGTTAGAAAAACACCACATTTAGAGACTTACAAAACAACTTTCGGAGCCACATAAAAGAGATTTCAAGTGTAGTATGTGTTCCTTGTTATGTGGAGATTCACATCAAGCATTAGATCGAGCTCGATTGACCATTTTGCTCTCTTCGCCACCCCTCTAGGAGCCATGCTACCCCATCTTGCAATTTTAGGAAGCTATTAAAACCGAAAATGTTGGTTTTCATTTCATCTTGCCATTTGGACCGTGAGCGAAGGAACGCTTTTCCTCTTTTGCAAAACTCTAATATTTCTACTAGAGAATTACTTACAACATTCAATTTGGGGAAAACACAATTATAGCTAGTTTGGCAAAGGGGTTTTGTAGGCCTTTGGTCATAGTTTGACTAGGTCAAATTGGACCATTACGATCAATCCCCAAAAAAACTTGTCGTCGTTTGTAACTCGTTTGCCGAGTTCTTAGTTTCGTCAACTTCAATGAGTTTTCCATAAATAGGAGAGCATGTAGGAAAAATTATATTGCACGTTCATCCATCAAAAGTTAGTTTTGGACGTGGTTTCCAAGCCCTCGGGCTAAAATTTGGTTGATTTGCAACTTGGCCACTTACGACCGATGGCCCTGGAAAACTAGCCACAAATTGTAAACCGTTCACTAGTTTTGAATTTCGTAAGTTCTTATAAATTCTTGGTATATAAGATTACACAAAGGAACACAACCGTTGTGTGCTTTGCCATTAGAAGACATTTTTTGAACGTGGTTCCTTAGCCTTTAATCCAAATTTAGACGTTTTTGCAGCTATTAGAAAAATGTAAAATAAGGCCACAGGATCCTAGTCAAGACAATAAACTATCATGAAATTTTTTTGAAACTTAGAAATAGTTGTATGAAACTCTCTCTTGTGGCTTGTTGTGTGAAATGTGACTTTTGAAAAATAGTGTTTCTCTCTCTTCCCTATCTCTTTCTCTCTCCTCCCTTAGATAGGAAATAAAATGAAATGAAATGAATATATGTACCTAACCCTCTCTTATTGTGTGTGCATTATTATTACTATGTAAATGGAAAACTAAAGACGATAATTTGACTGGATTCAGGTGGATGCCATGCTAGCGATTTTTGTTGACTCATGCTCACATGGTTTTGCAAGGTAATAAGATGACGAAAATGGTGTGGTTGAAATTTATTTGTGTATTGTTGTAATTTATATATCATAATGGAAAAAAAAATTATTCCAATATTTTTATTGTTGTATTTGTGTGTCAAATGTGTGGGCATTACAACTTATGCTATACTTACATAATTAAATAGGTGCCTCATGATTGATATCTCTTGACCTATTTTAGATATATGCGTTTAAAATATCTATAATATTACAAAGAATTAATTATAGTTCTATGCCCTAATAAGTATGAACTTAGTTAAATATAAGAATATACTTTAAAAGAATTATAAAATTAGAACAAAATAGATATAATTCAAAAAGAGTGTAAAGAATGCTTTTTAAAATGATACTTACAAACTTAAAACATTATCTGAAAAAGAAAATCAACTTGTTGGTCCGTGTTTGCCTTTTTCAATTTCTAAAGATGTTAGTTTAATACTTTAATTTAAATTAGTATATAATAAAAAAATTGGTGTGATTTAACATTTCTTGTAAATGCAAAAAGTACATTATGCCATGGTTTTAAGTGTCAATATACAAATTGGACATTATTTGAGGTCAATTTATATAATTTTTAAATAATCCTAAAAAGTATTAGAGGGGTACACATATAAATTCTATATAAGTATGGACTTATATTTTGGTATTCAAGAGGCCAAAGAAAGTAAGAGAAGGGATTTAATGTTAATTTATATTTAGATGGATAATTACGTTGAGAGACATTCTACAATGCTAGGAAAGGTTGTAATGGAGCGTATAGTTCACTTTTATTCTCAACATCAAATTTTACGTTTATTTGACCGTTATGTGATATTTCATTCTTAAATTTGACTTCTATTGAACTATCACTTAAATAATTTCATTTTTATTTTTTGGAGAAGTTAAACAAAAAATAGTCATGTAGTAATTTCTAGGTCTTTTTAATATATATTTTGAGACCGACACAATCGCGTAACTAAATGACCATTTGCCACAAATCAACGGGAAATTGATAGAAAATTTAATGAAGTTGTTGATTAAAGAAGTATGTAAAAAATCAAACCTAAGAACCTTGAAATTGATATATATTGATGTATTTCATATAGATACATTTATTATAATATACTTATTATATTATATTTATTTTTAATTGTTAATTTTTAGTATACTTATACTACGATTGTATAATTAAGTGCTTCGTGATTGATCTCTCGGTGTATTTTAGATAGATGTATTTAAGATATCTATACTAGTTACCTTCAAATAGAGAGAGGGTTCTAAACTCTTACATCCTTTATATATTTTATTTACTTAGAGGGAGTTAGGGCTATATATTTAAAGTTGATGTGTGGAAATAACCCATATTATTTGCAATGTGTTTAATTTGATTGAACATATTTGATGAAGTTGTAAACATGTTACCAAACTAAATTTTAAAAATTCTTAAAATATACAAATGTGATGTAAAATGTGTCCATATATATAAACCCACAATCAATAAGTCATTATTAGATGAATTATGATTTGCACCACTTTTAGATCAAATTTCGCAATGCAAATCAACATTGTTTGGCATTTTGGCTTCTAATATTTTTGAGAATTAGTGTCATTTTTTCATTGTGAATCCAATGCAAAAATAAAACTATTGTATGGTTTTAGTATCTCTTATTTTTACACCACTTTTATACCGTGAAAAAACTTGATAAAAAAATCAAATATGACAAAAATAGAGCCCAATTTTATATGTACATACATGCATCCATACATACATTTGTACGTATGTACATATATACATATATATACACATACATACACACACATACACACATTTTTTGTGTATATGTGTTTGTGTGTGTCCGTGTGCATGCATGCATGCGTGTGTGTATATTGAAAAATATTATTATAATTTAAAAATTAAAATTATGAATTATAATTGAACAATGAATCAAAGAAGTCAAATTTAAATTGATACAATATATTTACAATAATGTAGAATATTTAGCACAATTAAGGGAGTAAGTTAGGGCTATATCATCCCCCTTCCAAATTACATAATAAAAAAAAACAAGATATGTGTAGGGATACATCGACCTAAAACTAATCACCATAGTCATCATCATCATCATGGTTTGTCGGATAAACAAGTATTTTGAGATCCTCCACCTCAATCTCTAAACTTTCAAGTATCTCAAATGATTTATCGATATGCAAATACATAATTTTTAAAATATGCAATAATATTAAAATATATAAAATTATATATATAAGTTCTCTAATTCATCACAATCAATTAAATACTACATATCTTACCACCACATAGTATTTTTCTTTCACCTAGTATTTTGAGAAGGTTTTTTTGTCTCCTCTCAAAGCTTTCAATTATTTTTGCACATTCCTTTATTTTTGGCATGCGATAACACTTATCTTGCAATAACAATGATATGATAAAATGAAGTGTTCATATATATAAACTAAATATTATTAAATAACTTTATATTCCTCACTGATTTTCTCAGGCGATGACTCATAATGATCCCGTTACTCACTCTCGTTTTTGGGCTTACTCTTAGCTGCTCTCTATTCCTATATAATTGCACTTTTGTAAATATTTAATTAATAAAAATTTAACAAATGTTTGTGTGTCATTAATTTGGTTAACTAACTTGTTTTCTTATTTTAATCAATCATGTATGAATTATTACATGTGTCTCAATCTACAATAAGATATTGATGACTTCTCCTCAAGTTAAATATTCATTTTCCCTATATTGAATCTACAAATTATAGATTTGAAAATTAGTAAAACACTATAAAAGTTTATAAAAATATTTTTCTATTATTGCAACATAATTACCTTCTCATTCTAAATTAATATCTTTGTTGCATGTTTGGAAAATAATTTTCTTCCTAGTTAATATTTCAAAACTCTACCTAAATTATATTGACAAGTCTTATTATATAATTGGACAATTTTTGTTACATTTTAAGAAAAAATACAAAAATAATGATTTCGCTCATGAAACTATTCATTTTTAAAATACATGAAAAAAAAAAAAAAAATATTAACATATTAGATATATTATACATAAATTAAACACTATAAAATATGAGATTAAATCATTTATATAAATAAATAATAATAAATTAAATTTTAAAAATATTAAAACACTAACTTTTCATGAGCATCGCATAATAAATTCATGTTATTATTTACATACAACTTGATTTTGATTTTTCTAGACACTTGAAGTTTGTACTCATTACTCCGAAAGGCATGTTTACAAAGCAGAAACCACAACAAATTTTAATCTTCGTCATCGCGTGCTCATCTATATCAACGTCCATGTACAAACAAAATATTCATAAATCTATGTCCTCTACCATATCAACGTCCATATCGAGTATCATGTTTCATGTTTAACCTCAACAATGGCAATCATTGATTGACAAGTGTACATATTGATACTAATTTTGGTCATTGATTCATCTATTGCTCGCATGGCTAGAAGAGTAGTCTAGCATTGTTCATAATTACCATTTCAGGTAACAACATCATCTAAAAATGCTTCAGTCTTATAAAAAGAGCTTCAGGTAAAAATAGGATATTGAAATCGTTTAAGGCCTCCCTTTGTTAAGACTTTTGACAATATGAAAAAAGTAGAATCTATTATTTTGAATATGGATATTTTGTATACCATGGCATATTAACAAATTCAAACTTTGGGTTATTCCCTTTTGTGATACATGAATTTTTAATGTTACAGTGCGGTGTACTTCATGATATGCAAAAATATGATATTAACAATCTTTTGTTGGATATTAGTTCTCTTTGTTTTTGGCATTTGCTATTAATTTAGATTTTATATGTGTAAAGGCTAAAGCTCACATATTGTTTTGGAAAATATATGCTTTAAAACTATGGATATGTTTCTTGGCATGTGATTTCGTTGGTAGGGACTATTACTTTTATTGATGAATGTCTAATTTTGTGGGCAAAATCAGTATTTGATTGGTCATTGTTGCATAATGATTGTTGTTGTGACATAGATTCGTATTTGAAATAAATACACATATCGAGATAATGTAAAAACTATCTCATGAGGGATTATTTGAAATAAATGTTGAAAAATTTTGCCCCCATGGGCAAAATTGTTCGACAGTCCCAAAATGGTCACAGACTCCTAAGTGAACCCCATAGGATGTAAACAGGTCACAGGTGGTCTCTAGGGTCTTGGGGAGAATTTCTAGGCATTTAGGAAGCATTCAAGCTAAATTGGGCCACTCATGGGCACATTAGGCTCATGGTCCCATTGCAATGCACAAAATGTCTCGGCACGAAAAATGGTGAAAAATGGTGAAAAATGGCTCATGATAGAGAAATTCAACATTTTTGTGCCCTAGGCATTCTCTACCCCCCTCCCTCGGTCAAAAATGAAAAAAAAATCCCAAAACGGGCTTCAGAAAATCAAAAAAACCCATTTTGGCCTCAAAAGCCGATGAGCTAAAAAAGCGCTCGCTATGAGCCAATGGATCCAAGCATGGGCGAGGAGTAAAAGGAGTAACTCCCAAGTAGCTCGATGAGCTATATGGTGGGCCAAGTTTGTGGAAGTTGGTGGTGAGTTCTAAAATCTCATCGAGCTCGCGGTAGGGTAGCGGTCGATGCGAAGAGATTCGACTCAGCGAGTTGAGGTGTGAGGACTCGAAACACCAAGTAAGTCATACTGAGTCGCTAGGGATGAAGTTAGAAAAGGTTTGGAGGTTAAACGGCATGGAGGGATTGGATCGGCTCAACCAAGCTTGAAATGATTTGGGTCTAGGTGGAAAGCAGACAACTCACTTCGGGAGTCAAAGAGAGAGTGGGGGTCGCGCTCATAACCGAGCCATGAGGTGAGGTAAAATAAAAGGTGGTGAGTTTTAAGAACTTGAGCGAGTTGAGAATAAAGATCCTGAGTGGCTCGGTCGTGAAATGAGCATGTCGAAGAAACCCCAAAAATTCACAAGCGGAGCTCAATTATTGATCTTTACGAACACTTTGGGAAATAACTCAAGATCATGCTAGGAAAATATGAGGTAAGAGGACATAAGAGCTCGTGCATCAAGTGAGTCAATGGGATGGTTTACATATCAATGAAGGAGCTCGATCTTGTGTCGACAGTGAGTGAGTTCCAGAAGAAATGGTGAGTCGGCTTCGAGGTCGAGGAAAGCGTGGGTGGGTTCGGAGTTCGTTGCGTTTGGGATTTAGACATTCACGATTTCAGAGCTTCATTTCGGGGTTGGTGACGAGCTAACTTTGAAGTGGTCAGTAGCAAGTGTACTCCGCAATGTGAAGGACCGAAACCCTGAAAATAGGTGGGCACGTGGCGAGCTGGAATGAGTTTAGGGTTTGGTGGCTTCAAGTTTGGAGGTGTTGAGTTCGAAAAATTTTGGGTTTTGGGGGTAACACCTTTAGGAGGTGGGGAAATTATTTTCGTCGTGAACAATGTAAAACATCAAAAGTGACCCAATACCAAAGTCAAAGTAAGTTGGGCACGTGGTGAGGTGTGAACATTTTTGGGGTCAAAGCTGATTTGGAGGTCAATGTGCGAGTGAGTAACTTTGGGGTCAAAGTGGAGAAGGATTTTTAGGGTTGGAAGGATGTGAAACCCAAAATGTCTACCAAGCCAAGTCCAAAAAGGTAAATCTTGAAGGCCCAAAAATGATAGAAAATATCATCAAGTCATCGTCGAAGACCGAGCTACGTGGGGGAATGACAAGCCACTTTGGGATTGGTGAGCTGATGATGGTGAACAATGTGTGGTGGATAGACACGCGTATGAATTCAATGAGCCATCTAGCCGATTAAAACAAACTAGCTCGGTGGGTTAGGTGGAGAGTCCAATGGAGCTTTATGGAGTTGCAGAAACCCTAAAATGACCCCAAATTCAAACTGCAATAACTTGGTCAATTATTAACCATTTTTTGCAAAATTATACTTTCTGGAAAGAATATTTAATGAAATTTTTAATGGTAATGGCTACATTCTATTTTAGAGGAATTTGAGGGTGAAATCTCAATGAAGCATTAGGAGAAAAATGGCATATCTTCCAATATAATCATCCATTTCTTACAATTTTACGATCATTGGAGTGGTGTTTTTAGGATCCACAGTATGTGAACATCAATTTCAGATTTTAGGAGTTTCTAAACCTCTGAAAATGGAAAGCATCACAAAAATAGGTGAGATCCATTAATGAGGTGGGTGAAAAGTAAGGTCATGATGAAGCTATAGGGTCTAGACTAGACAGAGGTGCAATCACAATAGGTTCCTTCAAGCACAAGGTAACCCCATTAATGGAGTAGAGATTTTGGAAATCTAAAAACAATCATTGCAAGATTAAACAAGGATTTTTATGGGTTTTATGGAATTTCATATTTTTTCTCCTCTCTCTCCTCTCCTCAAAATTCTTCTATAAATATTATAAGGGGTTACAAAAAAAAAAGGTTGATCATATTTCTTCTCCCATGCACCCCATTTCCTCTTGGGGCTTCAAGCCTTCCTTCAAATCTCTGTAATGGCTTCATGCCTCTCTCCCACATGTAATGTACTATGTATATTTCATGAGCAATAAAAATTATGTTTGTGTTAGTTATTTTAACCTTTGCATGATTTTTTTGTCTCTCTTACCTCTCATTGTCAGCAAGGTGTTCTGTGCATATTTCATGTTCATTTGTAGGGTTTGGTGTATTGTGCTTATAGGAATGAAGATTGTTTGCATTTCGGGATTGTGTTGTAGTGGTCCAACCTCCCCTTAGTGCATTGGTGTGATTTTGGGTTTGTGTTGCATTTGTCCAACCTCCCCAAGGTTCACCCTTTCTCCATTTTGTAGGGCTTGGGAAGAGTGATTAGCACTCCTTTCTTGGTGTATCACCACTTTAGTGTAGGTTTCTTTCATGCATCCTTCTATCCATGTCCCCTTGGAAGCATTAGTTTAGGGTTAGTGAGTAGTTTGGCCTGCACTTGGGTAGTTTAGTGGTAGGTAGGTTAGGAGAAGGAACCGGCCTTCTCTCGGAGAGCTATCATGTTTCACAATGTCCCACACTCATGATAGTTCAATGTTGTGCAATCATGTTGAATGCCCCATCTCAAAATGAGAAATTTGGGGGTGCTTATGATTATGCATCAACAGTTTTGGCATGCCGGTGGGACAACAAGAAGTCAAAGTTTTCATTTTTAGCAAAGTTGTTATATTGCAAATCCTTGTCACATTCAAGCCTAATTTCAAAACACTTCAATTTCATAGGTTTCCTTACATTTTGAAGTTCAGGTTGCATATTTTCAGATTTTGGAGGTTTTAGCTATAGGTCAAAGTCTTGAAATCAATTTTGGAGGGCTTAAAATGTGCAAAAAGAGCTCAAACTTCACCAAATGATAGATTGGGGAATGAACTTCAAAAGGGTATCCTTAGTTTTTGAAATTTTTGATTTTCAAAATTTTGAGGTTTTTCAAATTTTGGGATTTCAAAGGTTTTCAGGATTTTGAAGGTTTTCCATTTTCAAATTTCCAAATTTCAAATTTATGGATTTTGGGATTTTGGACCTTTTGGGTTTTTTTAGTTTTTGGAACTTTCAAGTTTTTGGCTTATCGACTTTTGAAGGTTTTCAAAGTTTTTTTTCAAAGATTTTGGAAGGTTTCGATTTGAGTTTCAACCACTTTACTTTGGATTTTAGGGACTATGGCATCCAAATTTAAGACTTTGGAAACCATTTATAATGAACCATCCACCCCACACAACAATTTTTGAGCTCTTCAAGGTGTGCAAATAGGTATCCATTTCATTTCATCAATTTTGTTGTGCACTTGGTGTAATTTCAGTCTTCAGAGACACATGCAAGCACAACTAGTGACTCCATTTGGGTCAAAACCCATTCTCTGAGTAGCAGACATTTCCATTTCTTCACCATCATCCATTTTTCTCTCTTCCATCTCTTCCATTTTCTTCCATTTCATGAATTCTTGCAGTCATGGCTTCATTCATTTTCCTCTTGGAGTTCACATCGGAACAAAAACAGTATTACAAGCCCTCCTTAGAGTTGTAAAATTCATTTCTAGGGTATTATCAACCATCTCCGGATCCATACTGTAATGGGGATAAAATTTAGTATGCATGCTCAGATGAACAAGAGATAGGTCAGTTTGGTTATCCACCAAACCATCCATATTTTCAAGAGTGGGGTATGTGGATTTCGAAGGACATTCTTCACCTAGAAATGTTGAGCTACAAATGAAGATCCTAAAAATAATGGCCAGTATGGTGTAGTCTAGGGCTTCAACCCAAATGCAGGCATTTAAGATTGGATTTTGGACCCCTTGTCCATGGGAAGGCCCCTTTCCATATTATCTTATCAGCATGCAAGAGAAACTAAGCTTCATAGTTGAGATGTTACCCCAACTAGAAGGATGGATCAAGGACATTGAACATTATGCAAGTCAACCTTGTCTACAGGATACCCCCTTGCATTACCCTCTCATAGTTCTTTTCCTTCACCCCAATCAATATCATTTCAACCAAACCTCAATTCCCAAGTTTCCCACCAGCTGCACCTAGTAAAGAATCCCCTTCTCCATCTTTCAGTCTTCCATCCCATCTCAGTTCCTTTGCCCTCTTCCTTCAAAAAATAGTCCCCTCCATAGGAGAAAATTTAAAAAACCTATTCTACCAGACCTCAAAAAAAACCTATCAAGAATACTCCCCTACCCCCAAATCCATGGGGATGAAACTCAAAAAAAAACTAGTGAAAAATAATAGAAGTAAGAGGAGCCTAACATGGAAGAAATGCCTCAATTTTCTAAGAAATTGGGTTCTTAAGCTCGATATAGAAAAATACCTTTATTGGTTAAGCCTTCGGAGGAGGTCAAGGTAGAGAAAGAGTAGGTGGTGAAGGCTGATTTGATTGCGAAGTAGTTTTTGAGCAAAAACAGTTGAGGATGATCAATAATGTTCAGTGTTGTTTAGAAATGCACACTTCATGAGGGCACTTTTTTTTCATAAAATGTTGATCAACACAAGTTGCAAAATCAGCATGAGGGGAGGAAAGAATAGCTCCAAATCCAAAAGAAGAGGAGCATGCTCCCACTATGGAGGAGGTTGAGCCAACACAAGTATGACAATGAGGAGACAAATTATCTGTCGGACTTGGAGGATTGTTTCAATGAAGAGGATCCTATGGAGATCACATCATTTTCTCCTCCATCATCACCTTCCAAGAAAAAGAGCCCATTTCGGAGTGGAGCACATGTAAGAGAAACATATCCTTCATAAGATTCCTCTTGAGCCAAGATTGGAGGAATTGAAATCTTCCAAAGAGCATGTCATACAAGGAGGGTTTATACATTTCCAACAAGGGGAAAAAGTATGAGGAAATCACTTCTTCCATACCATCCACCAAGGTGATGTATCGATTTTTCAGTAGATTTGCAAGAAAAAATGAAAATCCAACGACATAATCACCTTTTCTAGGAGAGTTCTGCATGAATATTTTATTGCTAAAACTTAGAGCAACATGCACATTTTGGGAATCAAGCCATGCCCCATCAAGTATCTAGCTTCTTTGGAGAGGTAAACAAAGTTTCCAAAACCAACCATGTTCAATCCTAGAATATGGGGATGAGTCTCATAGTACCAAGGATCAACTACATAAGGTACAACACCTTCAGAGCCTCATGCAGATCATTTAGAGGAGGTATTTGTTTTGTTTTAGGTTGATACCTTGATGATTTGGGTGAAGGGTTGGTCCCTTATCATTTTTTCACTCATCCATACAGCCATGATCAATGTCAAAACATCCGCATGGATGCAAGTTTTAAGGAAAGGGAGCTACTTTTCACTTCCAGTTAGAGTATTTGTTTGAAGTCTTTTAGGTGACTGGTTAGTGTAGGGTAGTGTAGGATTTGTTTTAGCATCACAAGTGCTTAGGCACACTCTGCATGTCTACTTGGGCATGTATGATTTGATTTTTGTACATAGTTTTTGGCTCTCATGTTTGCTCCAAGCACAGTCCATCATGGTGTTTTAGTAGACCTCACATGCAAGAAAGAAGTTCATACTTGTGGGAAATAGTTGTAGATCTTAAAAGAAAACAAATGCAGAGCAACTAAAATAGGATAAGGATGGGTTTTACATGTTTCATTCTTCAAATCCTTTAAGGCCAATCACAGGTGAACTTCTAGTGCCTCCTCTAGATTAGGAAATAGCCTCCAACAGACATGCCACAAGTGGAACTTTCAGAAGAAGGAGAAAATCCAAATTTAATAGAGTTCCATGATGTAAAAAATTGGAAATTGTCTTATTCAAAATTTTTTCATCATGTAATACAAAGTCAAAGAAATCATCAACTTCATGCTTATACTTGAGAATCAGGTTTGGGACAGTCCATTTGATCTCGCAGATAGGGTTCGAGAGAGGAAGGTGAAAATCTTAAGTCAAGACAATTTTCTACTCTCACAAATCTTATTTTTAAGATTTTCTTACAAAAATTGAGAGTAACGAGCAATGGAATAGGTTCAGGTTCAAATGTGTGTAGGTAACTTACAGGGTGAATTCCACAAGTTCAGGATCATTTTGGAAAATAGTGACTCCATGCCCAATGGATATGCCTAAGCTACTTGGTTCAAAAATCTAGTAGGAAGATTTTCCCTGCAGAGTCACCAAATTGTTGAAAAATTTTGCCCCCATGGGAAAAATTATCCAACAGGGTCCAAAATGGTCACATGCTCCTAAGTGAACCCCACAGGATGTAAACAAGTCATAGGTGGTCTCCAAGGTCTTGGGGTCATTTCTAGGAATTCAAGAAGCATTCAAGATAAATTGGGCCATTCAGGGGCATACTGGGCTCATGGTCCCATTGTAATGCAAAAATGGTCTCGACCTCAAAAATGGTGAAAAATGGCTATGATAGAGAAATTCAACATTTTTGTGCCTTGGGAATTTCATTCCCCCTCCCTCAATCAAAAATGCAAAAATCCCAAAAAGGGCTTAGAAAATCAAAAAAATCCATTTTGGCCTCAAAAGCCAACAAGCTAAAAATACGAGCTCATTGAGCTACTCTTGGGTGAGTAGTTTGGTGAGCCAAGGGGTCAAAGCATGGGTGATGATTCAAAGGAATGATTCTAGAGTAGCTCGATGAGCTACTCGGTAGGGAGTTTTGTGGGAGTGAGTCGTGACATTTGAAAGCTCGTCGAGCCCGTTGTAGGGTAGTGGCGGTGCGAAGGAGCCCACTCGGGCGGGTTGAGGTGTGAGGGCTAAAACACCGAGCAAGTCACACAAAGTCAATCGAGGATGAAGTTGGAAAATATTCGGAGGTTAAAAACAAGCACAAAGGGATTGGATCATCTCAATCGAGCTCAAAAGGATTTGGGTCCAGGTGCAAACAGACAACTCGTTTAGTAAGTCAGGTGGGAGAATGGGGTTCACGCTCATAACCGAGCCATGAGGTGAGGTAAATTGAAAAGAAGAAGTTTAAAGAACTCGGGTGAGTTGAGAATGAAGATCCCCAGTGGCTCGGACGTGAAATGAGCATGTCAAAGAAACCCCTAAACTTCATAAGAGGATCTCGGTTGTTGAGCTCTGCGAACACTCCAGAAATATCTAGATGTCATGCTAGAAAAATTCAAGCTCAAAGGACATAGGAGTTTGTGCATCAAGCGAGTCAATGGGATGGTTTGCATCGGCGAAGGGAGCTCATGCTTGTGTTGACCAATTGACCTAGTTGAAAAGAAATGGTGAGTTGGCTATGAGGTCGAGGAAGAAAGCGCGGTGGGTTTGGAGTTTGTCACATTCGTATTTAGGATTGGACATTGGTGGTTTTAGAGGTTCATTTTGGGGTTGGTGATGAGCTAACTCCAAAGTGGTCGGTGAGTAGAGTCTGAAATGCGAAGGCCTAAAACCCCAAAATCGGGTGTGCACATGGAAAGATGGAGTGAGTTTAGGGTTTGGTGGATTCGGGTTTCAAATATCACCGAGTCCAAAAATTTTGGGTTTCGTGGGTAACACCTTTCAAAGCTAGGGAACTTATTTTTGCAGTGAACAGTGCAAAACGTCTTAAGCATCCCAATGTCAAAGTCTGAAGTAAGTTGGACATGTGGCAAGGTGTGAACATTTTCGGGGTCAAAGCTCGGTTCAGAGGTCAACGTGGGTGAGTAACTTCAGTGGTCAAAGTAGAGAAGGCTTTCAAGGTTGGAACGATGTGAAACCCAAAACGTCCTCCAAGCCAAGTCAAAAGGTAAAACCCAAAGGCCCGAAAATGATTAAAATGATAGAAAAATCACCAAGTCATCGTTGAGACCGAGCTATGTGGGGGAATACCAAGCCACTTCGGGATTGGTGATTTGATGGTGAACAATGTGTGGTGGATAGACACCGTGTAAAATTAAATGAACCATCTCACCGATTAAAACAAACTAGCTTGGTGGGTTAGGTGGAGAGCTCGATGGAGTTGCAAAAACCCTAAAATGACCCCAAATTCAAACTGCAATAACTTGGTCAATTCTTAACCATTTTTTACAAAACTTGTGCTTTCTGGAAAGAAGATTTGATGAAAATTGTAATGGCGATGGCTAAATTGAGTTAAGAGGAACACTTGAGGTGAAATATGAGTGAAGTATCAGGATTAAAATGGCATATCTTCCAATGTACTCATCCATTTCTTTACAATTTTATAGTCATTGGAAGGGTGTTTAAGGGATCCATAGTATGTGAACATCAAATTTCAGAGATATCGGGGGTCTCTGAACCTCCAAAAAGGGAAAGCATAGTAGTGGTAGGTGAGAACCATTAATGAGGTGGGTGAAAAGCAAGGTCATGATGAAGCTACGGTCTAAAATAGATAGAGGTGTACAATCAATGCAGGTTTCTTTCAACCATGAGGTAACCCCATTAATGGATCAGAGATTTTGGAAATCTAAAAACACTCATTGCAAGATTAAACAAGGTTTTTTTATGGGTTTTTGTGGAATTTCAAATTTTCTCTCTCCTCTCTCTCCTCCTCAAAATTCTTCTATAAATATTGTAAGGGGTTGCACAAACAAAAGGTTGATCATCTTTCTTCTCCCATGCACCCCATTTCTTCTTGGGGCTTCAAGCCTTCCTTCAAATCTATGTAATGGCTTCATGCCTCTATCCCACATGCAATGTCTTTGTGTATATTTCATGAACGATACAAATTATGTTTTTGTTAGTTATTTTAACCTTTACATATTTTTATGTCTCTCTTTACTCTCATTACAAAGCATGGTGTTTTGTGCATAATTCATGTTTGTTTTTAGGGTTTGGTGTATTTTGCTTACGGGAATGAAGATTTATTTACATTTTGGGATTGTGTTGTTGTGGTCCAACCTCCCTATTGTATATATCTCCCTCCCCATGTAAATATAGACAAATAGAAGAATATGGAAATCAAAGAAAATCAAAACCCGACATTTATTTACACCACTAGATGCGCCCTAGCGTAGGTTGAAGGTGCAAATCAGAAAATGTCGACATGGAAAAAGTTAAACCCTGGTGCAATTTGAAGGCACACATTAGAAAATGTCAACATGGAAAAATTTGCACCTTGGCATAGGTTGGAGGCGACATCAAAAAATGTCAACATGGAAAAAGTTGCACCCTGGCACAAGTTGGAGGTGCACATCAAAAAATGTCGACATGGAAAAAGTTGTGCCCTGGCATAGGTTGAAGGCACATCAGAAAATGTCGACATGCCAAAAGTTGCACCCTAGCGCGAGTTGAAGGCGCACATCGAGAAAATGTCGACTTGGAAAAAGTTACGCCCGACGCATGAGTTGGAGGTGCACATCAGAAGGTGTCGGCACCACATTTTAGTGCCTATGCTGCACTTAAGAGTATGTTGACATGAGGATGGATGCATTGAGGCGCACCTTCAGGAGGCGCAACATTTTGAGCGTTGACACCCGAACCGACAAAAAGAAAACCCCGACGTGAGATATTCAAATGGCCATAACTTTTCACAAGGAGCTCGAATTCACACAAGGTTGGAATTTTTGGAAATCTTACAAGGTCCTCTGTCCAACTATGACTAGATATCTTTAATTGGGTGAGAACAAGTTCTTCAAAAATGCAAAATACAATTCACCATTTCTTGGGTTTGCTAAGGTTCTCACCTACCACCATAATGAGATGAATTAAATACAATCTAGAGGTGGTTGGGGTAGATTTGGAATTCCTCTCTCTTCCCTCTCTCATTCTTCCTATAAATAAATTGTAAGGAGGCTTCTTTCTAAAGGTTGGACATTATTTTTTTCCTCTCCTTCTTCTCTTTGGCAGGTGAATTTGTGGAGTTCAAACCTCCCATCTAAAATTGTAATGTAACTTTGCCTCTTGGCATTTTGTAGTGTATTGTATCAATCTTTGGAGAAAATAATGCATGTCTGTGGATGATTCTCAACCCTCTCTATCTTCATTTACATCCTCCTGATCTTTCATTCCAAATCTGGTTATATGTGCATGATCTTGCATTGCATTTTAATGGTTTGTGTTTATTGGCAAGACAGGTGTTTCTTCATTCCTCGGTGCATCACCTTTGTTAGTTTAGGTTATTTTTATGCATCTTCCTACCCTGTCTCCTTGGCAAGTTAGATTAGGTTTTTGAGTAAACCCTCTGCATTTTTATGTGTGCATCTGAACAGAGGAATAGGAACCGGCCTTCATCCGGAGAGTTTTCCCGATTCACAAGGTACCACACTTGGGAAAAGCTCCATGTTATGCAATCGCACTGAGAGTCTCAACCCATCGAGTTGCACGAGACATTCAGGGGTGCTATGATTCACCATCAACATTTTTGGCACGCCGGTGGGACAAAGAGGTCATTCCACAAGATTTGAAGGAACTTTCAAGAAATTTGGACTTAGAAATTACAAGTTCTCCAATTTCAGATTTTTCACCTTCAGGATGAACTCTAAAATCGATTTTCAAGGGCTTAACTTGCTCAAAACAAGTCAAAATTTCACCACCTAATAGATCTGGGGGTAATCTTCAAAAGGGTATCTTTAGTTTTTGAAATTTTGATTTTCAAATTTTCAGAGTTTTTTGAATTTCAGATTTCAGGATTTCGGAAGTCTGGCATTTTCGGGTTTTCGGGACTATCATTCCAAATCAAATTCCAAACCCCAGAATCTCAAATATACAGGTCTTTCAAAATTTTGAGTTTATTTTTTGTCGAGGTTGGTGTGTAACTTGGAAAAATCCATCCTTTTGAGGCTCGTTCCCCAACACATCTGGCGACTCCGAAGGGATAGAATTCAGTGGTATAGTAGCACAAAGGTTACCTAGGTACATGAGAAGAATTCAAACCAGGTCTGATACTCAAGAAGAAGGGTTATTTTTCTACTTACAGCTATCACCAGGTAGAGGAAGGAGAGGAAGAAGACCACAAAGATCACCATCTCCACCTAACAAGACTTTATCAACCCCTCCACCTGATAGACCTTTCATCCAATTCTCAGGCCAATCAGAATGGAGCAATAAAACCCTTTTGTCAACTTCACTGGCAGCAGCCCACTTTCCCTCAATGCACAGAATCCAGTTCCAATTGCAGCATTGAAGAACATTCCATTTTTCACTAGAGAAAATCATACCACTCCTGGTGATCATGTCAAAGACATTGCTAACATTTGTGCAATCCATGAGATAAATGAAATGGATGTTGCTGTCAAATTACTAGCATCTTCGTTCAAAGGGAAGGCATTGCAATGGTTTAGGAGCCTTGGAGCTGGTTCTATCCAAAATTGGAATCAGTTATGCATAGTTCTCCATGAGCAGTTTGGAGAAAAGGGAGACAATTTGTCTCTACTAGAACAATTGACAACTATCAAGAGAGCTCCCAATGAGCAGCTGACTAACTTCAACTTCAGATTTCAAAGGTCTTGGGATAGGATTCTAGTGGCCGTTAGGCCAACAGCTGAAGGTGCTTTTCTATATTATCTTAAGGCTTTGAATTCTAATATTTCTATGTTAATTCAATCTATGGGAGGCACAACCTTACCTGTTGCTTATAGCATTGCCATTAGGGCTGAAAACTATCTTATTCAAGCTGGTAAGCTAGCTCCTAGGCCTCCCATGCCCTTGTATCCAAACTTAGAAAATCCAAGCACTAGTCAAGCACCCACTTTGGCTCATATTCCCACTCCTAGAAATCAAATTTCAAATGAAACTTCTACTTCATCCTCTAGTGCTTCAAATGAACTCCAAGAGGTCATGAAACAATTGCAAAATTTGGGAAATGAGCTAGTTACACTCAAGAGGCAGCAGGCCCAAATCTTTAGACCTTCTTATCAGCCTCAAGCTCAACCTAATAGGTAACCATACCAACCCAATAGGCCACCCAATCCAAGCTGCAAATCAAAGCCAAGTAAGGCCTCCCGCCAATAGACCATTTCAGCCTTATAACCCCAATGTTGCATCTACTTCTAAAGCATTAGTGCCAGTGCAAAACAACATAGCTCAAGAGTATGATTGGTGTTTCCCATGCAATGAACCTCACAACCAATCTATGTGCTTCAATGGTGCTTTGAACCAAGCCTTGATGGTGACAACTATTGGCGTAGAGGGTGAAGTGAGTCAAGAAACAAATCAGCAACAAGGGACATCTCAGCAAAACATAGCTCTAAATGATACCACACTTGTGAATTGGAAAGCTAAGGATTTTTGTGGCATGAATCAAACAATTTCTTAGAGTGTAGCAGCTAACACAAGATCAAAGAAGAGGAATATTGGTGAAGGGAAGTCATTGGCTCCAAGTGATCTACAACCTTCCATCACTCCACAAGGTGTTGGTAAGCAAAATATAGTTCCAAACACGCAAGGACAGCCCAAACCACCTTCTAAACCAACTCAAATGCCAGCTGTTGTTGCCCATGCGCAAGAAAGGAATGTGTAGGCTAAAGGACAACAAAGAGATGTTTCATCCCCATTTAGCATCATTGATCAAATGAAGAAGACAAATGTGAATATATCAATGTGGGAATCTTTATCCATCCAGGCCAAAGAGATCTTCTACAAGCTGCCATGAAGAATTGGTCAACTTTGAACCAAGCAGGTCCATATGCAAGAGAATGTCCTCACAAATGTTGCTCATCCTGAAGGGAATCATGGAGGACAACAAGGTAAAGTTTTGAAGCCCCCTCCATTCTATGTTTCATTAATCATTGGGGATAAACTAGTACACAATTACATGATTGATTCTAGGGCAAGTAGTTTTATCATGCCCAAGCAAATAGCTAATCAGTTGGGTCTCCAATATGAAGTCATATCAAAGGGGGTAGTGCAATTGGATGGGACAAAGTAGTAATGGTGGGAGTGATTAAAGGTTTGAATCTTACCTTGCATGCATGCCCCAATGTTACCATTTTGCAAGATGTGTCAGTGATAGATTTGCCACCACTCTTTGCCCTATGCTTATCAAGGGATTTCACAACTAGAATTGGAGGCTACTTATCTCTTATTTAGTTACACATGTTGTTCAGAACAAGATATGGTACTAAGGTCACAATCAGATCTAAACCAATTGCAAACTTTCATATTGAGCCTCATACTCCAAGCCAAATCAATGCCAACTATTTAGCATTTGATCAAGAAGATTATCAAGCACAGATGAAGTTGACACCAAAGTTGGAAGCATCCCAGATTTGACTCTTGATGAATGGGAAAGCAAGGTACATGCTTTTGATCCCTACCAAGAAGTAGAAGAATCTGAGCTAGGAGTCTATTGCATACATGAAGAAAACCAGCCTATTCCTAGCATCACCAAACTAGACCATAAGGATGATAATGAGGTATGGCAGTTTTTTTGATGGATCAAAGAGTAGGAAAGGTGCAGGAGGAGGAGTTATGCTTGTTTCACCTCAAGGCATCAAATATTATTCAGCTTTCCATTTCCAGTTTTCCTATTCAAACAACACAGTTGAATATGAGGCCTTGATTCATGGACTTCATTGGGCCAGGAAAAAGGGCATAAAGAACTTGCAGGTGTTTGGAGATAGCGAGCTAATCATCAACTAAGTCGGGGGACAACATGCTACAAAGAATGACCTTTGAATAACTACAAGAATAGAGTATAGGACCTCATTGAGGATTTCGGAGCTTTCAACACCGTGTCCATACCGGGAAGAAAAATGAAGCCCCAGATAGGCTCGCAGCAGTTGGAGCAACGTTTGATGTGGTTGACAACATCAGAAGGGAAAAAACACAACCACATATCCATGTGATTGTGAGGCCAGCAGTTCTAGATAATAACACAAGTTGGCAGGTGTTTGAGAATGATCAATAGATCATCAATTTTTTACAAGAAGAGGCTGAATTCTCAGCTAGGAATCAAGACAGACTAGAGCAGCAGTACAGGGATCAAGTAGTGTAGCTGCAGACAAACAAGCTTCCCAAGGGTTTAGTAACATTGGAGTCTATCTTCAACCCTAACGACTAGTTTTGTAAGGAAAAGGCTAACATACAGGTCAAGAGAGAAGATTCAGAGCCAATTCCGGTTGGGGAAGGCAAAACACTCCAAATTGGTAAAGTGGCCACTGAGCAAGAGAAATCAATTTTCATACAACTTTGCCAAGAATTTCAAGATGTCTTCACTTGGATCTATGAAGACTTGAGAGGATTCAATCCAAAGTTGGCACAACATACCATATAATTGGATCTAGATGCTAAGCCCATCAGGAAGAAGCAAAGACCAGTCAACCCTCACATTGAGCCTCTAATGAAGAAAGAGCTAAACAAGCTAATAGAGGCAAGCATTATATTCTTGATCAAGCACTCACACCTTTGTCTTGCAAACTTGGTCCGGTCAAGAAGAAGAGAGCGGAGAAATCAGGTTGTGCGTGGACTTCCGAGACCTCAACAAGGCATCTCTCAAAGACCATTACCCACTTCCTTCAATGGAACAAATATTGCAAGTGGTGTCTAGTTCGGAGAGGTTCTCTCTCCTAGATGGTTACTCAGGGTATAATCAAATAATGGTGAAAGAAGATGACCAGTTTAAGATGGCTTTCACCACCAAATGGGGCACCTATGCCTACAAGAAGATGTCATTTGGGCTATCAAATGCTGGAGCCACTTTCCAAAGGGAAATGGATATGGCATTCAAGGGGTTGATCAATAAAATAGTTCGATATATCTTGATGACATCACTGTATTCTCCAAAAATGCAGCAGATCTCCTCTTTCATTTGAGGTAGGTATTTCAGAGGTGTAGAAGATTTGGGGTATCATTGAATCCCAAAAAATGCATATTCTTGGCTCACAAAGGAAAAATTCTAGGCCATATTGTTTCAAAGGAGGGGTTGACGATTGACCTAGAAAGAGTTGAAGCAATTTGAGTGTTGCCATTACCAAGTCACAAGAAGGCTCTTCAAAGCTTCTTAGGAAGGATCAATTTTGTCTGCAGGTTTGTTCCAAACTTTGTAGCTCTCATAAAGCCAATAACACTGATGTTAAAGAAAAGTATAGCTTTCAAATGGACACGAAGGCAAGGCAAGTTTTGAAGCAATCAAAGAGGCTATCTCACAAGCCCCAACTCTCATTAACCTAGACTTCTCCAAGGATTTCATGTTATATGCCTTTGGTGGTGGAGACACAATTTCGCAATCTGTGCACAAAGTGAAACAAAAAGAGGATTAGAACAACAGATTGCTTTCTTGATCAAGGCTTGGAGGAATATGAAACTAGGTACTCTTTCATTGAAAAGCATGTCCTTGCAAAGTGATCAAGAGCTTAAATAAATTCAAGCACCTAATCTCAAACAAAAAGATCCAATTGTTGGTCTCTCATGCGGGAGTCAAGGACTTCCTTCTAAACAAGGATCGAATGAGAAAATTATAGGATGGATAACCCGTGTCATGGAATATGACATCAAGATCAAGGTCACAAAACTAGTACGTGAAAAGGACTATGTGAACAGACTAGCTTTAAGTCAGCAAGTTGAAGTAAGAGAAAAAGAGACTATCTTGGTACTACAGGATGGTCAAGAACAAGAAAATGATGACGTGCCCGCTCCTTCATTGGACTCGAATATGATACACTTCCTACAAGTAGGGGCCTATGCCCTCCGAAATGAGCAAATCAAAAAGGAGACACTTTAGATTACAAGCCATTCCATATGTGCTTGTTGATGGTGTTTTGTTCAAGAAAGACATCAATGGAGTTCTATTGAGGTGCATTGGGATAGGAAAAGCGAGAGAGTGTTACGAGATTTTCACGATGGAGATTCTAAAGGAAATTTTCCCCACGAGTAACAGCTCTCAAGATAATGAAGGCAGGGTATTATTGGCCCACAGTGTTCAGTGACTGCTATACATGGATAAGAAAGTGCAAGAAATGTGCACTCTTCACAGGAAAAGAAAGACTAGAAGCACTTCCATTGCACCCAATTTTGGTTGACCAACCATTTATGCAATGGGGATTGGACTTCGTTGGGTCATCAACCCAAACTCAAGCCAAGGCCACAAGTGGATTCTCATGGCAACGGACTATTTCACCAAGTGGACCAAGCAGTAGCACTCAAAGAAGCAAATGAGTCTAACCTACTAAACTTTTACGAAGGAATAGTGACTAGGTTCGGTGTGCCGGCCACTATCATATCAGACAATGCATTGGCATTCATAGGTTCCAAGATTACATAATGGGTTGTCAAGAATGGAATCTATTTGAGCACCTCTTCAAATTATTACCCGTAGGGTAATGGACAGGAAAAGTCCACGAACAAGAATTTGCTAAGGATCATCAGAAGGACTCTGGATGAAAACCAAAGAACATGGCATACCAAGCTAAAATCAGCATTATGGGCTGATAGGATAACACCAAAGAGGTCTACAAGTAGTTCTCCCTACAAGTTGGTCTATGGGAAAGAGGAAGTATTGCCTATATCATTAGAATTGCTGCATTGGAGCTCATGAAGCAGTTGGAGTTGTCTGAGTTTGAACCAATGGAAGCCAGGTATGCAGAGTTGATGGAATTGGAAGAAATCAAGATAACATGCAGTTCAGACGATTGAGAAGGATCAGGGCTTAGTAAAAAGATGGTTTGATAAGAAAGCAAGAGCAAAGACCTTCCAGGAAGGGGACCTAGTTATGAAATGGGATGCAAATCGGGCAAAACCAGGAAAGCATTCCAAGTTTGATGCCATTTGGAGTGGCCCCTACATGGTCACGAGATGTAAAAGTAGTAATGCCTTCCAATTGTCTACATTGGATGGAGGAGAACTCCGATTCCGGTTAATGGAATCTATCTTAAACATTGCTACTAAAAGGAAAAGGTTTACCCTTGTAAATATTAGCCTAGATTTTAATTCCTCTAAGTGTGGATGCACATTGTCTTATTGTAGTTAGGTTTCAATTTCCCTAAGTGCTTCGGCATAGGTTTTGTTGCTCCCAAGGTGAATTTCTACAGTTCAGCATGCTCTCAAAGAAGGAGTTGTGGTATTAGGCTTGAGATCAGATATCAGGTTGGTTTCAAGTTATTGCTTATGACTCCATGCCCAATAGATTGCTAAAAGGCCACTGATCTTCTACCTAGCAGGCAGGTGATCCCGTTGAGTCACCAAATTGTTGTATATATCTCCCTCCCGGGTAAATATAGACAAATAGAAGAATATGGAAATCAAAGAAAATCAAAACCTGACATTTATTTACGCCGCCAAATGTGCCTCCCTGGCGTAGGTTGAAGGTGCAAATCAGAAAATGTCAACATGTAAAAAGTTACCCTGCTTGCGCAGTTGAAGGCGCACATCGAAAATGTCGACATGGAAAAATTTGCGCCCTGGCGCAAGTTGGAGGTGCACATCAAAAAATGTCGACATGGAAAAGTTGCACCCTGGCACAGGTTGAAGCCACACATCAGAAAATGTCGACACGCCAAAAGTTGCACCCTGGCGCAGGTTGAAGGTGCACATCAAAAATGTCGACATGGAAAAAGTTGCGCCCTGGCACAGGTTGGAGGCACACATCAGAAAGGTGTCGGCACCACATTTTCAATGCCTATGGTACACTTAAGAGTATGTTGACATGAGGATGGATGTGCCGAGGCGCACCTTCAGGAGGCGCAACATTTTGAGCATTGACACCCTAAACCTGACAGAAAGCAAACCCTGACGCAGATATTCAAATGGCCATAACTTTTCACAAGGAGCTTGGATTCACACAAGGTTGGACTTTTGGAAATCTTACAAGGTCCTCTATCCAACTACGACTAGATATCTTTAATTGGGTGAGAACAAGTTCTTCAAAAATGCAAAATACAATTCACCATTTTTTGG
Source organism: Taxus wallichiana var. yunnanensis (assembly GCA_018340775.1). Classification (NCBI taxonomy): domain Eukaryota; kingdom Viridiplantae; phylum Streptophyta; class Pinopsida; order Cupressales; family Taxaceae; genus Taxus; species Taxus wallichiana. Next base: position 172,562,540 of record CM031235.1, read on the forward strand.
GTTTGCTAAGGTTCTCACCTACCACCATAATGAGATGAATTAAATACAATCTGGAGGTGGTTGGGGTAGATTTGGAATTCCTCTCTCTTCCCTCTCTCATTCTTCCTATAAATTGTAAGGAGGGGCTTCTTTCTAAAGGTTGGACATTCTTGTTTTTCCCCTCCCTTCTTCTCTCTTTGGGCAGTGAATTTGTGGAGTTCAAACCTCCCATCTAAAATTGTAATGCAACTTTGCCTCTTGGCATTTTGTAGTGTATTGTATCAATATTTGGAGAAAATAATGCATGTCTGTGGATGATTCTCAACCCTCTCTATGTTCATTTGCATCCTCCTGATCTTTCATTGTAAATTTGGTTATCTGTGCATGATCTTGCATTACATTTTAATGGTTTGTGTTTATTGGCAAGACAGGTGTTTCTTCATTCCTCGGTGCATCACCTTTGTTAGTTTAGGTTATTTTTATACATCTTCTTACCCTGTCTCCTTGGAAAGTTAGATTAATTTTTTTATTAAACCCTCTGCATTTTTATGTGTGCATCTGAACAGAGGAATAGGAACCGGCCTTCATCCGAAGAGCTTTCCCGATTCACAAGGTCCCACACTTGGGAAAAGCTCCATGTTATGTAATCACACTAAGAGTCTCAACCCATCGAGTTGTAGACATTCAAGGGTGTTGTGATTCACCATCAACACACCCCTTAGTGCATTGGTGTTATTTTGGGTTTGTGTTGCATTTTCCAACCTTCCAAGATTCACCCTTTCTCCATTTTATAGGGCTTGGGAAGAGTGATTAGCACTCCTTTCTTGGGGTATCACGACTTTAGTGTATGTTTATTTCATGCATCCTTTTATCCATGTCCTCTTGAAAGCATTATTTTAGGGCTAATGTGTAGTTTGGCCTGCACTTGGAGTAGCACATCGGTGGCAGGTAGGTTAGGAGCAGGAACCAACCTTCTTTGGAGAGCTATCTCATTTCACAATGTCCCACACTCAAGATAGTTAAATGTTGTGCAATCACACCAAATGGCCCATCTCAAACTAGGAAATTCAGTGGGTACTATGATTACGCATCAACAATAAACACTATAAAATTGAGATGTTTGTATAAGGAACTAGCTCATGAAGGCAAAGGAAACTTTTATCAAATACCGTAAAACCATAATCCTAAATCTATCATCGGCATTAGTAACCTTGATCCTTGTCCTTAGATTACTCTTCGGCGTGTTTTATAGTGAGAAATCTCAAGGGCTCTAACAACAACTATTAATCCTCATTATCCACATATGCATCGGTATCAACATCCATGTATTATTAAAATCCTCACCATCAACGTCTTCGTGCCGTATCAACATCCACACTAGTATCAAGCTCCTATTTGACCTTCAACAACTATCAATCATTGTTTTACAGGTGAATAAATTGATGGAAAGTGGATCAAGGGCATACGAGATCGAGATCTGTCTCATGTGATGACATGCGGAAGCAGGGACATGTCATGTTTAGAGATAAAGTGAGGGCATTTATCAATAATTACTGCATCATAAATTTTCTTTATTTTAAATATTTTATGTGAGTGGTTGAGGGAATATATGATTATTTAAATAGACGCATCCTAATATGGATGAAATTTGATTTATTATTTTTATTTTAGATGCATAACCAATCTCTAATTGAATACAATATAATATCTTACATACTTTGAAGCATATTGATTATGTTCAAGAAAAATTTTTTCATTTTTATCTCGTCACATATTTAATGTCGATATTACAAATGTAATAAAGATATACTCATATGCTTATTATGTCAAATCTCTCTGGGAGCCTTTGCGACCATCAAGAAAGGAGTAATGGTGGTTTCTTCAACAAGAAATGAAGGGCCCTAACGTGAAATTACCGAAAATATCGTGGTTTGGATTTTTAAAGTCAATAGAGGAACTATTAATAGGGATTATGTTGTTGCCTTTAAGTTGGGAAATGACAGTATTGTTGTTAAGGTGTCATCTTTCTTCCTTGATGAGGGGAACACTTTCGCATGGATATCCTAGGCTCTGCTCCTTCATTAATTTGGGGACCCTACGTGCACCAAAAGAGGGAGTTTGTTTGTTGTAGGGTGAAAAACACTTAGTTTGAATTGTATTATTAAAGTTATGTTGTGGAAGATATATTGCACGTTCTTCGTGGTTGGTTGTTGAATGTACCTTACCACTTTGTGAGTTCTAATGAAAACGAGAAATAAAGTAATCATTCAGATCTACATTGAATATATATAACTCAGAGCTTATATATCATTGCCTTTCCATTTAGTTATATTTGTAAAAGTTGGTTATTCGCTTTGTAATTCGTAATTATATGACACCATTAGAATCCCACTATTAGTCATCTATTATTTCCATATACCAATAGAGACGCCATTTTTACAAATAATAGCAGAAAATGAAAAAAAAATGAGTAGAAATTTATCACAAAAGGATATGAAGCTTGTCAAATCAGCTTTAATAAGATCCACATCTAACTGATTCAGTTGTTTAGGTATGGATTTAGTTATTTCGTTTGAATTGATTTTTGAGATTTGTTGGAATTGAATTTTGAGATTTGTTTTAACATTTTTAACACATTTGAACTCTAATTTAAATTTGAATATTATTAATAGATTGCATATTTTTAGTAACTAATTATTCCATGACTATAATTTGCAAGACATGAACTACTTAAACATAGACTAAACACATTAGATCTTAAATTAAGAAAACAAGCAACCTCTTTCCACTGTACATTACACGGTACACTTTGATGGTTTTATTAGTTCAAATCCCTCTTTCGAATGGAAAATAAAAGCCACCTTTCTCTCATTTGGCCAATTGCTTGAAGGACTTGAATATCGATGACTTTTTGTGCATCAAATTTTCTTGTGTGCTTGCTCGAGCTTGAAAATGAAAAGGGAAGTTTGTTGGGGTTTTCTTATTTTTTAATTTTGGTCCCTTTAAACACAAATTGCATTCATGTTAATAATACAAGCGAGATCGAGATGATAGAGTGGAGCACATATCATATATTGTTTAGGTAAGAAAAATCTAAGTCGGGAATGGGTGTGGGACATGTAGGTATTTAATTCCCACGTTTTACTAAGACATCACCTATTCCCTACAAGTACTCGAGCTTGAAACTAAAAATGAATGTTTACTGGGTTTCCCTCATTTTTTTAATTTGGTCCCTTTAAATGTGAATCGTATTCATGTGCATGATGCAAGAGATATCGAGAGAAAAAAAAGTGGAGCACATAACATATATTATTTGGGGGGAACAATATAACTTGTGGAATAATCGTGGGGCATGCATGTATTAAATTATCACATTTTTTTCAGACCTTCAATTCATGTCTTTGTCTTCCTTGAACATTTCTTTTATGCATCCTTACTACCTGATCCTAAGGAAGTAATTCAGTTGTTGAGTTTCCATCTTAAAGCATGCCTATCAAGCTATAAACTCCATTTCCAAAAGCACATTCCATTTCCTTTCATGCTTCCAAGGTGTGCTTCACCTACATCATTCACATCTACAAAAACTACATGTCTCATAGATAAAGGAAAACTATTTTTTTATAGCTATACAGAAACCTAATCACAATTATGTATGAAACCCTAGCCCTTGGGTTTTAGGTCCAATCAACATATCCTTGTCTCTAAATTATCCATTAAAACACGCAAGTGAATCCTCCTTACAAGGGTTAATTCTTGTGTTTTAATAACTCATGGAGTAGGTGTGGGACATGTAGGTATTTAATTCCAAGGTGTTGTTATCACTTGAATCACAGCTCTGCATATACCGAACTCACAGGTGTGATTGGATAACATGGGTACTATCTCCAAGTTGTCAGGACTTGCTACTTGAGATAGACCTCCAGAGAAAGTTGGTTCTTGCTCCTAAACTACCCGCTACAATCTACTCTAATGCAGATAAGCTAACTGTTCTAATCTAAATTTCCAAGGACCAGGAGAGAGAATACATAAAATGAAAGCCTACACTAAAGCAAAGTGATACACCGTAAAAGGAGGGTGTGAGAGTAGTCTCCAAATGTGTGAAATACAAAGAGGAAAGTGCACACTAGAAGAGGTGATGACAGGTTCTCCATAATCTAGCAAAATGCATTCACAATAACATTCCAAGCATACACAATGATAATGGATCCTGTAAGAACATAATAATAGACACAATATACTTGTAGAAAGATTAAAGGGGCAAGAAGAATGCAAGAAAAACAATGGGAAGATACATCCACAATGGTATTTTATTGCTTCATATATGCAGCATGATTCAATCTATTACAAGATAAGGGCTGGATCACCATGCAAGGAGTCAACTACAAGGGCCTGAACACATTGGCTTCACTTAAGCAATTTTGACAGAGCTTTGTTACCCAAAACTCTCCTCCTACAATGAGCCCAACACACTAATTTATAGAAAATGAGAAGGAAAAGAGAAAGGAAAATGGAAATCCTGAAATCTGTCCTTCAACCACTGTAAGAGGCATTAAATTGAGTGAAATGATTGTATATTACTTGAAAAAGGCTCCCCATCTTTGTCCCACATGTCTTGTGAAGAGAGAAAGAATGATGGCCATGCCTCTTAATTGCACTCCCACTTTTTCGAATTAAACACGTTTTCTTAAAAAACTCAATCAATTTCTGATCAAATCTAGAATTTCTTGATTTCTGTGCATCGGGCTCTGAAACACGATTCCAACGGTACCAATTTTGTCGATTTCGTTGAGAAATGCAAAATTTATGGCCTTCTTCGAGTGCGGGAAGCTATTTGGGCAGGCAAGCGTTTTGTCATTTGACGGGAATGTGGGGCCGAATATGTTTCTTTTATTTAAATATATCTACCCTCATTAAAAATAAGAAATCCAATTTTTGTGGCGTAGAGGACGTCGTGCTCGTTCCAGAAAGTCTAATTTTGTGAAAATCGGAGCTCGGAGTCAAAAGTTATGGCCGTTTGAAGTTTACGGACCAAATGTTGGCTTCTCCTTCGGCCACTTGGCTTTTCGCATCTCACGCGTCCCTTTGTCCCATTTGTCCCAAATGCTGCATGGGACAAAACTTCCGATCCGCTCGAAATGGGCTTCCATGTCCCCTTTTACCGGTGACATGTGGCGTGATCTGATTGACTTTCGGCTCTTTCGGCCTTCGCCGCGTCCGCGCGTCCCTTTGTCCCATTTGGCCCAAGTCTGAAATTTCCCATTTTGGCCAAACCGGCCGGTTCGCGTACTCGCGGTGAGATGTCCCATTTGCTTGGACCGCCCTGGGACAAATTTTCTGGTCGCCGGTTCGGCCTGAGGTTAACTGCGTTAAAACTTGTGCAAGAAAGTTCTCATTCGGAACCGAGAACGGTCATAGATTCGCGTACTGTGCCCAGATGGCATCGCCCTGCTTTTCAGATTAGTCAATTTTTCCATTTTTCGGCCGGTTCGGATTTTCGCGTCCGTCGTCCCTTTGTCCCAAATGTCCCAAATGTGCGCAACCGCTTTACTGATTCGCGCCTGAATGTCCCTCACGTCCCGAATTTTGCGAGGACTAGGACTTAGCCATTTTTCATGATTTTTTCTGGCCCGAGCCTGTTTTTTGCAATTTTTTCACCTTTCCTCAGAACTTGCTCTCTCCTTCTTGGACAGGGGAGTTAGAAAATCTGAGGGGATAAACATGACTTTTGCCTGAATCAATATAATTGCTTGGGACTAAAGAATTTGATGCATGTTATCAAAATTACCTTGAGGGGTGAATTTTGGATAACAGGTGTCCTTCACCTACATTTTCCACACATGTAAAAACTATGTGCCTCATGGCTAGAGACAAACCCTATTCTTTTCCCTTATAGCTACATAGAAATCTTGATCCCAATTTCGTAAGAAACCCCTAATCACAATTATGTATAGAACCCTTTTCGCATTTGTGTATAAGGTAGAGAACATAATATATATTATTTGGGTAGGAATGATCTAAACCAAGGAATAGGTGTGGGACATGAAAATATTTAATTCCCACATTTTTACTAAGTCGTGGAATAGCCGTGGGTGATGCAAGTATTTAAAGTTGGAATAATTTTCATTGATGTCAAAGAAAGCTCAAGGAGTGGAAGACATAAAAGGTTTCGGATTCATTGATGTCAAAGATGAAGGAGCTAGTAGTAGTAGAATCTGATTGATTGAATAATTCATTGATGACAAAATTAAAATGTCCCGTGCTCAGAAGTGGATCTCAACGTATGTTTTGGTGAGCTAGGCATAGCTCGTAGTGTGTTCAATCTGAAGCTAGTAGATGAATCAATCTAGAGGTTGTTGTTTGTTTGCAATCTGATTTGAAATCATGTCAAGAAAATGTTGAAGATGCAAAGGTGCATGACGACTATTCCAAGGAAGTGGAAAACCGTTCATAGATTATGGCCAACTTTTTTCGGTGTTATCTTTTGTTTTACATTTAGCCAAATCATGCTCTATTTTGGTGAATTGAATATGATATAAAAGAGATTCAAAATGATTTTTGTAAGTAGATGGTGGTGATGAGATAAATGGAATAAGTTTAGAGTGAGTTGTGGAGAGCATGGAATATAAGTATGAGTGAGATACTCTAGAAAATAAAGCAAAGAACTTGCTAAGAGCAAGAAGAGAAGGAGATCGAGGAGATGTATCATAAAGATCAGTTTTTGTGTAAATAGTATGGAATAATCGGAATTCTTTGCGAGTATGCACCTAGTACAAAGTCGAAACACAACCATTACACAACCATAATGCATCTAGTATGCATCTAAGACGCAATATACGTGCAACATGTGTGAAATGAATTAAGATGGAAGGCCAAAGGACACTAGTCAATGACAAATCTTTGAAAGAGCTGACTCATAAGAAGTGAAGAGTCACATAATCAATTATAAAGGTAGATGAAGCTGAAAAGGTAGAGGAAGTGGAATAAGAATAGAGTGGAGAAAGAGAAGTATAAAAATAGGTGTAGAATTGAGAAGATGAATTATTATTTTTTATTTAAAGGAGGCCAAAATCGAATTCAAAAGAAGAGAGAACCATAATTAATATTTTGAATTGCTAAAAATATGATGAGGTTAGAAGATGCGTCGGAAAGGAGAAATAACAAACTCAAACTAAATGGAATGGTAGATTGTTGAATACGAAGAAAGAGTGAGCTCATCATGGATAAAATGAAGATCAATCAAGTCCGATAAGTTGTAAAAAGATTGACTGTGAAGAATGGAATGAGATGTGAGTATGAGAAAAGGTGGATAAATATTCTAAGTGGAAGCACAGGTGTGAGTGGAGAAGGTGGATGAAAAGTGTACAGTAGAAAAGAGAAGAAGGGGACAATAATTTCTTAATAATATATAAGGTAAATATCTGAAAAAGCAACAAAGAGATCATTCAGGGAAAATTGTTGTGCAAGATATATGGTGAGCAGTGTGAGTGTGAATGAGCAAAATATGGTGTATATTTGTGCAATGGGAGGTCTTGTAGACCATGGGAAGAGAGATTATGTTGAATATCATGAAGGTGGTCAGCCTATGAAAGTCAATTTGTGCATGCCTATATCAAGGTGAAGAAGATTGATGAGCGAAGAAGCATAACATGCAATTTGAAGAGTGATCAAGAGAAGAAGGGAAGAAAGATGGTCATCATTTGTTGATTAAGCAACAGAGGGTTAAGAAGGTGACAAAAATATAGAGGTGGCTGATTTGGTGTTGAGTCACTTAGGAGTTGGTGCTTCCTTGCAAGTTGGTGCTTGTTAAAACCTAGTTAAGTAGGTGCTTAACTTATTTGGGGTTGGTGCTCCAAGTTGAGTGGGTGCTCAACTGAATCTAAATTTTTGTAATCATTTATAGGATAGTAGTCCATTTGTAGAAGTTCTTAGCGGGTTCTTTCCTTGAGGGTTTTCCACTCATATATGTGTGTTCTATCTTGTTTCATGTTCTTGTGAATGGTTTTTCATGCATAATAAGCTCACTATGGTTAATGTGTGTTGAATGGTAGAATATAATTGAAAGAAAGTTTTTAAGGTCATTAATTTAGCCCCTCGGTGAATTGTGCTTCTAAAAATGGTATCGAGTTCGGTCCTTTGGAGCAGACCTAACAGCTTAAAGGATATCCTAGAAGCACAAACATGTCTAGTCAAGTTCAAGGAGGTTTCTCAACCAATAAGGCTCCTCTCTTCAATGGGACTAACTATGCATTTTGGAGCATCGAATGAAGACCTATCTAATGTCATTAGGTTATGACATATGAAAATCAGTGGTTGATGGCTACATTATACCTACTACACCCTAAGTGATGTAGTAGGCAAAAAGGCTAGTGAAAGCAACTCTAAAGCTATGAACGCCATTTTATGTGGTCTTTCAAAGGTAGAATTTGTCAATGTTATGCATTTTGATATAACCAAAGGGATTTGGGAAAATTTGCAGACCATCTATGAAGGAGACACCAAAGTAAAGTTGGAAAAGTTGCAAACCCACCGAAGACAGTTTGAAAGTTTGAGAATGAAGGAGGATGAGAACATTGATTCTTAACTGCATGAGAGTAGATGAAGTGGTAAATTTCATTAGAAGTTTAGGAGAAAATTTGGAAGAATCAATAGTGGTACAAAAGGTATTGAGATCTTTGACATCCAAGTTTTATTCAAAATTTTATGATATGGAGGAAGTCAAGGATCTAAACACATTATAGATGGATGAGTTTCATGGTATCATGAATGCCTATGAAATGAGAACTAGTGATGGAAGACCCTCTAAGAAGGAAGTTGCATTCAAAGTTGAGAAGAAGTCACAAGGTAAAAATGTCAAGGATGATATTGATACAGATATTGATGATGACAAGATAGAATCCATGTTTTTCAGAAAACTAAGGAAAGGATTAGGTAAGTATAAAGGTAAGTTGTCATTTAAGTGTTTTAATTGTGGTAAGATTGGTCACTTTGCATCCAAGTGCCCTAACAAAGATAAGGATGATGGAGATCATGATGAACATCATGGTGAGGATAAGAAGTCCTATAAGCATGACAAGAACAAAAGGAGTTTCAAGAAGTATGAAGGAAAGAAAGGGTCATTCAAGAACAAGAGAAATTTTTATACCAAAGAAGATAGTAGATCCTCTTATATAAGTGATAGCAGTATATCCGAGAGTGATTTAATTTAAGGCTAGGTTTTGTTTTAAAAGAAGAATATATATATATATATATATATATATATATATATATATATATATATATATTAATCCAGGGGCTATCTAGTTTTATTAAAATTAACTCTTTAAATTTTCTCATTTTCCTCTGGAAATTAAAATTAACTAGGAAAATATTTGAAAACTAGTATTACTAGGTTTTTTTTTCACTAACGTGTTCTAGAGGTGTGTATAGTGTGTAATTGAAGGTTTGTTGTCATTTAGAGGTCATTTTTAGTATTTTGGAGGTTGTTTGGCTTTTTTAGGAGGCTTGTTCCCATTTTGGGATCGTTTTCACTCTTTCGGGAGTCATTTTTATTGTAGTGCTCTTATTATTGTTTGTGTTCTAGTGAATATCTCAGCTATAGCCTTGCGCAGTAAGGGAGCCCCATATGCGATGTGAGATGCATTTTCTCACACCGAACTCGTGTTTTTTTCCTTTTGTTTTCCTTTGGCCTTATTTTTGCTTGTTTACAATGTTGTTCCTTTTCTTTCGACTAAAACTTATTGTGAACTCCACTCTTGCGCGATTTTTCACCTACTACAAAGTGAGTGGCCAATTGTTTCATGTCGCACAAACACACCTTATTGTAACCAATGCATTGTTTATAAAGTGTCGTAAATAGGTAGGTTATCATTATTATAGGGTGTTATAATCACATCCAAGCTCATTCTCGGTTGAGTTCGACATCTTGCAACCTTACGCCCTTATTTACTTGCATTTGAGACACATTTTTATCTCGATACCAACGTCCATTTGAGTGTGTTTGTCCTTGTGAATCTTCTACACTTTACTCTTTTTGTGGATGCACCATGGATGATGTTCTTTCCAAACTTGAAATTTGTATGATTACTTCTCATTATCCACCACTTCTTCTTGGTAGAGATAATTATGCATCATGGTGTGTAAGCATGGAATGTTACCTTACTCACAAAGGCCTCTATCCTTTTTTGTATGGACAAGTACTTGTACCCACTAATCCTTATCGTCTTAAAGACTAGCTCAACACTTGTGATCAGGTTTATGGTCACTTGTTGACACATGTTTCTAGGCCTCCCCACCATCATGTGGCACACATCAAGTGTCCTCGCACTATTTGGAGAATTCTTCATTCCTTATTTAGATACCCTTGAGAGGTTTATGTTGTTGTTTCTTTTTCTAATACGTTGTTTCCTCGCCTACTTTCTTTGTGATGATAGTTATATTGATATAGATTTGCATGTTCATATTCTGATGATGAGGTTTGTTCTTCTAGTTATGATGATGAGAGTACTGATGAGGATTCCTCTCCTCCCTCTCCCAGCCACCTTTCAAAGAATGTTGAACCCCCTTTTACCCATTAGACATCAGCGGTCATGTTCTCAACCTCATACCTTCATTGCATCTACCTCCATTTCACAAGCCATTGTACAAGGCTTCTTCCACTCCTAATTCTTGTGTTGATGATTCATACTTATCGACATTGCTCTCCTATTTTTCAAGTAACCCTTTTAGGACGAGTATCTGCCGGACCTTAATTGTCTCTTTGCAGTGTTTACTTGTGTAGTAGTACAAGGAGTTTCTCTTACCAAGCCTTCACACATTTATACTTCGGAGGAGTCCTTCATCTCCTTTGTTGAGAGTGCCCCTTTTGGGATTCCTATCACTTCCACTATTTCAAATACCATCACCAATCCACCTCTACTAGTGGATCCTCTTTCTACTGTTGTGGGAGTTATTGTGTCTTCACTCGATATGGACATTCTGTTGGCGAATGATCCATACCCATACTCTCGAAGTTATACTTTTGTGGCATTACCTTCTATCTTTGTGCACATGTTTTCTAGACCTATGTCACATTTCAGTGGACCAGATTCAAATTTCTTAATATTGTTTCCTTCGGGTTCCTTCGTGGAGTGGGTGAATTTTTAGTACACCATTTGTGTTCTTGTTAGGGTTGTGGAGCTAGATTGCTTCACAATAAGCATGCATTACATGTGGCTGATCTACACAAGAATCAAGCGTCGGTCATCATATTAAATCCATCGGTCAACAGAAGAACCGCCATCGGTCGGGGTAAACCGGCGTCGGTTACTGTGCATGAAATTTTATATTTAACTCATGGGAATTTAAGCTAGCTTTTGTTTTAAAGCTGATTTAAAGGTTGTAAATGCATAGCTAAGGTGCCCTAAGTTTTTCTAAGCTTATATAAGCTATAAAACTAGGGTTAGAACATAAGGAATGAGAAAAGAGAAGAATTGAGCTATCCTTGGTTGAAAGAAGAAGAAGAAGAAGAAGAAAAATCAGATTGCATGAAGATAGGAGCTTTCATAGAGAGAAGTTAACATAAGGAAATTACGGGTGCATTGTTGGTGAGAAGATGGTATTATCTTCTGTTGTATTTCATTTGTATTGTTTAGTCTCATGTAATGGCTTGCATAGTATGCAAAGCACTTAGTGTTTCTTCTTGTTAGATCCACATGTTGTTGTGAGATCTTGTTATTGCTCATTCTTGTAGATCCACTTGTTGTGAGATCTTGTATTATAAATCCATGAGATCATGATGTATTGTTGATCCATAGGAATCTAGTATTATAGGGAAGTTGATGTTTGCACGAGTTGATCTGATGGAGGAGAGACTTACTTCTTGGTGCACGGTTATAGGTTGCACATTGGTAGACCCTTCTAGAGGTCTTGTTTGCATATTCACAGTACAATGAGAGCTTGGTTGCACAGTGGCAGATGTAGGGTAGCTTCAGGTATGTGAGATCTGGTGGTGTTTCAGAGGCATAGTTGTAGTGCACTCAAGTAGATCCAGTTAGAGATCTAGAGGAGACACAGGTGGTGGTATGGAGGCACGATTTAGTGTACTCAAGAAGATCTAGTTGGAGATTTGGGAGGAAGAGATACTCTTGTAGAGATACATGTACTCTTGTGTAAAAGAGTTACTTTGTAATCTCTTGTTATAATATATATATGAGAACTCTATATTTGGTGGACGTAGCCCACATTGGGTGAACCACGGTACATGTTGTGTTATGTGTGTGTAATTTTGTGTGATTTGGATTATTCTTGTTTATACTTCCACTGTTGTAGATTTTGTGGGGATTATTAGATCCGTATTTGCATGTTTTGGATTTGATATTCTATAGTTGCAAATTTTTGCAGAGACCCATCCCCAACAGTTCTTCCTAAGGGTAGAAACATTGTTTGATGCAGATGGACCTTCTTTAGTCTACATGTGGAAGACCACATCATCGACACTCTTCTTGGAGACTTCATAGAGTTACAGACTTCAAATCAGGCTATAGACTTCTTTACCGAACCCTTTACTGAAGCCAAATATCCTTACTTGTGCTCTCATCTTGGGTGAGGTCCACTATAGCTTCACATCTTCTTGATCTTGTCTAGTCTCCTTCTTCTTCTTCTAGAAATATTATTGTTTGTACATGGGTACCTTATCAAGCCTTTAGTTGTTGGGACCCATATGACGCATCTTTCTTAGGTTGTTTAGGGAGTCTTCTATCTCTTGTAAGTGGATGTTTTTCCCATTGGGTTTTCCTCCATTACTTGAGATCCTTTTTGTACGTGGTACCTCATCGTGCAGTAGCTACTGAGGACCCATTTCTCTTTCTGACTTGTCATGCCTTATCCTAAGTTATGATGAAGGGGGTGTTGGTGTGAGGGATATTATTTTCCTCTTCCTAATTTGTTCTCTCACACATGGTAAGTTATCTCACCTTAAGTGAGGTCATAGGTCTTAGGTGTTGTTAGGAGCTATAATAGATTCCGTCATATAATTTTTCATATGCGTTCGTGAGAGTCAATGCGTCATACATGAGTTACATTCCATTTTTGGATCATAACTCATTTCCCCCTTGTGAAGGTGTAATGGGTCTTGCATTGGAAGTTACATAACACTCATATTTGTACCTTTTTCCCGATCTATGAGTAGAGCAAACCTTTTCTTGCATGCACAATTTCATGGTGGTTGATTGCTTTCTTACTACTTGGAGCTATGTAATGGTTCCGTTCGAGTGCAACTTGGTTGATGTGCGCGTATTTTGTCTTGATTCTTGTACTCACATTTTCTCACAATGTCATGTTGGTAAAGTTGCAAAGTTCTTTTATATCCTTCAATCATGACTGGGGACATAGGAAGTATACATAGAGATAACTTCTTTTTATCAAAATCTATTTTGAGGTAGGATTTTTTCAATAATCTGGAGGGATGGCTCTAGTTCTAAAAACGGACTAATATGTGCACCAAAGATCTATATAGCATCTATAGAATATGACTTGATGTTAGGAATGTAGATATTGATTGAAATGAAAGGATTTTGAAATCCTTTAATCGTACATACCTCGTTAATAAATTCTTAGACATTCTCTATTTGTTACGCTTCTCGATGTAAAATTTCTTGATAAGCTTCTTCCAAGAACTTTTCTGTTTCTTGATTTATTTTTAATCTTGAGCTTCTTCTTTAAGGAGTTTCTTGTATTCTTTAGTAGCTTTAGCAATGACCTTTTGAAGAAAATCTATTATATTCCTTCACCATGTCCTTCTATATTTGAGTCTTGGGAAGAAAAATTCAGATTCGGGATCAATTACATGAAAACTTTCTTCAGTGTCTTCTTCTTCTGGAAATAAGAAATGGAAATTCCTTTATCTTCCTCTTCCACAACCACAACCTCTTACGGTAGGTTAGTGTTGGCAAATTTGTCTTTGTGAAGGTCTAGGAAAGGATGTAGATGTTGTAACCTCTTGATGATTTGCTTTCAAAGACCTTTGTCTTTCTTCTTCTCTTTTTTTTTCTTCGGATTCTGTTTTAAGATTAGTATGATATTTGGTTCCCAATTCATGCAATTTTTGGAATAGGTATTTCTTTTGGTAGTATCCCATAGGGGACAACTATCATACTCACTTTGACACAAATCTAATTGTTTCTTCAAGACTTCAGTTGAAGGTGTAATGAAAGGATGTGGGAAGTTGGAGAGCATATTTACAAATGATGAAAATGAATCATTACCTCGACTCTATGCTATCGTAATCTGATTATGATTCCTCTTCCACAACCACAACCTCTTATGGTAGGTTAGTGTTGGCGAATTTGTCTTTGTGAAGGTCTAGGAAAGGATGTAGATGTTGTAACCTCTTGATGATTTGCTTTCAAAGACCTTTGTCTTTCTTTTTTTTTTCTCATTTTAAGATTAGTATGATACTTGGTTCAATTTCAATTTTTGGAATAGGTTTTCTTCCCGGACTTTGACACAAATCTAATTGTTTTTAAGATGAAGTATGATGGGAAGTTGGAGGCATATTTCAAATGATGAAAATGAATCCAATTCATGCAATTCCTCTTGGAATAGGTTAGGCGAATTTTCTTTGTGAAGGTCTAGGAAAGGATTAGATGTTGTAACCTCTTGATGATTTGCTTTCAAAGAGTCTTTCTTATCCTTTTTTTTTTCTTCGGATTACGTTTTAAGATGAGTATGATACTTGGTTCCCAATTCATGCAATTTTTGGAATAGGTATTTCTATGAGGACAACTATCATACTCACTTTGACACAAATCTAATTGTTTCTTCAAGACTTTAGTTGAAGGTGGAATGAAAGGATGTGGGAAGTTGGAGAGCATATTTACAAATGATGAAAATGAATCATTACTCGACTCTATGCTATCAAAATCTGATTATGATTGTTCAACAATATTTACCTGTATATCTTCATATGATTCATAAGATATGTCTGAAGAATAAAAATTTGAGTCATAAAGTAAACAATACTCTTGATCATTTATTCCTTTAGGTTCAAGCATATTGATCTTTGCTTTTGCCTTATCAATATCCTTCTTAGGATACTCATTAGCATAGTGTCTTCCTTTAGAAATAAAACATGTAGGCACAAATTTCTTCTTCTTACCCATATATTACTTCTTCCTGAAATATTTATTTCTACTTGGTGGATAGTTTGAAGAAAATCTTTTCTTGAAATACTTCTTATTAGATTTATGCCTACCCTTCCCTGTTGAAAAATACAAAGAACAATCTTTACAAGGTTTTTTTCTTATGAGGAGAAGGATGAGAGGGCTTACACCCAAATGGATCATTATCCATTATTTGATAGAGCTTGGCTCCCAAAGCCTTTTGAACCTTTATGGATTATTTTCTATCTTTCTTCTCTTGGCGATTTGAGCATTCATCTCATTAATAATCTAATTGATTTCTCCAAAACTCGATTGTTCTTGAGGTTTGTCATGCATTGCTATTTTATACTTGGTAGCAAAATATGTAGGGAATGACTCAATATACATGAGGTTCATTGGAGCATCATGTATATTACTAGAATTATAATATAAATGCTACACATAGCATTGATATTTTTTATTCTACTCATGTCATAGATTCTTGCTTTCATAAATAGAGTAGTATTCTTATGTTTATCATCATCAACAGATCCTATAAATTCAACAATTAAAGTTACAAGTTAGATCAGATGTACATCCATCAAGAATCGTTAACTGGTTTGGAGTGGAGTCTCACCATTCCTTAGCAATGCCTACAAAACCATTGCCAATGGTTTTGTTATATTTTGGGATTCTTGATGTACATGAGCAACTACATATTTGACCAACCTAACATGTCATGAATCATTTCTTTTATCCGGGCTAGTGTAGAACAATCTTTCGGTATCATGGAGAGGTTCATTAGAGGAAGAAGCTCTATTTGCTTCATATGCAAGTACCATACTATCGGCTTCTTCTAGAGTAAGAGTAGCCATGCCAATATTGTTATTCCTTCCGGCAAAATAGTTTTGCCCTACTTTGTGTTTCAAACTAGTTTGGCGACTTCTAACCAAGTTACTTTTCTGGACCAATCTAGATTGATTTCTTCAAGCTTCCGGGAATTATGTACTATTTGTTCTACACCGTGAGGCAATCTCGGGATTGGTTTGACCAAATCTTGAACTTGTTCTATATTTTGGCTAACTCGACCAAGGATTCATGCAATTAGTGCATGTTGGATGAAGAAGCTTATGATTGGTTCCAATCTTAGAAGATATTTATTTTCTTGTATCATCAGATTGGCTAGCAAGGGATTGGACAATATCTACAATCTCATGAGACAAAACATTAGAAATTTCAAGACATACTGACAAATACCTAGAAACAAACTCAAGATTTTAATCAATCTTTTGTCTGGAGAGGACAATAATCAACTTTGGTATTCAACAAATGAATAACAAAATGTAAATCACCTTTTGATGTAATTCTATGGCCTTAAGATTTTTCTCCATTTCAACAAGTAATGCTTCTTGGTTCTTAATTTGATTATGGACTATTTAAACAACTTTATTGGTCCATTTCAACATATCTTGGAAGATTCTCAAGGATCAACATGTATATCAACAGAGTATATGTTGATACCAAAAAAATGGCTTTTGCTTCTCATCAAGAGAGAAATTCACTACTATATAAAGGACGAAGACCGAGCGAACTTTGCACAGGATGTTTGTTTGCTTAGAGCCCATGTTTATTGTAGATCCAATAAACGAGACATATTTTTGCTTAGTAATTTGTTCACAATCCTTGCACCAACAATAATCGATGTTTGGATCATGGATCAAACTATTATGACTACAAACATAGATTTGTTCTTTGCCTTTATTATGAGATGGTTGAGCTGCAAATAAATGTGAGGTATCCGATCTAGACAAACTAGATCTGGATAAAGCAGAGAGAGACCTTTTAGATCTGAAAGACAAAGTAACATTTGTCTTAGATTCATAAACAAATGTAGCATTTTCAAGCTTGGGCTGGTTTTTATCAATCATTTTCTTGGATAGTGTCCATTCCTTGGGAATTTTTATTTGTGACCAAGATATTAATTTTGGAAACTAGATGTAACCTTCTTTACGCAAAGTGACAGGATAGTTTGAAAAACTTGAGAAAAGGTAGGGCCATTATGCAGCTAGTTTGGATAGCGGTTGATAAAGAATATTTAAAGTTATCAAATATCATATCCATTAAACAACACAATACATAAGCATTAATACCATGACAAAACAAAGGGGTAATGTCGATGTGTGTACGCAACTTATATGAGCAAACTTAAAGGTATTTTGTTTTTTGAGAGTTTTTATATCAAAAGATCTATTGGGAATATCATGCTCATGATTTCTAGATTGAGAAACTTGAATGATAGATTCACGAGTTTTACGTGTAGTGGCGGCTATTAGATGAGAGGCGGAGCAACTTATCATAGACTTCATTATATGGAATCTTAGGCAACTTCAATGTCGGAAGGGGATCACACTCTTGTACATCTACTACAGAATTTATTGGGAAAACATCAAATAGACTTACAAGATCTTGTTCAACTTCTTTGTCTAACATTTGAGTGTGATCTTCAAACTCCATTATTGGTACTTTCTGGCAACGATTTAACATGTCTAATGGTATCGGCCTCAACAAAATTGTGTTTGCCTTGGTGATGTACAAAGAAGGCTCGCTTCTTTGCTTGACTTACGATGTATGAACCAAATTCACATAATGAAACTTAAATATGAAGCATACACAAGAGAGACACCTAAAACAAAGATTGCAAATACTTCCTTATATTGATCACGTAGATGTATTACATCCACATCGCTCTAATACAATCCTCAAAGTACACAACAAAACACAACATAATTTTAATACATATACAAGATTATAGATCCGATAACCAAGAAGGCTATCTATGATATTAAAACTAGAGTACCCTTGATCAAAGGATAATACTCCGATAACTTCTAATGCTCCTAAATATTTGATATTGCTACAACCTCTAATGTAGTGAATGAATTCCAAACTCTTTTTATAGGAGAAAGAGAAACTTTTCACCAAATTACTTTCAAAATGTAACAAACTAGTAGGATTTTCATAAAATTTAAAGGTGCCTCCAAAAGCACTTTGGGAATGACTATGGACAACAATCTACATAAAAGAATGACATATTTATAATAATTCACAATCTATTTGAATAATTTGATTTTCAAACTAGATAATAAGGTTTCTAAATGTTTCTCTACATGATTGAAGACTCCCAAACATAATAAAATCTGAGAATAATAAAGAACATGATTGTGTATTTTGCAGTTTTGTTGAGTATAAAGATTTGTTGCTTTATAGTGTAATATGAAATTGGGCTTAATTTCTAATTCATGTTAATTACAATTGTATAAAGATGAAATAAGATTATAATATAGTAGATTATAGTAAGCATACAAATCTTAAATCATGTCTAGATAATAAAGGTAATTACAATAGCAAAGGTGAGCTAAATAATTAAAGTACAAGCCAGGATTTGAGCAGATTGTACTAATTTCTGATTGAGATTGGATGAAAGTGATTTAAGTGTGTGCACTAAGAATGTGCAAGGCATTATTAATTTATCTTAAAAATCTAGAATTTTTTGTGGTTTAAATTTTACGATCGCATTTGTGCAACTGGTTATCATTATTTATGTGAGAAACTTCAATTAGAGTTTTTGGCTCTGTTATCTATTTTTCCGATTCTCGAGCATTTGAATCAAGTGCATATTAGCTACCACTAACAACATTTTGCACCCTCTTTTAAATTAAATAGGTTTTTAACATCTTGTAAAGCACAAAAGAGTTAAGTTTAGCATCTCTCTAAATATTTATTAACAAAGAACATGGGTTTTAAATTTCTCATGAATCATAACCACTCTTTATTCCACTAATAAGTACAGGTATTGCACTAATAAGTAGAGGCATTGCACTAGTTAAGACTAGCATTGTAATTTGAGCTATGCAATCTCTATGAATTCCTTGGCATCCTTGTTCAAATCTACACATTCTTCATGTCATTCAACAAAAAAAAAATGGTTGTTGCTCCAACACTCCTATTAATGCAAATTGATGATTTAGACATCTAACTATAATATAAAATTGGAGATACAAACAATCAATTTATATAATAATTCAGTAAATGCAAATTGATAATATGGAAACCTGCTAATACAGTTAATGCAAAATTCATAATATGGAGACTTAGAGATACAAACAATCAATTTATATAATAATTCAGTTAATGCAAATTGATAATATGGAAACCTGATAATACAGTTCATGCAAAATTGATAATATGGAAACCTACTTTGAATTTAATATTGGAGATACAATCAATTTATATAATAATACAATTCAAAGCGGTTGAGCAAAGTTGGTTAAAATTATTTGTATAATAATGTTTTATTTGAAAGAGTTTTAAAACCAACTTTGGTAATTTTGTCTCTTATTTCTAACATTCGGGCGAGACTCCTTGCATCAAAACTGTGGTTGTCCTACAAATGTCTTGGCAATGATGCACATTTTTGAATTAGCATCAGTGTCATACTGAGAAAATTTGAATAGTGGGCCATGAGCATTAAGAGTAACAAACACATTTTTTTCAAATCATAAGGAAAGTCCCTTTGGCTATGTAGTCCCTATAATTCACTTTATCGAATGGTGTGCTAGATAGAAGAGCAACGATCACCTCCAAAATTACTGATTTGATTCCAAAGGAATGATTTCAATAATATCAAACAAACCAACACTTGTGCTTTCCAAGCTCAACATTTTGTTGACTCAGGCTGTGGTGTCTGAACTTCAGGTTTCCTTGAAATATCCTTCCCGAAAAGCCCAGCAATGCCTGCCGCTGGATCATTCTGCTTAACTATAGATTCACCAACCAATACCTGCAAACAATGGAGATGCCAAAGTGGACAGAATTTTAGTGTTCTCTTAACTGAAGGAGAAACTTATGACCATTGTTATGCCTTATCTATGCATGTCAAAGTTCCACTTGCTGCAAGCATATTAGAAAAATTCTTATGAAGAATGAGAGAACCAAGCAACTGAATGTCAGATGCTCCAAACACTTACAACTCCTACTCCTGCTCTTTGCACAAAAGCGATGTCTTCAGGAGTGAACAGTCCTGACTCTCCAATAACCTGAAATAAAAAAGAACAAGTAACGAACTTAGAACACAAGTTATCATGTTAATTCATGACTTGTTCTGTACTCAAGAATAGCATAGAATCTAAATAGATTGTGTTTTAAAAATCAAATTTAACGTGTGTACCATATACCTTATAAATTCAGCTAATTGAAGGATAAAACCTAAATACCCATTTATCTCAGTTTGTTCAATTGGCATCCACTTTGAACTGTACGGAAATACCATTAATGTCTATGGTGCTAATTTTGCAGATTCTTCACTGTTTTAAGCAAGATTATATTTCTGTAATCACCTCCCTCTAAAAAACCCAAAAGAAACACTATAAAGAAAAATGCTAAAGCCATCAAAAGAAGCTAATGCATAGAATGGAAGTAAGGTTTACAAAGAGCTGATCTGATAGAGAAAGATTAAGGCATTTAATATGTGAACAGCAAATTCCTTTTCAGAAGATTACTATGTTAAGCTGTTAAAAACTAGGCGAGTGAACTAATTAGGAGAGATTTAAAGACTATTTAAGTTCCCTCTCCTAGTAGGTTATAATACTATCCTCGTAAGTTGAGCAACAAGCATGATCAAAATGTAATTGGCCCCTTTGATACAACGCCTATTCCTCTAACCCTGAACCAGAGAATGGTAAGAAAATACTAAATGTTGAATCACTTCAAAATTCAAATTGAACAATTAGAAAACAAATCAGAAGCATCATGGACAAGAAACCAAATAAATATTAAATCAATTATGACTCTGCAGGCTGAATAGGTGCGAACTATATATAATATGCCAAAGTCAAAATAAGTGAGTCAAGTTTAAAGAAATTATTACAATGATATTTTTTCACGAATTACTTGACCTCGGGCTCCTTGAAGAAGCTTCTCTGTGTTATGTATGTCAACTGTAAAAGTTTCTGTTAGAAAAAGCATAAATTGCTGTTAGTTTCAGATATTGCAAATTTTGAATAAAAATCAAAACTTTCATTCTCATAAAATAGTTATGTACGAGCCATGATGCAATCGATGTCTTTAGTTGTCTCTATCTATCCCGGTAGAGTTTATTTCTCATTCAACCAAATAAAGATTTGTACTGTCACTACTAGCTACTCTGGTTGCACTCGGGTTTCTGCAAAGACCAATCCAATTTGAGTACTTCAAGAAGAACTAAGTAATATTCCTCACTTCAGAGACTTGCCTACAAAGTATCGATAAATCCCTGCATCAAAGAAATTTTGTTGAGCAGATAAATGCCTCCTGCTTCTTTCAACCAATATAGCACAAAAGTAAATTGACCTTGAGACGGTTGAGAAATTGGAAACACGAGTTTCTAGTCTATTTTGAAATAGACTGGCTGATCTGCCATGCTATATATTATAGATAGGATCAGCATTCCACAAGTAATACACAATCGTTTAGTTTGTTTTGCAAGATTAAGACTTGAGCAATATCTGATATGAGTAATGCCAGCAAACGTTGCTTAAACTTTAAAATTGCATCTGCTAATTATAACTAGTCACAAAGTTGTATGGGAAAAAATGTAATCAAGCAAAGCTAAAGTTGAAAGAAAGAGAAATTATACATAAACAAATCATAAATTGCCCTATGTTGAAGCCAGAATTAATATTGCACAAAATTTATAAAATACAAATCTTGGTAAGGAGCAAAACTCTCGGACGAGCAAGGATCAGCACAAAAAGCAAACCACCATGGTATATTTTCTAGGTAATCCATCTTGTAAGAAAGTGCAAACTGACCAAGATCACGATTATTAATTCCAATAAGCTCTACTCCATTAATTCCCAATATACGATCAAGTTCCTCCGTGCTATGAACCTACAAAGAAAATTATGATTTGTTTAGATACTCTCGTACTTCTATAAACTAATTAGTAGGAAACTAAATAAAATTAAAGAACAGAATACATCATATACATAATTCTTTATATCCCATGACCTGGTAATTCAAAAAGAGCAAATCAGTTCAGACTCGTTGTCACACATGAAAATATGTATCCTACTATTTTCAATATCCGTGAGACTAAAATTGAAAATTACATGTTACCTTTTTGTTTACTTCCAAAACTTTTTGAATGCCTGTATTATGTGCTGCCAAGAAAATGTAACCTTGTAGATAACACGGTGAAGACCAAAGTAGCAGGAATCACCAGGACTTGAGAAAACTCGGCGAGCCAACTTGACTCGCACACAAATGAACAAAAATGTAGAACTCGCGAAGACTCTGCTAGCACAGTTTTTTCATTTTGAAAACTAGCTTGTTTCAAGCATTCATATATAACAAAGTAAAAAATTAAAACTTAAAAAAAAAATTAAATAGAAAAGACCAAAAACGTCCCTAGATTTTGGTGAAGTCCCGGACATTTCGGGGACCCGGGGACTTTGAGGAGTTGTCCCCAATTTCTTTTCAACTTCAAAAAAAAATGACACTTTTACCTTTAAAAGTTGTTTGTACCAAAAACATTGAATTCTAATCTCAACAATATCCGGAAAACATGAATTGCAACGAGCATCTCTAAAATGAATGTTCAATCAATTCAATCATACGCTTTATTAAAAAATATATTTTGAGGAAGTATATCTACTATCTAGTCTCACTAGCCCACTCCATAGCTTCCCAAGCAGACAAAACTGTGTCCAGAATGAAATGCCCTTGAACAAACCCAATTTACTCCTTATGAACAATCCAGCTAGCAACACTCCTTACTTATAAATGCTATAGCCTTGGAAGGATCTTATATGCAACACTCAACATGGTAATAGGTCGCCATCCACTTATAGTATCCCTAGCTGTAGATTTAGGGATTAACTTGATTAATCCCTGATTCAGGAATTCTGACAAAGTGCCTGAAGCGAATATTTCAGCTGCTAAACAACTAAAATCGTCACCAACAGTATCCCACATTTCTTTGTAGAATTCACATGGTAATCCATCAAGTCCAGGTGATTTGCCATTGTGCATTGAAGAAAGAGCAGTATACAACTCTTCCTTGGAAAATTCAACTTTAAGTTCAATATGATCACAAGTTGTCACCTTGTTCGGGATCACTTTTGAGGCATGAATTTTGGGCTGCCATGACTTCAAAACCATCCATTCTACAAAGTCCAAGAACCTTTTAAGAAGATACTTTCTTCTTTAAGTAATCAAAGTGAAAGAAGAATTTAGAGCCCTCATCACCCTCCTAAATCGACTGGAGACGTGCCCAAATCCAAGCACCCCTTACCACATATTCCACGAATTATTGCTTCTAAATGAGCAACTTCTTCCTGCAAGGATTCATTATGAAGATCCTCTTCTAATAAAATCCGAGCTGATTCTAGCTTGTACTTGGCTTCCTAAACAACACGCATGCATTTCCGAGAAATCATATTGTCGACACCTAAATTTGGCAATGAAAACTTTGGCTTTGCACCTAAAGCATGAATTGTGCACACATTCCAAGCCTAGGTGACTTATCCCTATTTCATTTGAATGACTTGTTTATCTATTCACACTGCGCAATCACTTACAAAACTACTTGCAATCCACACGATAGTATAACCTCCACAGGCACCAGTCCCGGTCAGTGCAAAATCCCACGAGTTGCTTATACGAGACCATTTAGAATGAGCCAAACCGTCTCACGGTTTGGTCCCAAGTTAAATGATCTTACCCACCACCCAATATCACTTTTCTAATTTGATATATTTTCATGGGTTGGTTCATATCCCATAGGTCGGCCTTAATGTAAAATTAAACCTACGAATGCCTATAAAAGCAAGTCTAACTCACTTGGCAATCATCTTAAAGAGCTCTCATTGTAAAATAGATTCAAAAGCACTCTAAGCTCTCCTAAATTCCTTCAAAGCAGCAGCACAACCTAGGAACAGCCCATACACAGGTCTAAAGCCAGCCAAACTAGGTTCAAGAGCCATGCTTCTCATTTTATAGACCTTCCAAGTCAAGCCAAGCCAAGCTTAGGCGCACCAAGCCATTTTGTCTCATTGTAAAGGATAATTTTGTCGAGGTAGTTGCATCCATATAGATATCACATTCTAGGTGGAGAACTATGTGTGATTTGAGGCCTCTTCGGAGTAGTGCCAACATAGGCAGCAAAGGGGCACTTCAACCCAAACACTAACCATTTTACAAGGGTCTCCCAATCACAGTTAGGGTTTGAGGGTCTTTCGCATCATACAGAAGGTTTTGTAGATGTGCGACACCTAGAGTTTCGCAGTGTGAAGGTCATCATAGAGTATCGTAGTCACACATAAAGTTATAGAGCACCAAAGCATCCATGTTTGAAACAAGATAGCTTAGGACAAGGTCCTACCGCGCTTGAGGACAAGTCAAACCGCACTCGAGGACAAAAGAATTAAATGCACGGTTGTATACCATCTCAATTTGTAGCCACAGTTCTAGAAACGAAGCACCTCCAGGTCATTTCAAATCTGCACAATCACTTTGCACCCCTAAATCACATCTCTGCCTCTATGTTCAGCGAAGTGCACTTCTCTTGTGTTTTGAGCAATCGTATCTATCGTTATATCTTGCAATTTGCTTTGGGATCTATATTCTAATTTATACATTAATGTTTATTAATTAATCAAAATATACAACTTGTTCTACCCTTACGCCTTTAAATAAATAAGAACCACATCACAACACTAAACACATTTTTTTTTTTGGTGTGTAATCATTTGGTAAACCCAACCCTTGATCGAATCTCTTGCCTTACTCAAACCCTAGCTGCTTGAGGTTTCTTAATTTTTTTAGGTGCATAATCTTTTTGCTTGTTTAGGTTTTGTTATCCTTTGTGTTTTCATGGCTTACTTTGTGGTGCCTTTCTCTTATTCATATACCAATGAGCCCACATCTATGCCACTTGTCGGGATAGGCATGTGTGAGGACATAATTGATGTGCACGATGACTTTTCTCGGTATGATTGTGGGGACACATATGAGGCTTGCATTCTTATGGATCGTTATACTTATGTACACGCGTACGCTACTAGTTTTGCATTTGCTCCTATTATCTCTATTGTCTATATTGAGCCTTCTCGGGGCGAAGGCTCTCATGATGATTTTGATGTTAATATTCGCACCCTTCCCGAGAATGATAAACAAATATTTACAAATTTTTATAGAAAAATTATCAACATATTGACGTCCTACATACATTGCTAGATATGAACAAAAGCGTATAAATGCATCTAAGAGCCCCCGAATCCACCATTACATCTACAATTGCTACATCCATTGTGCCTATATCTTGAAGTAACACATCCTTCAAAGTTTCACAATGTCTATTCTTGTCTACTACCATTCCTACGTCCACTTTGCACACCCATGGCTTCCCATTCCTCTCCTACTACACAAGGTCTTGAGAATCTTGTCCACAATTTGCAAGCCCAAATATTACAATTGCAAGGTGACTCTACCTCCTCTAATGTCATGGGATCTCGCTTAGTTACTTCACAACCCACTTGCACCCGAAGTGGCTTCCTATCCGTTGCCCTCTTTGCTTTTGTGTCTCCTAAGCTTCCTTACTATGATGGCAAAAGTGATCCCGAACAACACCTTCGCACTTTTCATGCCACTTGCTTAGATTATGCTTACAATGATGTACTACTTACTAAGCTCTTTCCTAGAAGCCTCAAGGAATATGTATTGCATGGTCCTACGACCTTTCTATTCACTCGGTGCAGGTCTTTAGCCCTTGGTTAATCAATTCCTTGCACAATTTTCAATCAATATTGGGGACAAGATATCCTATGCGCAAATGTCTAAGATGCGACAAGGCTCCAACAAGCCCATTGGTGATTGTACGCACTCTACAAGACTAGCTTACTACAATGGACAATATCCTAGTTGATACTAAGTTTCAAGATTTATTCACTCAAAGCCTTCTTGCTCCTTTACAAGAGTTAGTTATCTTCCTTGTTACACAAGGATGCGTCCTTTAGATTTTGGTGACATTCCGAGACGTTTGGAGACTTGGGGACATGGAGGGATGTCCCCTATTTTTAAGCAAAATTTTAAAGGTTTTCTGATGTTTTAGCTTTTAAAAGGCTGTTATTTTTACCAAGAACATTGAACTCTAATCTAAAAAGTACCTAAAACACATTAACTACAATTTACATCCCTAAATTTCATTTAATAAAGTTAAAATATTTAAATATTAATTTTTATATATTTATTTTAATAGTTGTCCCCTGTCGTCCCCAAAATTTTGGAAATTTTTGTCATCTTGCAAACCCCATCCCTCTATCCCCATGTCCCCCCATCTCAGAGACTTAGGTAACTATGGTTATCTTTGATATTTTTATTAATTTGATCAATTATGTCACACATTAAAAGGGTGGGAAGCTAACCTCCTTACTGATGAACAAGCTTACATGAATTAAATGTCCCGTCCAAGCCAAAGAACTGACTCCGAAGAGCCCAGACAAATGATGATTGAGACGAGATTCGGCATTTTTAAACCATGAAACACTTGGTTTCCATTGAGGTTGTAAATGCAACCGACCCGCTATTAAAAAGATAGAAGAAAGAAATAGCAAGAAAAGAGCTCCGGTATAAAGATCTTCATTAGTGCGTAAGCCAATTGTATACCACCACTGATAAACACCAGAATAAGCAATATTGACCGGACCGGGGGCGCCTCCTCGGGTAAAGGCTTCTACGGCCGGTTGACCAAAATGAGGATCCCAAATTGCATGAGCGATAGGTCTTACATGTAAGGGGTCGTGGACCCATGCTTCGAAATTGCCTTGCCAAGCCACGTGGAATAAATTACCAGAGGTCCACAAAAAGATTATAGCTAACTGACCAAAGTGAGAAGCAAAAATCTTCTGATAAAGGCGTTCTTCGGTAATATCATCATGACTTTCAAAGTCATGTGCAGTAGCAATACCAAACCAAATACGACGAGTAGTTGGGTCCTGGGCCAAGCCTTGGCTGAACTTTGGAAATCTTGATGCCATAATGCTTTTCAAATCCTCCTAGCCATTATCCTACTGCAATAATTCTTGCTAGGAAGAACGCCCATGTTGTGGCGATTCCACCCAGAAGGTAATGAGTTACTCCTACAGCACGTCCTTGGACAATACTCAAGGCTCTGGGCTGGATAGCAGGAGCAACCTTTAATTTGTTATGGGCCCAAACAATAGATTCAATCAGTTCTTGCCAATACCCACGACCACTGAATAGGAACATTAGACTAAAGGCCCAAACGAAATGAGCACCTAAAAATAAAAGACCATATGCAGATAATGAAGAACCGTAAGATTGGATTACTTGAGAGGCTTGTGCCCATAGAAAGTCACGGAGCCACCCGTTAATTGTAATGGAACTCTGTGCAAAGTTGCCTCCTGTAATATGAGTTACTACTCCCTGATCACTTATACTAACCCTAAACCTCGTAAATGCCACCTTCCTCCAGGCCCTCTAATCACTGACCTAGGGGCTGTTACAGTAGAGAAATCTCTCTTATTGATCCCTTTGTATTTTCCTTGATCTACAAAAAAACATCGGGCTAGATGTCAACGTAGTACTCTTAAGTGATCAACTCGCCCCACACACTATTAAGAGTATGTGTATAAATAAGAGGCTTTGCCCACCTAAACCCATTATATAATATCAAATTGTATTCTTCTTTTATTGAGTATATGGTGTTTTGGGATTCCATTAGACAATTCACCCAATGTCTCAGAGTTTTGGGTATGGTTTCTTGAATGTTTGTGAATATTTCAATATGCTGTCATGCAATATTGCACATAACTCCCACACTGATAGGATCCAAATCTGGAGCTGCTAGGATCTAGCCATAAAATTCTACTATTGCAACTCAAATATTACAACTGAAATTTCAAGTTTCTAAATAAGATCTACAGCACTTATACAACAACAACAACAACCAACACCCAGATCTGAAAGAGAGACTGAATTAGAGTTTATCATTATCTAATTTTCTAAATGACATTACTAGCACAGAAGACAAAAATAAAATTCTTTTGATAAGTATGAATAAAAATTCAACAGAGTATCATCCAAGGGCAGTATGGCTACTGCACTTGGTGAAACCAAGTCTCCCAAGACTATTCACTATCCATCATTCCAAGACATCCTCTATTCCAAGGCTGAAGGGTTTTAAATTTTTAACATTGGTTTCTCTTCTCTTAACTTTACCTTTTACATGCAGGATAAATAATTTAAGGTTTTCTTGTTCTTTCCTCCTTACATTTTACCTTTTGCACGTGGATAAATAACTCTTAGATTCAAAAAGTTTACGAAGTTTTCATCCAGAAACCTTCTTGCTACAGAATTTTGGACAGTGGAAGCATAAACCAGCACTTGCAACAAAAGGAGGGGCAAGCATCACGCCAACAGAAAAATATAGGAAAGCTGTCCACTGCAAAGCTTTGAATCAGAACACCAATCAATTAGATAACATCTAAAGCGCTTCCTCCATAACTGATTCTTTTCCGTTGTCTCTAATTTTGCAGTGCAGCACAGTGCAGACCACTTATATTAAGGGAGTGCCAGACTTGTTTTACTTGATTTTCCCTGTCATCATTTAAATTATTCTTTTTTTTTTTAATTAAAAATCTTTCGCTTGCTTGTGAGAAATTGATTGATTTAATAGGAGAGAGTACCCCCAAAAACAGCTGAGGTAGAGTGTTATTTTAGAGTTCCAAGTCGTCCTGTGACTTCTGGAGAAGTGTGTCCGCTGTCCGGCGTCTGCCATTGGGGAATATGTTGTACACACTGTAGTATATACACAATAAGTGACAATGATGTTGTAGGGGCGTAGGTATTGGGTACTTTGAGCGTTATATATAACAACCGTTTAAAAGCAGTAAAAAAAAGTTGACATTCAATTATCTTGAAATCATTTCATTACAGGAGTGATGAGACCATTAAGTCATTTTATCAAACAATTCAGGTGCCTTGTGTATGCTTTCACATTTTGCGTACAGGTATATCAGGGCATTTACAACTACAATATCTGACAAACATCCAATTTAAATTAAATTGTGATGGATGTCCATACCCTGTTCTAAAGCTCCCATTTTGGCACAGGCTGGGAGGATGCTGGCAAAGGTTGATGAGTTTGGTTTTTCCAATTGAATTTCCTTAAGTGTATCCAAGGTCGTTTCAATAAACCCATTCTGTACATACCCTGCAGCGATGGCATTCCATGAGATGGCATTCGGTCGAAGCATTTCTTTGAAAGGCTTAAAGCCTCATCAAGAACACCATTTTGTGCATATCATGTAATCATCACATTCCAAGAGACCATATTTCTTTGAGGCATTTTGTCAAACAGTTCATGTGCCTTGTCTATGCTTCCACATTTTGCATACATGTCTACCAGGACAATAGCAACTACAACAGCTAACAAAAAACTGCTTTCCCTTATGCTTTCATGTATGTGCATACCCTGTTCCAAAGCTCTTATTTTGGCACAAGCTGGGAGTATGGTCACAAAGATGAATTGGTCGGGTTGGACACCTGTTTGTAGCATTTGGTGAAACAATGTCGATGCCTCGTGAGGATACCCATGTCTTCGGTATGCTGCAAGGATGGCAACTAACTGCATCCATCACAACAAATATATTAAATTCCAGGCTCTCCATGGCTTCTGTTGTGCCTGCAAAACCAAGCTCCTTCTCAAGCACCATGGGAAGTGAAAGCATGTGTAGAAAGCTGAAGCAGCCTACTATCATTGCCACCACTTTAACACTGTCACCACCCTTCTCATCTCTGTGAATTTCTTTACTCTCCAGGCCATTGCATTTGAATAACTGCGCTTCCATGTCTTCCGGAATGGTATTCAGGAAGGCATTATAACTCTTGAAAATCAGAAATGTTTCAGGCATTGTTGAAGAAACCTAGATCAGAGTCGGTGTTAATGCAGTCATAAAAAATTTCCTGCAGAAACAGCTGGCACAGATTCCCGGCCGCTGAAAAATTCCTGGTGTCCTGCAACTTCCAGGACTAAATCGGAGAGACTGCAGTCACCCAGTATATGTCTAAATATTCAACTTACAACTACTTTTTCTTCTTCTATCCTTAAATAAAGTTGCTTTTTAAACATCAAAGTCGTACCAAACGTCCTAGATCTATTTGGGGTTGAAACACAATCACACATATCACAACAAGATACAAAGAATCTTAACTATCTTTGTATTCAAAAGTATAATGCTCAGAAGTAACAAAAACTAACCAGCTTCATACATCATTCAAAAGTTAAATTTATAGGCTATAAATGCTAGTATTACTTGGTCAGCCACTTAACAGTTTTATTCTAAAGGACAATTTATTCTTCTAGATAAAAACTGAAACTGAAATTAACATACTAATAATGTTAATTCTTTTAATTATAAAAAAAAGTAAAAAGCACATTGCAACAAACCTCAACCAAAGCTGCCATGCCCAGAGATTTGCAAATGGAAATCATGAGCATTATATCTTGATCTGGCAAGACAGAAGTAATCAAAAGAACAGCATCTGCACCTTTAAGTCGAGCATAGTATAGCTGGTATTCATCAACAATGAACTCTTTGCACAACAGAGGGCACTGCATTCCACAGTCAGAATGTGAGACAACTAGGGCATTTATGTATAAAGAATGATTGTGAACTACTTTTTATCTTGAAGCATCTAACCAAGAAACTCAAAAACAAGTGCACCTTAGCCTAACTTTACAAAATGTCCAAAAACCAATTCTACTAATAAATAAACATTCTACAAGGACATGACACGTTAATGTATTTCCTTCAGACCTTTTGACTGGACTGCTTTCTAGATCACTAGACATTGTAATATCTAGCATGCTACTATTCATAATTTTTTCATCTTCAACCCAACAAAGATGCATCAATGTGAAATACATCAAGCTAGAACTAAGCTAAAATGGGCACCTGTATTCCAGCTTGTCGAATGGCCTGCAAATTTTCAAAGCTGCCCTGGGAAATCAAATGTAAACAAGGAAATCTAGTCATTAATCATACCTAAATTAACCAAGAAGCATAAGCAAAATAAATTATATAGTTGGCACTAATGTATAACAGTTAATTAAAACCCCGTAAGTATTACCTGAAAGTATTTGGAATCTGTTAAGACACTAAGGCATGCCGCTCCTCCCTTTGCGTAAGCTTGAGCTATTTTAACCTATTTGTGGAGAGAAGCTCACAACCAAATACCTTAGTTAGCCTAGATCTGCAGTAAGCTTATAAAATGATCTAAGTTGTAAAATGACATAATTTGTAATATGCATTAGTAATGAAAGTCAAGTATATGACCTGTAAAAGCTAATAGATAAAACAAATGTGAGGCTAACTACACCATTGATCTTAACACCAACACGTGCAAGAAAGATGTTGAATGACAAACACCATGCATAAGTTTAATTATATTGTAAGATTTCATTAATGTAAAGCTACTTCCACACCGAGAGTAAACAGTAAAGACATATAGGAAACAGCTATATAACATATCCATCCATACTGAACAGAATAGACAGCATGAGTATAAAAGATAGAATGGAATGAAATGATCATAGGAACAGAGCATAATTTGAATTATAACGCATCAAAATTAGGAAGATGATGGAGATTAAGATGGTATTCCTTGTCCTACAGTAGTAAGATGAACAAGAAAACCATGTCTAATGCTGTAGATGGTAATCCAGTGAGATCCTCAATCATATTAGGTGTTTGATTCCGTCATAACAAATGTTGAACCTAAAACTGATCATGACAGGTATTTATTATTGTTGCTCACAGGTTGTTTGCCTTCATCAAATATCATCCTAAGAAAATAATGAAAAGGCGGAAGAATGGCTGAAACCCTTGGTGGTGACTTCCAAATCATATTAAGTTCATAATTAAGTATAAAAAAGTCTTATGTTTCAACAAAGTAACACAAACCCACCTACATCTATGCCTGCCCCAACACCCCAAATAGCCAAAACTTTAGGCTGACACTTTAGAGGAGTATCAATTGACTGGCAAAAATGCGTAGGTGTGAGAAAGTGGCGGATGAAGTAGTCAAAGCCAGTTCAAAGTGGAGTGTTGTGTAAAGACAGTATAATAGGGGAAAGGTTGTGCAGAAAAGTACAATGAAGTGGGTTCCAAAGGCAGCACAAGTTCAGAAAAGTGTTAGGTAAAGGAAGACTGGACAAGCTACCTAAGTATGATGGGTCCACTTACGTGAAGGTGTATGTGAATGACTTAGAAGGTTGTCTACCAAAGGAAACAGAGAGTATGTGCGTCGGCTCATATCATGTAGGTACTGCCGCACGCTGGTGGACCATGCATCAACAACATTAGCCAAGGTCGGCACTAATTACAGAAGCTATGCATACCATGGTCAACAATAAGTAATTTGAATAAAGGACTTCCAGTTCATATGGGAGATGCAGATCCTGGAGAACACTTGAATGCTAAGTTAATTTTTGCTACCAGTTTGGTTATGTGTGCATGCACTCTATGCGACTTTGATGACTTGGGCCCACATATGGTACCTTCGCAATGAAATAAGGAGAGAAACTACAGAGTGGGAGACAATCAAGAAAGATTTTAGGAAGACATTGGTTTTGATGCAGAGCGGCTTGAGTTGGTTAAGCCGTTGGGATGATTAGAGAAGTGATCTTTCATAAGGATGCACAATTGGAAGATAGGACAAGGAAGATCTATGTTGTTGAAGATTATCCGGTGGTTAATTTGTTTGAAGGAGAATGTAGCAATGTCTTACTGTTGGGAGGTTTGATGCCTTGAGAAAGAAAAGAAAATGGCCAGGGAAATTGACCATTTGAACTTGGAGACAATCGAAGGGGAATGAGTTGTCAAATCTGCGCAAAAGGATCCATCTGAATATTACAATCAACCTCTGTGACAAAAAGAAGTGAATATTGACATCACGGAGGACCCTCGATGGCAAGCCTGGGAGATTACTGGGGTGATGTTGAGTTTACTCGACTTGCGGAGTTAGTGAAGGAATATAAGCATTTGTTCCACAAGAATTATCATGGGAAGAAGGGATTGCATCCAAGTTTGGGGAAGAAGCACATTAAACTGCGGAAGGGAGTGAGGCCAATTAAGAATAGACTATATGAATAAATCCAGACCTGCATATGAAGGTAAAGGAAGAAATTGACAAAATGTTTGACGTAGGGGTAAGCTTTCCTATTGAGTACGATTGCATAAGTACAATAGTGGTCAGTATTACGAAAGATGGATCATGTATGCATGGATTATAGGATGTCAAATGATGCATGAGTGCATGATCCTTTCCCAGCTATGTTTACATGAATCAACTGAACTAATACGTCTAGAAAAGTAGGAAATGTAGGTAGATAAGTAGGACACAGAGGTGAAAACAAGCCAGAATCAAGACACTCTAATCAGATCGGGAAAAAGTAGAAGTTTTTGTCATCAAGGAGGGAAGGAACCCAGATTTGCAGGTTTCAGTTTGGGGCAAACTAGTGAAGTATGAATCTATCACATGCCAGTCCATGAGTTGCAAGAAAAGTAAAGGCTCCTACCTTCCCAAGACGTGATCCCTATTCCTCGGGACCTCAATTATTGAGTCATAGGCCTACTACAAGGATTAGGTACTTGCATGAAAAGGCAAGGGCACTAATGATAGATATGTAGCCTCCTACCCCAAACAGAAAAATCAGCCACACCCCAAATGACCTCAGGCTTTGAAACGAGGCCAACCGTGGATTTGATCTTTCAATTAGGATAAGGGGCATGCCAATGATATCACATCTTTTTTTGTTTGTGATTGATTTTTGAATTTAATTTGTCTTTTTCGTTGCCTTTTAGTTTATTTTTCTTTTAAATTATGACTTTTAATTTTGACTTTTTTATTCCTCCTCCATATGGATTATAAAGGTTGATTAAATGGGTGAAAAATGCCTAACACTAGAGAGCTTACACCTAACCACCATAGACGAGAAGCTACAAACCATGACGCTTACATATTTCTAGACTCGTATTTTAGAAAGAGTGCTATCTTAAAACTGACATTGGTGTGTGCCCAATAAGGAGTGAAATATAAAAGGCAGATAATGAGCTATGATTAGGTTGCCCCAATCATTGCGTATAGAGCAGTGATACAATGACAGACAAATTTGGGACTTTTCTCACAAGAGGGGGTAAAATGTAGATGAAAGAAAAGTTGATAAACTACAGAAATTGAGCTACAAGTAGCACAATTGACTCTAGGAGACAAAATGACACTCTCGTCCATTGATATTCCTTTTTAAGAAAACATCTTAGCTACAATTGGGGCCTAAAGTAGCAAATAGGTAATCATATTAGATGGTCATTTGACAAGAAGAGTCAGTGGATTCCACAAGGTCTTACAATGTAGCTCACACATTGAGATCCTAGAGGTGTGCTGCAAGAGCTAATACCTAATGATATCCAATAGATAAAGTGGAGTGACAAAGCTAGGAAGCGTCAAAAAACAAGAGGTGTAAAAACGATTAGTATGTCAAAGCTATGAAGTGTATAAAACCAAGAGGTATGTTATAATAACGGAACACTATGAAGCATAAAAAACCAAGAGGTAGGTAGTAATAAGGCAAAGTTATGAAGCATATAGAACCAAGAGGCATGAAAATAGTAGGCAAAGCTATAAAGCATGTAAAATCAGGAGGTATGACAATAAGAAAAGCTAGAAGCGTATAAAACAAAGAGGCATCCATTAGGATGGTAAGGAAGGAGTGTAAAATTGAAGGCAAAACTCATAAGCAAAGGAAAATATGAAATAAAAGACTAAGTGGAAACATAAATATTAGTACTGCATTAGTACATAAAATCCTTAGTTACCTAGTCTCAAGGACAGGGGATAGGGGGATGGAAGGATGGAGTTTCGAACGCCAAACAATTTCCCTAATTTTGGGCACGGCAGCGAGGGGCAGCTATTAAAATATATTAATTTTATTCAATGAAATTTGGGGGCTTAAAATGTATTTAATGTTTTAAAGGATACTTGGAAGATTAAAATTCAATGATTTTGGTAACAATAACAGCTTTTTAATAGTAAAAGCCTAAAAAAATTAAAAATTAAAAATTAAAAAACATTGAGGATGTGCCCTCCAAGTCCCCAAGTCCCCAAAACGCGTTCATGACATTCAAGATGCCACCAAAATCTGAAGGACGCATCCCTAGGCAACATTGATATTAAATCATAATAAAATCATGGAAATGTAAAATTATGGTATACATGTTTAACTAACACGGAAAAGGAAAGTAAAGCTATATATAAGAAGGGTAGTAAATAAAAATGTCATACATGTTTAACTACTACAGAAAATGGAAGTAAAGCCACATACAAGAAGGGTAGTAAAGGAAGATCAAGAGTAGTCGTTGATGGGGTGGGACTTGTGCGGTCAAGTCACACGATTGTGTGCTTGCCCACCCATGTTCAAATCCCCGAGGCATGATCCTCTTTGAGGTGGTTTTGTCGCCAGATGCGGCTTCTATTCTCGATGCGATCCACAAAGATGTTGATTTCTTCACTAGCTATTGTTGTAGCATGCAGGTTCTTGCTTCGCTCAAGCCTTTGTTTCACTCGGCCGGGTCGTCGTTGCATTCTCGCTTGCTTTACTTGGGCCACCGCTTCACTGCAAGGGTCACCGCATTCTCGTTTTGGCTTCACTGAGATTTCTTCACTCGCCACGTATGTTGCATCACCATTCGATTCCATAAGGTCGCTTCATTCGGGTTCCTCGTGTTGGTTCCCATCATTGTAATAAAGGTTGTGGATCCTCTCAAAAATCCTCAAGATCTACAAGGATGTGGGTCCTTTCAAAACCCTTAATTCACCCTCTATCCAAAAAAAAAAGAAAAATCAAGAGTAGTACTTCATAAATTGTGTGTTTGTCAATTCCTTGAAAATGGGACCTTCGTGGATTTGTAGTCGGTAGGTATGTTGAGTAAGGATTTCTATGGAATCACATATTTGTCACAAATCTTAATCCAAAGATAACTTGGCACCTTTCTTAAGGATGTTGTTAATAGAGTGTGTTTGGTAGGCTAGTTCGGGAATGGACCATTGAATTGCCCCAAGCTTTCCTAAGAATTTGCAAATGTCGAGAATGGACATGGGTCGAGGCATATTGATGATTTCTTGGATTTTTATAGGTCAACATCCATTCCTTGTTTCAAGATGGGGAACCCTAAAAACATGCCTTGAGTTACACAAATGATGCATTTTTCAAGGTTAGAAAGACCTTGTATTTCTAGAGGTGTTGACTAAGGCATTAAGAGATGTAGAGGAAAATTATCCTTAGTGAAAGCAAGGTTAAGGTCGCATAAATTGATATATATGCGGATGCTTAAAGTGACCTTTTCAACAAATGGGAACGATATTGGAGACCCATTCGTGAGTAGCCCATTGGTCAAATGAAATTGGCATCTAGAAGTTCGATGAGCTCATTATGACACAAACTTAGAAACTTTTAGGGTTAAGTTTTGTATTTTTGTTGAACAAGAGCGGCATCAAGACAAGTTATGTTATGGACAACAATCTTGGGATTGATTTCGGGAATGTCTAAATAACCCCAAGAAAAGCCTCGCGTTTTGTTTAAGAAGCGCATGATGTTGTGGTTCAGAGGACTTTATAGCTATCTACAATCATGATTACACGGGAGTTATCCTTGTCATCAAATTGGACATTGATGGTATCTTCCACAAGCATGATGTTGTTGTCTTCAAACTCAAAGTAATAAAGAGCATAAAGCAATTTAGCAATTTCGTCACTTATCACTTCGACATTGGCAACAAAATTGTCATATAAAGGAGCTTTTTGATAAAGTTACTAAGTTTATGGTGTTGATGGGGTATTTGATATTCTCGCATCAAGGAGCTTGAGAATGGCTTCATCATTGTCAAAAGTAGGTAAAGGGCCATTATACTCGACATCAATTTCAAGATCATCATATTGTTTAAAATTATGCTTTTGTTTTAAACAAATGTGGCTTATATCTATCACCTTAGCATCAAGAGTGACTTCTACTAGTTCAGCAATAGGCTTAGCAAGATTTTCTACAACATCGGCCTTGTTGGGAGCAGTTGGCTGATGTAGTTAGCTATGATAGGTTCTTTTGAAACAACATCTTGCTTTTCAAAGGGTAGACCAATACAATTTCTTGTGTCGGGGTTTTTTGAAGTCGATGCAATGAAACCGCAAGTTTTTTTGAATGGTGTCATGTTTTTCAGCAATATGGCCATTTTTGTCAAAATTGTTTGATATTTTAGTTTTATGCTTTGTAGTAAAGCTTGAAATTTATTCAATAATCCAACCGGTGTTTTCTACGGGTGGATTATCCAAGGCAATAAGGTAAAGTTTCTTCCTATTCTTTGTGAAAGTTGTCAAATAAATGAGGGGCAAAGCCATAGGAAATGGAATCATGTTTATTTCATAGTTGAAGGCATACATTTGAGCCAAGCTGTTCTAATAGTGGCTATGTTACCAAGGTTCGCCCCCCACCCTCCCGTACCCCCTGGATACATACCCGACACGGATACGTCCCGGGTACGATATTGATACTTCGAGTGCGACAGTGCGCACGCATTTTTGCACCGACATATCCAAACATACTCGAAGCGTATCAATACCGTTGGGCGCAAAGTGGGGGCTCTAAATTTATTTTATTTTATTTTATTTTGACTCAAACAAACTTCAATTTTATTGAGGACTAGACTAGGAGGGCATGGCAACCACAAGGAAACCTAGAGATTGTTTAAAATCCCTCTAGTTTATTGAAGAGAAAATATTCAAAGGATATCAAGAACGTTTGAGGTAATTATTTGGGATCATCACAGTTGGCCAAGGAAAGAAGCTATTTATAGAAATTTGGAAATATATCTGAGCCTCTGTACAAGTTATTTATGAGATCAAATCTCAGGTGATCTTCAATACTAATAGAAAAAATTAGAACCACAAACTGCATAGCTTACAGTTTCAAAGAGCATCCTTTCATAGAAACTATTAAGGCACAACATTGACTCCGTCCCACATCCTTAAGGAGGATTAGAAGCTGATTTTGGATAATATGAATGCAAGAACCAACCATTGGACCAACCTCATTAGTTATCACTAGCAAGTTAGAGTCAACCTAATTAAAAAGGTCCTTTAAGAACTCCATATAAACATCTTTTATGGCCACCATCGCAACACAAAAATTAATCTCAAAGGAAATGGATGAAAGACAAAGGAATATAATATTCATATATCATAGTAAATGTAAAATCTTAAGTATATTAAATGTTTTGAACATTAATCGTACTATATTTTTCAAGTTTTGTATTTCTTATGGACTATAAAATAAGTAAAATGAGTATATGAATAATATATATATATATATATATATATATATATATTTTTATAATATAGACATACGGACGTATCCAAGACATATCGTACTCCAAGAGTTTTTAAAATTGATGTATCCGCGTATCGAACCTTTCGTACCACCCGTATCCCGCCGTATCCGGAAACATAAAATAGTGGAGAACATCGAGGTGTCAAGCTTATGGTTGGGACATGATGTAGCCCTCATCATAAGAGGGTTGTAAAGCACATTCTTTTGTATCATCACGTGGTCAAGATGTTAAATTTTGATAGAGGTTTCTTTGTCGGCAATTCCAAGTTGACTAAGGAATCTTCAAGAAAGAGACGGATGCTCTTGAATATTTTGCCAATGCCAAACTCATTGCATTCAAAGAGACAGCCATCAGTAAGAGGTCGCATTAGCATTACAAGGAAGGTCTTTTCAATCCCGTCTTTAAAGATGGGTAAGTGGTGAACTCTTGGTATGAGGGAGCTAATGCATGATACATTGTGGTAGCCTAGTTGTGTTACATGCATTTTGGAGTTTGTTAGGTTGTCATCACCGTAATCCACAAGGGTGACTTATATATTTGACTAGAAATCAAAGAATTTTAATAGTGGCAAACTATGGACAATTTGAGTAGTAAGACGGACAAGGAACTCTATTTTAGGGTTTGCTACGGGGAACATCCCAAGGGTTGGGATCAACCTCATGCTTGTACCATTGATTATTGTGAATGAATTTAATGCATTAACTTCCAAAGGACATCATCGCTCTCCCATGCAATGCATTTGTATTCACTTAATCAGTAGGTTATAGGATAGTGGAAGATTTAAAACCATGACCTTAGTGCATATTGTTTTAGGTCCCCGTTGATGGGGAGCCAAATAAATTGAAGGGGCTTTCGGTGGGTTTTGTCAAATCCACGACACTTGAATTGTGCCCACTTAAGGTCTTGTTGGGAATATCATAGGGCATTGTTTAGCCAAAAGGATGTAATATTGATTCTTGAGCCTTCGTCCACTAAGATTTTCCTTATTTGGGCATCCAGTGATCATGACACTAATAAAGAGAGGAGGGTCATTGGCACGAAAAGGATTTCGTCATCAATCATGTCATCCTCGAGAAACTCAATGGAGAGTGTTTTATTAGTTTGAGGATGAGTCACAATTTCAATGGTATAAATCTCGGTGGTTTGCAAAGGTTGGTAAGGATGGTCTTCCTCGGTGGCTACTGAGGAATCTTCCAATGCATGAAATTGTTGCATGAGAAATTTTTGATATTGAGATGTACACATAAGTTCCATGAGAGGAATCTTACAAGGCCTGGAATTAAGTTTATCAAAGAAGTTTGATTAAGGTTTTTTATAAGATCCATATTGGTATGTGGGTTGAGAATATAAACAAGTGGTTGGAGATTTATTGATTGGAGGAGATTTCTCTGAGTTTAGGAGCTTTTTCCTTAGGTTGAGGAATATTCTCCTTAGGCTCCATTATTGGAGTAGGATTATCATTAGATTGATCATTAGAGGTGTACGTAAGTAACATCTCGTCTTGAGATGGATTTTTAGGCCTTTGGATGGGATCTTTATGTGCCGGCTTCTATCGATAGTTGACTTTGGCTCCATTCACATATTGGGAGTTGAGATAGTTTTGGTCATATGCCCTTCAATGGTGCTTAGAAAGTTGTTCATGGGTGCCTTCTTGAGGTTATGGAACATTCTAAGATGATGTCGTTGATGATTTTTTTGGCTATGTGTAAGTAATTGGTACTTCTCAAAGAACTCTTTGGTGATTGCTTAAATATAAAAAATTAGCACTTAACATGAGGTTAAAGGCAATTTTTTGAGTTCTCGACAATTTTCATAAGAGTGTCCAATGTTAGACGCCACCAACAGAATTTGTTAGAAACATACCATGAAGGCACGGGTTTTGAAAGATCAATTTGATGTAATTTGGGTATGGGCATCATTTTCTCGAGGTCTTGATTACTCAAGAGCAAGCTGAAGGTGGGTTTTCATGAGAGGTGTTTGAACTACTTGGATTTGAGTTGTTTCAAGAAGAAAGCATGATTTGACTTTCCTTAGAAGGTGGTTGACTTTGAGATGAGCCGATACCATTGGTATTGTTTTGAAGGTATCTTTGATTTGTTTTTGAGGTTTCTCAAATTCCCTCATAAGGTAGTCTTACCTCTTAGCTTGTTCAAGGGCCTCCTCAATGTGATGGGGGAGAAACACCATACCTTATATTGTAATTGGGACAAGGCTTTAAGGAAGATTTGAACCATATTTTGACCAGCTTGATTATTATCAGCTTTGTTTGCCATGGATATCCATTGCTTGATGAAATCATGGGCTGATTCATTGGTAATTGTTTCATATTGATGAATTTTTCTAAAGCGTTTTTCGGATTGTCATTTTGCTGGAATTCCTAATGACTAAAAAGCACCAACTAAGACCTCTAATTATGTGATTGAATGAGAGGGAAGCTAATTATACCATTCTAAAGCATCACTCATTGTGGTTTTGGCTAGTAATTTTGTAGTTGCAAAAATTTGGGTTTTAATCCACTCTTTATAGAGGTTTCCAAAGGTCTTGCATGATGAAAGGTGGGATCGATAGATCCAACATAAGAGATGGTTGGAGAAATCCTTCCGAGGTCCATGGAAGAGATGTAAGGAGCTAAAAGTTCATGTCGTAATGTTTGAAGGCCCTTATTGTGGATTGGAGGTTGAGGAATTGGGTTCCCGCATGAGCATCTAAAAGAAAAGAAGGGGAACAACATTTATTGGGAGGTCCTACAATAAGTTGTTGAGGTTGAGATGCCATTTGCAAAATTTGTTTTGCATTTGGGTCATGTTATTATGGGTATTAGCTTGCATAAGAGTCATTTGATCCAACAATTTGATAAACATTTGGGTGTTATCAATTGGTGGATTTTGGCCAGAAGCGATAGGAGAATTATTGGTATCATCATTGTCATTGTTGGTAGGAGAATTTGATAGTGAATTAGTTGGTGTTGTTTCCATGGTGGTATTTTCCATAGTTACTCGAGATGGGGGACGACGGGACGGCGAGATGGGGTTTACGAGACGACAAAAAAATCTAAAATTTTGGGGACGGCGGGGACGGCTAATTAAAATATATATAAATATTTAAAATATAAAGATATAGTGACTAAATTATATAAATAAGTTGAAATAAACCCATTTGAGATTTAAATAAGGTGAAACTTAAACTCATAAACATCAAATATATTCCTTACTACTATAATATCAATATGTTAATGTCATAAATTGAAAATTCATAATACATATTTGAATTTTGAATTTGAGACAAGCTGAAATTTCAAATATATTATAAAATATAAAAGTAAAACCATTCTAAATTACGATTGATCAAGTGACAATAGTTGATATTCATATCATTAATCTCATAGCCAAATACACCAACAATTGTCTATTATCAATATTACAAAAAAAGAGGAAAACTACAAGTATCAGCCTAAAAATCAGAATCAACATCTGAAGCAATATCCATGAACTCCTCGCTAGTACTAGCATCCTCGTCCTCAAAGGTAAGCCCAATCAATCCCCGCTGCACAGTATTGTCCTCCTCAACCTGCCTCGGCTCCTTGGGATCTACATCCCACCTTAATGTTGGGGTTTGTTTGTACTCAGGTGTCTTGCAATCCATAAGACGCAAAGCACTGTGTACAGCTACAAGCTTCTCCGCTCTAGTAGAGGTAAGCCTATTCCTCTTAATAGAGTGTATCCAACCATATATGAGACCGGTTCCTCTCAGAGGCAAAGGAGCTAAAAACTGAGAAAGGACGTGAATGGCAAGTGGTCGCAACAGTCCTGGAAGCCCATACAGTCGCCACCAACTCACTAGCTTCTCCCGTGCTATTGTTACCCTGTCTGCCTTTGTTAATGTTTTGTACCCATCAAGTTCAGTGAAGTCGAGCCACTCCAATTTGATCTGTGAAGCCTCCTGTGGAGTGTACATTTTTTTAAAGGCCTTCATAAGGCCCTTCTTCACCTCATCATCATCCAATGGGATAACTCTGCCTGGCCTCTCCACATACCATTTGGGATTCAGTGCATACGCAGCCATATGAAGAGGAGTGTTCAACTTCTCCCATCTCCGCTGAATAATGGGCTATATATGTTCATTATAGAACTCCAAAGTGGGGTCCCTCACCCGAATAGCTACCTTCATTTGCCCAAGCATGTTGTCAATGCACTCATAGATCTCACCAAGATTGGGGCTGTTATAATCCCTATATTTGATGACACTAAACACTAGAGCTATGATTGATATGATGTATTTCATACCAACCCAAAATGTTTCCCGCAACACCACTTCCTCGCACTCTTTTCTCTTGATCTGTCTTGGACTCACGCCACCTAGTCCAATCCTGTGTCATAATCATAATTTGCAGGGGCTCCTGCAACTCAGACATCCTCTCCAACAAAATAAAATAGAATGCAAAGCGGGTGTCAACTGGTTTCAAAAATTTCTTCTTCAAAATTTTTGAAAAAGTGCCAATGATGTGTGGTGATTACATATGAACTTCTGCACGTCCCTGGCCTCAGTCACTATCTGGTTGACCCACTAAATCTTCCCTATGTCTTTCAGTGCATTGTTCATGGCATGCACACAACATGGAGTCCAATAAATATGCCTATATTCCCACTCCACTAGCTTGCTTGCTGCTCTGCACACATAAGTTGCATCTGTGACAACTTGTACAACGTTTGAAGGTCCAACCTCCTCAATGGCATTCTTCAAAATCTGATATTGGAACTCAACATCTTTCCGCTTTCCAGAACAATCAATTGCTCTCAAGAAGTATGGTTCATCTTTGCAAGAGACAATGATATTGATGAGAGGATGGTGTCTAATATCCGTCCACCCATCCATGATAATGCTACATCCATGTGACACCCATGTCCCCTTCATCTCCTCCATCAACAGATTAACCTTGGACTAGTTTCTATCCAAGATTGTTGTCCTGAGTTTTGTGTCTCCAGAGGCACATAACTTGTACTGCTTTTTGCAACCTTAGCCATAGCCTCCTTGTAATAAGGAGAGCGAGCGACATTAAATGGAATCCCAAGCAACATAGAAAAATTTCCCAATAGCATCATCTGCCTCTTCCCTTGCCTTTGAATCAAACATGTCAACAACTGAATTTGGGGCTGCCCCCACGGCCTTTCTCTTCCCTCTGCTTTCCACT
This sequence comes from Taxus wallichiana var. yunnanensis, assembly GCA_018340775.1. Taxonomy (NCBI): domain Eukaryota; kingdom Viridiplantae; phylum Streptophyta; class Pinopsida; order Cupressales; family Taxaceae; genus Taxus; species Taxus wallichiana. Next base: position 172,606,321 of record CM031235.1, read on the forward strand.
TCTGACACTCCAAAACTAGAACCAGCCAGAGTATTACTATGTTTGCCAGTCCTATGAGCACTCAATGGAGTCATTGGAGTGTTAGCCGTAGAACCACGAACTTCTGACACATTGTTCGTGGTATTTCCATTGAAGATTCTCACCATCTCAACTCTTTGTTCTAGTGAAAGGCCTTTACAAGTGCCAACCCCCTTCCCGTAAGGTGCAACAAGCGTGCATGGTCCTAGTGATATTGTCATGTCAAGTCAGGCACATATGTTGCACTTCCATACTTTGCTCCCCTCGAGACTTGGGGTTATCAATTATTTGGGCAAATTGTTTCAATGGCTTCTTCTTATCAAATGGTCTAGTGACAAATTTGGACAACATTTGAGAGGGGCAATTCGTAGTACTACCAATTGAACTACCAATCGCCACGCCACTACATTTTGTGTCCCTTCTCCACTCTCCCCCATTGTGGCATCACCAAGTCTTTCACGGCCACCTATCTCAACTTCTCATTCAACCCTCTCCTGCTCTGATTCATACTCATACTCAGAAGAAGAACTCATGGTGATGATTGTTCAATGAATTAAAAACAACCATAACTATATGATTGATTGATTATGTAATGAATTAATTTAAAAAACGTAGCCAATATGCATTTTTTAAATCGTACAAACTATATGCGTGATTATATTGTGAATGTAGATGCAAATGCTAAAAAACAACCCCTAAAAAATGCAAATATAATATAAATTTTAAACTAGAAATAAAATGTAATTAAAAAAAACGTAACCATTTAAATTTTAAATTTTACAACCAAACCCTATGCAAGATGCATTTTTTTAAATCCCACAAACTATATGCATGATTGCATTATGAATGTAGATGCAAATGCTAAAAAACAACCCCTAAAAAATGCAAATATAATATAAATTTTAAACTAGAAATAAAAATGTAATTAAAAAAACGTAACCATTTATATTATACAACCAAACCCTATGCAATATGCATTTTTTAAAATCCTACAAACTATATGCATGATTACATTGTGAATGTAGATGCAAATGCTAAAAAACAGCCCCTAACAAATGCAAATATAATCTAAATTTAAAAAAAAAAAAAACTTTAAGTATTGTAAGCAAATAAAATTATAAATACCTCTTGTTCCCTCTTGTTCTTGCTCTTGCTCTTGCTCTTCTTCTCTTGCTCTTGCTCTCACTCTTGCTCTTGCTCTTGCTTGGTGTGAATATGAAATGAGCCCATAATGTAAATTTATAACATAAAATAGCACTTTTAGGGTTAGGGTTAGGTTAGGAATGTTAATTTTATGTTATAAGTGATTTACAATTAAAAAAAAATTAGTTTTGAGTCTAAAAGTGTGTTTTTATTTTAAAAAGTGGCAAAACACATGGGGGACGCGGGGACATCCCCAACGCTCCCCCACGTCCCCAGGACGTTTCCTTCCCTCTCCAAACATCCTCTAAGACGTTTCCCGCCAAGTATGCACGGTAGGAAACATGGGGAAACGCTTTCCCACGTCCCCACGTCCCGAACGTGTCAAAAATGGGGGGGACGCGTCCCCACGTAACTATGGTATTTTCTTGTGGAGACTCGGATATATGAGTCACCCTTGGTAGGAGTGACATACACATTGTTATCCAAATCCTCAAGACGAGTTTGGGAATATCTTGGGTGATCTTAACCATATTATTAAAAGGTTGGGGTAAGTTGAGATTGTAAGAAGGTGCACCATGATTTATTTCCCTTGATGGTGGGCATGGAAGAGAGAAAGGAGCAACCCATATGAAATCGGAATGGGTCGAGCCTCGCTATAAAACCCCTAAGGGGTGACATGATCATAAGTGATTATAAGAAGCTTAGAGCTAAAAGAAGAATAAATTAAGGAGATGAGAAAGTGATATGATAAAAGATTAGAATAAACATGAATAAGATACTCAATGTGGAGTAAGATTATTGTCGAGTTCACTAGAATGTATGTTAGCTAAGATGGTCAATATGATTACCATTTCTCTCTTTTAAGTAATACAGATTGGGATATAGTAGAGGATCATTTTAGGGCCAACACACACACCAAAGATAGAGCCTAGGGGAGTTATAATGGCAGATCTAGAAGAGAGTAATCCACACTTGTATCAAAGACATAGGGTTCCAAAGCCTATATCTAGGATAAGGGAGTTGGGTCTTACTAGAATCCTAAGGGGTCAGTAAGAGTATATAAAGTAAGCAAAAGTTTAACTAAGCTAAAGGTTGTAATGCCATTTGGCGGTAAGCATGTGCTATAAAGAAGTAATGTAATAGACAAAGATATGCTACACTATCCTAGTCTAATACATGATACATCAAAATAATCAATCATACTGAAATGGTATGAGCAGATTTGCACACTAAAACAAATTGTTAATCAATTGAATTCATTCGGGACTGCTTACATAGTTATAGGAGTTACATCTCCTTACTTATAGGGCAGATATAACAGCTCATCTCGATTATATACTAACATATTTACGTGGGTTGTTGTAATTCACAACTCATCGATATTAATCTAAGTTGTTTATTAAACAACTTAGTTACATAATTAATTACTTACGTTAATAAATTACCACAACACACATTAATGTGGAGCACTGCCATGATTTCCTAACATTCCCCCTTAGTGCGAACATGAAAGAAATCATAGTGGCACTTCTTCGCAGCGTGCTGCCTCGTGTGTTCACGATCTTGCTACATTGATGGTTTTGCAAAAGCTGACCAACAACCTTGGTATGAACCCATGTTCATCTAGTATGAACCCCTATTCATCAAATATGGACCCTTGTTCTTCTTCAAGTATCATGATGTTGCTTTTAACCTTGTGCTTTCTATTCTTCACTATGTTTATTACATCAAGGAAATACATAGGAATCACTTCTCACCAATCTAAACAAGAATAGTCACACTGGAAAAGTTTTCACATAACATCTCAAAAGAACAAAATGTTCTCAATTGTAGCCACTGTTGTCGACTATTGCCACTCGATCTTGAACAATATAGGAAACTGCCACTGCCACCGAGAAGTTACCCTTGACTTTAGCCGATATAGTGTAGAAATGGAAATGGAATATTCATGTTATATTCCCCCACAATGTAAAAATTCTATTTATTAAAAACAAGAACACTAAAATAAGCACACCTTTACGTAACCGAAACACACTCCACACTTTGGAAAGAAAATATTGAATCGAAAAAACATGCCATCGTGCGTTTGTGGTCGACGAGAGGTCGTTGATTGACCTCCAACCTCCTATGCCTTTGTCCTCCGGTTGACATGTTGCTTACTCAATGATTAGAACTTGGAGCTCAAATTTGTATCGTATTCTATTAGGCGCAACTTCCCCATCAATTTTTGTTTTGGCTCTAAAATTGTAAAACGAGGGTCTAGGGGTAAAGCAGCCCCCAACAGATCAAGGGGTAACACCTCTTGTAGGGTCCATGGGCGTGCTCCCTGCACAGTGCATGAGCCCCTGGCCAAGCACTTTCCTTCATCGCAACCTTCAAAAACATCATCATAAATGCAATTATTTTCATCTTATCCCCCTGTAATTCAGATGTTGGGTTACACCGAAAATGTGTCTATAAGGCAAGAAAAAAATTACAATTTTGACAACACAACTTTCACAATAACAATACTTGACTTCTACAACACAACACGACAATACTTCAATGATTTTGACATTGATAATATAATGAGCGATATGACAATATAACTTTACTTTTGATAATGACTCTAACTCTAACTATAGACATGTGATATACATTAAATTCTTGGTATTCATGACTTTAACTACTAACACTAGAACTTTTAATTACTAATACGAGAATCTAAGACTCAAAATGGCAACTAGAGATATTAATACCTATTAACTAGAAATTAATATTTGATTACTTTCTAACAACTATAATAAAAAAATGACTCGAAGACTTAGTATTATAAATGACTTCATAACAAACTATATTAATAATATGGATATCATGAATGACTCTAAAACATAATAAAACAAATACTAAAATGAATTGAAACACTACTACTAATTTTGGAAATCAATTTCGATGAAGAAATTGTCGTGAAACCATTGTGTCATGGAGGAAACGGAATATACCAGGCCAAGTTCAAACCAGGGAGTGGTCTTGATGCTGTGGTCACTGTATGAACAGGTGAGACACAACTGGATTCTGTAAATGGGATACCATATGGTCTTTGTTGAAACCCACAGCAAGCTATTTTTAATTGTATGTGAATAATAGTTGACACATGTCCAATTCTTGGCAAGACTGATTCCCAAGAGAGGAGGCTCGACATCAATGGTTGTTGGAGCCTGTAATTTTCTCATGTGAGTTTATATTCACCTTTGCCTTCTAATTTCTGTGTATACACAATTTTATTGTGCAGACTTTGAGACATCGGTCACGTAAATACTGGGCCAGAGAGTGATTAAGCCTAACAGTCGCAATAATCTTCACAAAAGGTCTGCAGTCGATTGCTATGGATGAAGGATACAAACACAATTCTCATAGCGTGTTGAAATATATCAGAATATTGGCTTGATCTGTAAGCTCCAATACGAATGGTTGAATCTCCTTGCTAAATGTGCATAGAGTATGATAATTGTAAGAGGCTTATGGCTACACCTAGACAAATGGTTCCAATGGAGCGTACAACAAAATCATTTGTTAACAGCCGAGCACAGGATGCACACACGAATCTATCGAAACAAGGAACAAATAGAAACTTGGAGTCATCAAAGGGAAAATAGTAGCACATTAGCAACACAAGTGATAAATGAAAGAACTTGTACTCACAGAGGAATTAAAATCCTACTACAAAACTTTAGACATGATTAAAAACTAGAAAAGGACTCTCATTGCTACATGGACTAACATCTCTTTGATACCAAATGAACTGGTATGAGCCAATTTGCACACTAAAACAAACTGTTAATTAGTTAAATTCATCTGGGACTACTTACATATTTATAGGATTACATCTCCTTAATTATAGGGCAACTATAACAGCTCATCCCGAATATATACTAACCTATTTATGTGGGTTTATTAATCTAAGTTGTTTATTAAACAACTTAGTTACATAACTAATTACTTACGTTAATAATTTACCACACCACAAATTAATGTGGAACACTAACATGATTTCCTAACAAATACAAATGTAAAGGAAAGAAAAGGGTTAGAGAAACTTAACTTTTTGTAGAAATTGTTGGATCATTAACCCCCTCTAGAGTTAGTAGCACCTCATGAGAGAGTTGTTGTAAGTGGATCACAAGAGGGATAGATAAAAGACTCTGTAAGTAAAACAAAATTGGGGACTCCAAAGACTGACGTAGACCTTGCTCGTACAGCAAACCAAAGTTAGGGGCTCCAAAACTGAGGTAAACCGTGTTCATACAACTCCTACTCTCGTTGGTCCTTATAACCCAATGCTTTAAAGATGACCTCCAAGTATAAGCTCCATTAAACCTTAAACCTTTAAAAGTGGATTAAAGGGCACAAGCGGAATAGGCTATATGATGACAACAATAATGCCTACTTATAGGAGAAGATAACCTGAATTCAATTGATCGTGGTCAATACAGTCAACTAAAAAAAGAGTTCTACTAGACAACCTCAATCATGATCAATGTCATCGGCCACAAATAGTCCACAAAAGGTAAAAGGGGAGGTGAGAATGGAGGCAAAGCAAACACTTAAGAGTAGGAATGTAGGGTATCTTAAAGGGTTCTGAAGGTGATTTGAAGGTGTTATAGGTAGATGTTATGAAGGTTATAGTCTTGAGGATATCAAATACTCATAAGGTGGTAGTAGGAAGGTAGTAAGAAGATGGCGGGGAAGATACTAGGAAGGTGTAAGGAAGGCATTCCAGAAAGCTAGGGAGATGCCATGAAAACTCTCACCAAGTACTGCCAACTAGCCCAACCCCACTCTTAGCACGCCCTTAAGGCACGCACACAAGGAAGTCAATGCACCAACAACCTACAAAGAGAAATCATTAGTGAGTGTAAAAAATAAGGCGTATACAATACCTATAGAGGGGTCTTTGAAAGGCATGCATAGAAGCCAATTTGGTTCCTAACTAGATCTCTTTTGCCCCTTTGAACAAGGACATCATGATATTTTCATTAGTCTTCATCAACTTTGCAGATAGGAAAATCCACCATTACAGACTTATTGCTTCTCCTATTAGGATGTTCTTGGAAACCAAAGTTGTGAATAGTTGGTTCTCTTTTGTCATTTACTTGCAAAATCCGAAAATGCTTAAAGTACACATTTTGAGTCACACTCTTCTCTTACGGTATGTAAAAGCACTATTTAATTGTCGATTTAAGTAATCCTATATTCCCACTATTGTTCCTTTCATCACCTTTTAAACAATTTTATCACCCTTTTAGGAATGTAGAATATTTGGTACTTGTCATGACCACAAATTTTCACCCTAGAAACACCACTAAAAACATGGTAAATTTTTTGTTTCGTTATTACTCTACACACACTTTAGATTTGATTGCCTTCAAGTTCACACCAATGTGACTTCGTGTACAAACACAAACCCATGACACCAACATTCCCTCCTTTACGAACACCGAGGGAGTAAGTGGTGGCACAACTATAAGCCAAGCTATGCTAGGTTGGAGGATCCCTAGCCCCAAGTTTGTGCTTCATTGAACATGTTTAACAAGATAAATATGCAATACAAACCATAAACTAATGTCGCATTGGCCTCAAGGGAGAGGAGCAAAACAATAACCTAAACCACCAAGGAGAGGTAAAATGAGGACTCTATCCACCATATACATATATTTCTCAATTTACATCATATTACGATTTTCTCCCTTTGTAAGAAGCATTGGCTAAATGACAAATAATATTCATAATCACGAACACTCTCATGAATGAGACCACCACCGACTACACAATTTCTTAAACAAGCGTAGCATAAAACAAAAGTATACCCACATAATGGTTTACGAAGGAAGGGCTTTGCCCACCATACACATAGGTTGTGTGGTTCACATCTCCACTATAGTTAAATTTCTCCATTTAGCATTATTGGTCGAACAACATTTAATTTGAACAGTTCATGTGCTCATGTATAAAGTCTACATAATTCTCGTTTCATTAAAAACATTCACTTTCAATGAGTATATCTTTCAATGAGTGTATCTCATTTGTTCCATTCTATAAGACAATCAACTACCGTATTCCAAATAACGAAATCCTTGTAAACATGAGTGAGACACATAAGGCTCATTTCCAAGTTAGGAGTTCTTAAGTCCAAAAATCATGATTTCTTAAGAGTGATCCATTACACTTTCCAGAGCAAAGGAGGGCTTTGAATAAAGTTAAAGAGGAAATTCTTTTTCACTCTAAACTTCGCATACATCATCATAGGTACCAAAATAGTCACGAAGAGTAGGCATCGCATCCTTGCCCACAAGAATTTAATACAAGGTCAAGGAAACTCGGATGTGTGTCAAATTGGGTGTGACGGGTCCAATCCTAGGACTATCACGAAAGGGTCCTTTCACAAGAGGATCATAACGACACAAACAAAGCCCATTTATATGGCATATGCCAATGCAAACTTATGGGTCAAATCCTAGGACTATGCGAAGGGTCCTTTCACAAGAGGATCATGACAACACAAGCAAAGCCCATTTATATGGAATATGCCAATGCAAACTTATGGTATCACGATGGTCGCCTATGCGGTTAAGAGTTTACAAATCAACTCGGTCCACTATAGGAAAAATGACTCGTGAATGTGCCCAAGGAACCAACTCTATTGTTGGTATGTCTTTTAATGTTTCTATTATAACTATCCTCATAAGGGTCTTGAGATTAATTTATCCCAACTTGCAATAACTATGACCCTCCAAAGGGTTAGTACTAGGACTAACACAATGTCTTTATCTCACCAAAGCGTGGTACGACTAGAGATATTCACTTTTTATTCACAACATCTACAACCCACCATAGGGTCAAAGCTAGACACATAACACATACCCATCACCCAAGGACTTGATACAATTAACATCTCCTTGTCACAAGTCTAGTTAACATTTTCCATTTCCAAAATCATCACAAGGACACAATTTTGGCGGTTGACATTGAAACAAATTATGTAGTCCAACCACAAACGACCCCTAAAAAGGTCTTAGGTTTAATTTATTCCCATTTGCACTCAAGGGATCTACACCCTACTACAAGTCAATACTAGAGTATTCAAACATCCTTATCTCGCAAAACCTTCGTAAAAGCCCAAGGTATTCCGTTGTTACTTGCCAAGATAACACTTCTATCTGCAAGGCATAGTAATGTCACAATGGGGTTCTTTCACAAAGTGAGCTTGGCACTATTAACAAGTCTTTTAGTTTCTTACTTGTGAAGAAGACAAATTGGCCCATGAGGGCAATGAAGGGACATTCACATGGGTCATGTGCGAAGGATGCACAAGGTACAATGTTTACCTTCCACGAGATGGTCATGAAAATACAAGACCCATTTGCTTGGAATAAGAAAAAGCTAAATTGCAATATAGTGAGAGTTAGTATCACGGTTAAGAGTTGACCAAGGAATTTGGTCCCACTATGGAAACAAGGGCACGAGGGTAAGTTCAAGGGGACCATTCCTTACAACAAGAGTTATTATTTCATACTATAAATTTGATTGTCGTTTTCCACCCAAAATGGAAACACACATATACTATTTGTTATTTTCTTTTGATGACTAAGTGATTTTCTAGGTCAACACATCACTAGCAAATAGGTAAAATCCACCATTTTCAAATTGTTACTTTCAATTCTAATTGATACAATCACCATCCAAATTACGACGGTACAAATAGTTTTAATAACAAGATTTCAAATTCATCCTCCTATAATGATTCGAAACTATCTATAGAATTCTCTTACATCAGTTTCCATTGCAACATAATACAATCAACTTCTTTTACTTAACCAAACATACAGAAGTACAACTAAATATGAAAATAGTCAAACATATAAGGTAGATAAGATAAGATAAACATATTAATGTCCAACAAATGACCACAAAAGTAGGTCAAAGGAACTATAGAAAACAGCGAGCATTGATACGAAGCGGGAAAAATAAAGAGTTCCCGAGAAAGACGAAAACAAAAGCCAGAAGAGGTGGCCAACTGGAAGAAGAAATCACACGCACCCAAAATGGGGGTGGAAATACAAGTGAGAGGAAGAAAGGGGGAAAGATGACCAAGGAGAAGAAAAGAGGAAAGCCCATGAAGGGATGGTAGATCCACCTCTCCTAACATCCGAGGCCGACTGGAAGACGCTAAGGATAGAATGCCAAGCCAATATAGTATAACTAAATATGAAAAATAGTACATTGTCCCAATTTAGTAGAACAACCATGTTAGAAACCATATACATCTTTAACATTCAATCTTATAAATCTTTTATTACCACTGTGCTACCTGCAACTTGTAAAACCATGTTATCATGGGTCAGCGACAACCATTGACATGGCAATCTCCTACGATCTAGCACTTTTCACGATTGCGTAATTTTTCATTCACCATATAATCAAACACTAGCACACAGTATAGAGAGGGTAAGGAATGCATTGCAATTTTATTTCATTTACAATCAAGAGAGAGAGAAGAGAGAGAAAAACACCATATTTCCCACAAGCAAATTTCTCAAAACAAGTAACAAAAGGAGGTTCTATACAGTCATGTGATAGTGTCTACAAGTTTCCCAATAGTTATTAGGCTTAAGGAGGTCCCACGATAGTTTTCCCGTTATTGTTGCAAGTTTACAAAAGTGACCAAATTAGCCAGAGTGGCTATGAAACTGAGTTCAAAACCAATGTCTAAGACTCAAACACACAATGTGTCAATTCTCATCTACTCCCCTATCTACAAGAAACCCTCGAAGTCAACGAAACTCATTTTACGCGACCAAGGTTTAAAGCTGTGACTACCTTTCCGAGCTATTTATCGTAATTCGTCGGTTTGTCCTTGTTACAAAACGACAAGTGGCCTACAAAACCCGCTTACAAAACTAGCTTCCAAAGTGGTTTTCTCAAAACTAATGGTTGATTTCGATTGTTATGGTGAAACTCTAGAGGTATGTGGTGGTAGAATTCCATTTCTCAACACGGGTACCTAAACCGCGAGCCAAAACCAAAATGAATTTTCAACTTTTGGCAGTTGTCCAAAGCTACGAAATGGCCAACTGGGCTCCTAGATGCGTGACGTTAAATGATCAAACAATCATCGGAAGTTGTTCTAAAGGTTGATGTGACATTCCACGTCACCAGGGAACACAATCAAACCTTGACTTCTCCACTACGGGAGTTAGAGAGGTGTTTTGTGCGTCGTTATAAAACGTGTTTTACTAACTTTTTGCAAGGTGTTTAAGTGGCATGTTTAAACGAAAACTCAAGTTCAATTTGCTATTTTGGAGGTTGTCGTTGTCCTATTTCATCATCTAAGTCTTCCATCATCTCGGGACGTGATTCGAGAGCAAGGTTACACTCAAAATAGTCATTTCGGTTGTATAAAATATAAGGTAAATTTTAGCAATTTGTGCAATAAAAGTCATTTTGACTACCCAAAAATACTCTTCGTTTGATTTTAATTTTTGATACCACCGAGAAGTAAAACACTATAAATGCAAAATCATGTTAGATGTAGGTGAGAAAATCATGCCCTCGAATCGAATTGGCAAGGCGTTGAACGAGGTGCTCTAGGCATCTGCGTTCCACAATCCTTTGCGGCATTCGTCAAGCAATTCACATGTTTCTGTGTGCTTCAACCTTTTGCACACATGCATGTATGGAAGTGCGAGATGGTAATCTTTTTTTTTCCTTAGCCCACGTAGACCCATTCATTCATTTTCATGGCCAAACAAAACGCACCATTCTATTTGATGGATCTCCATATGTTGCAACTTTTTTGTTGTTGTTGTCAAACATCTATGCAGAAGTGTGTAGGTTGGGTGAGATGTAAAAGGTAAGCAAATTGATGACAAATAGAGGGATTTAAATATAATTGAATGTAGAAGGATTAAAGGCCAAGAATGATGTGTGCTTGTAGTGTAGGGAGGCAAAGTGCACCCTGCAGCCCACATCAAATCTATGCAAGGTTGGAGGAAATGTCTTGGGAGAGATACGCAACAGGGAGGAGGACCGATAAAGGTTGTGGAATCTTGCTTTACACTCCGCCATTCGCATTTGCTTAGAAGGTTTCAAGACCTTTCAAAGACCCATTTTGTGTATTGTCTACAATCATTGTTGTTTTTGAGGCCCGCACATGTGAAACCTTTTATCAAATGCCCATGTGCCTTGTCCACACGTCCACATTGCATACATGTCTACAAGGTAGTTGCATCTATAAAATCTAGCAAATTCATGTTCCCTTATGCTCGATGGATGCGCATACCCAGCCCAAAGCTCCCCTTTTCGCACAAGCTAGGAGTGTTTTGGCAAATGTAAATTGATCTAGTTGGAGACCGTTTGTTGCATATGGTGAAAAAGTCGATTTGCATGCATGTCATGGCATTTCAAATTCACTTCATAAAAGCTTATACACTTTTCAACACCAACCAACACAGATCTCTAGATCAATCTCGAGAGTAAGCTCTTATGAGCAAACCAAAGTTGTGCAAATAAAAATACTCGATTTTGGCACAAGAAAAGGAAGAGTTGGCATGGTTTACACCTCCCAAGCATCTTTTTGACATACAGACCGACTCCCAGTGACTCCACCAATCTTTGCCTTGGCATGAGGCCCAACTAGTTGCATGTCGTGGGTGCTTCCCCAAAAGGTAGCTTTCAACCATTCCATCGCCATAATTCTCCCCTCCCACCTTTTTCCATTAAAGGCAGTCCATACACATTTAAAGCTTCAGATTTTCGGGGCATTTGGTCTAATACACCATATGCAATCATGTGACCTCTTGGCCAAATGGAAAACAAAATCATTTATGCCCAAATGCACCGACAAAAATAAAAAAGATCTACTTATTTTAAAAATATCATTTTCATTTTCATATTATATTTTATTTTAATATCCATAAATTTATTTATTATATTTATATTTATTTTTATTTTATCCCGCTTCTTTTACTCTATTTTTTTGTTTTCTTATCAATTATCATTATTATAATTATCACCATCATCATCATTATTATTACTATTATTGTCATTGCTAATATAAATTCATTCAAATTTTGATTAAGTTTCACACGCAAAGCCACTAGGCTAGGCTCGACGGGGTCACACATTCCGTTCAAGCTCATCTAAGAATGAAACTTGATTCGAGTTCACGTTGACAAGATTTAAGTTTGGAAGAAGTCTACACTAGCTCCATACCGAGGCACTATGACAAGCACCAATAGATTTCGAATTAACGAGGCCTCTCTCTCTCATGCAAAGATTCAAGCAAACTCGGCATACATGCCATATTTACTAGGGACAGTGACTTGGATCACATCCTTGTGATGGTGAGCCCACATTGACCACCATTCACAGTGAGGAGGAGTAGGGAATCTCCTTCCCCTTATGAGAGCATCATCCTCAATGCGACACAAAGCCAAGGTTCAAAGGGGTACTCACGAGCAAGGGGAACGAACATCGACTCAAGACAAGAGCAAAAAGGATCTTGTCGCTGAAATACGACCATACGGGAAAAAGCAAAATTTGTGATTTTCTCAACTTCTTTATGTTTTGTGTTTGTTTACCATAGTTAATTAATCCTTAGTTTGGTACTCATGTCCAGGATTTCTAAAGCAACATGAAATTTTTAGTTATATCATAAGTGTATTCATAACTAATAGTTTTCTCATAAGTACAGTTCTTTGATTCCTTGTTCCTTAACATTTTCATTGATGAACAATTTATTTTCATTGTTTAACAAATAAATTTTAAGCTTCCAACAAGTTGCCCAATCACATGACATCACAACGAAATACAAGGTCCACAACACAACACAAGAAACCCACAAAACACCCTTTTATCACGTTTTCATGATAGTAACCCAAACAAAACCACCAACCCAAGCATAGGCTGACTCCACAACAAGGAAATCCATACACTTCGCACTCACCTAACCAAGGTGGAAAAACACATTAACCAACCATGAGTCTATGACAACACAATAGATTACCATAAAAACACCACATTTCCTCACCAAGAGGACACCCACATACCTAGGAGGGAAAGTAACCAATCACCCAAAGCACGGTCCCCGTATTATAAACTCCATACCAATAGGTATATAACGGGCATGCACAACACATAACAAAAAGGGTATGACAAAAACACACCTCTAACAAGGTCCCCAAGACCCAAAAGTAACAAATCTCTCCATATACAAAGTGTCCAATGAAACCAAGTATAACAATATATGTCAAAAGAATCTATAGCCCAATATCTCAACCTCTTCTTAATGGAACTAAAAGGACCAAGAAAGAGTATCAAATATACCATTTGTATGATTGTTGGTGTAACTCACATACCCCAAAGTACATTGTCCTCAAGTAATCCACTATCCGAAAGAATGTAAAAGTCTCAAGCATAACCATGGAGTTTGAACTGAATATCATATTCGGCTCAACGGCGGTGAACATCATCCTAGGGTGCAAAGAGAAACGCGAATCACCGCTAATCCCACCACCCAGTGAATACTGCAAGTCATGAATGCCACTCCACCAAGGAAAACGCAGTCTCATGAGAGTTGCTCAACTATTTTGGATCGAGTATCATAGAGTCTCTCAACCATAGAGGACTAAGTATCACATATGTCACTCCACCATAGGGAGGACCGAGTATCACAAGTGTCACTCCACCATAGGAGAACCGAGTATCCAATATCCAAGTGCGGCAAGGTCATGTCATCACCAATCCGGCACTATGATAATTCTTCACCGGAACTCCTCGTGCTATGATTATTTACTAATGCACACCTTTAGTTTGGTGGATGTAATCTGAAACAAAACAACATAACACAAGAATACCATCGACTATGATAAGACAGAATGATGACAAATCTGAAATATCAAAATAAACTATAATATTAACATGAAAAGTATAATCACCCATGAGGTACTTCAAGTGTTATTGACTTCACTTGCCTTTCACCAAGACTATGGGAGAAACTTTACAATTACACCTCTTAATGGCTTCTTCAACACACCTTTAAACCGATGGCTTCCTTCGCACACTTCCTGACAATATTTCTACTTCCTTCTATGCTAAATGAGGGGGTAGCCTCTCTATTTATAGAACTCCAGGCTTATCCATCTTATCTCTAAGATAGGATAAGAAATCCACTCTGACGAATCATATTCCATACCTTAACTCTTATCCGTACATGTAAGTTTATCTTCTAAGATAAGATAAACCTTATCATTTTACATGGGTTCCACATTTTTATACTTTTTACAAATAAAATACACAAAATATTTATGACCTCACTCCTTGTCCTTATTACCAATATAATATTTCTAATTCCTAATCACGTAGACCCTACTTCTCTAATTACCCAAACTTTGACATTTTAACATTACTGGACCACTTACGACAAATATTTACTTTTACAACATTCCTATTGTACTTTGGTATTCTACAGTACTCCACATTATTGGCGGCACCGTACTAACGGCGCCGTTATCTTCTATCAGACGCTACTACTAATTATACTTAACAACATCATATTCCTAATACATACATTAATGAAATAGAAATTACGGAGAAAAATTTTAGTGTCGAGTCACTCCATGGCCCTGACACGTAGAGCCTCGTCACACTGAAAACTAAGGGCATGTCCTCGCAACACCAAGCATACTGGACACACACTTGGGTGTACCCCCATACAACATGTATACACATTACGAACAAAATAGAACTAGCTCATCAAAAAAGTAAGAAAATTCACATAACATTCTTGACAACAAATGGCCAAATGGCCTCAAAAACCATAAAGCTTTGAGTTCCAGAAAATAAACAAAATCAAGAATTCTCTGCAGCCAAAGAAAAAAGGCCAAGTAACCACATTCAAACTATGAAAATCTCATAAAAAAACAAAAATTAAGAAAGAAGAGCCTCGAAGCTTCCCAATAAATCAAATAAATAAAATGTTGGTTCGAAAAAGTCAAGTTTACAAATAAAATACACATGATAATATCCACATCACAATAACTGTGCAGCCTCTAATGGCCACATGTAGGGGTACTACATCATCGAGTGCGCATCTCGGCAAATGTAAACATAATAAGCGATCAAATAATGCATTGTCATAATCTGATTTGAAGCATAATCTCCGACTAAAGCATAATCTCCCACAATATCTGCATAATTTGGAATAAGAGCAATTATTTCCACTAGCAACAACATACACAAAGAATGGCACCCGACCGGAGCAAAGGTCTCCTATAGTGTTATCGCCAGAGGGTCATATGATTAGTCAATCGGATAGTCCAAGAGTGATTGTTATGGTTGTCAAAGGTTTAGAGTTTGGAAGATCCGGGAGGAAACCGGAATTGGTCAATGCATTGATGCGGAATTAGGTAATAAAGAAATTCTATGATTTAGGAGAGAAAGCATGTCAAAGTAGTTATTCGACCATCGAATGTCAATAGAGGAGATAAGGTCATCCATGAAATTTTGATGAGTATAATCAGTTGTCAAATACACAAGAATAAGAATAAGACTTCTTAGGATTACGGCAGCGATAACACCATGATAAGTCGTTAATGTATCCATAATGTAGTATGAAGTAATGTGGTGAGGGGTCAAAGGCTAGTTCAAGTGTTCCGAAAAGGTAAATAAGTCTTTTACATGTGAAATTTGTGAAGTACTTGATACTCGAATACATCAAATACCAAAATCAACGGTCATAACCATCGACGCATAGAACTCAAGAGCCACTAACCAATCTCCGATATCTCCCATATTGGCCTCTAGGTGTGACCCATAGTACCACTAGCCAAAAGTTAAACTAAGAAATCAATGAAACAAAATCCGAAGATCTTGGAGGGTCGAGACACGCACAAGACTATAACTCGGGTGGGGACCCACTATACAACATGCTCGCAAAGAGTCACACACTTAGTACAATAAGTCGACCAGGAAACATCACAACTCCACATAACACACCAACAAGACCCAACATAACACCCATGTTACACATACAAATCACACACATGACTCGTTCTAAGTTATCCTAGAGGTTCAAGTGTTTGAACCTCCACTCGATACCATATGTAATGCCCCATTATTTCACCACCCAAAATATAACTAAAAAACTAGCAAAAAAATTGTTTGACTCGTCACTTACTACGCTTGTACTAATCACATCACACATAACATTGGGCCCACATAACACTAATTCTTACAGTTACACATGGTTTATAGTTTTACTTTTGTATGCATTGTGTTTGGTTACATAAGAATTATTTCATCCGTAGAAGCACGATTAATACTTTAATGACACACAATACCACCTCGCAGACGAAGTTCGTTTCATTCATGGGTTCAATCATGTGTTAGTTTCCATATGTTTGTTCTCATTACTTTTTTCAAATCAAAAGTCAATTTTGATTCCTAACACAAAGGTTAGGTCCAAGTGTGTGCACTTTGGTGTGACCTGAAACGATCACTAGCCATCGTTTAGGAAAGTGAGGTGCTCACGATTGAGTTGCTTAACCCATAATAGGTTTCCTAGCCACCATTCTTCTACAAATTCTAGGTCACCCGAAGTCCCACTATACAAAAGGAGAAGAATATAACTCGAAACACCTTTCATGAGGTCCTGTGCACATCCTACCAAGGTGTTTTGTAGATACATAAGTAGGTTCAATCACCATTTATCCTCTTAATTAGGTTAGAAGGAGATGCTCAACTCAACACAAGAGTGCTACTATGAAACGACTCAAAGTTTCCCCATGTTACAAATGACCAAAGACCAATCAATTAATCAAGATGCTCTCTCGGTGCCATAAATGCCACAAAGACTCTACATTAGCTAAGGGTAAGGCCCCCACTCAAGCCTATCACTTGAACAAGGGTTGTTAAGAAGATCACTAGTAAAACCTCTATGAGACCTAAAAAAACCCTTTCACGATATAAACTACGCTTGGCTCAAGATGCCCTTCACACATTGCTCTAATTCGTTCAATGGCACAATTAGGGGAAACAATGCTCACGACAAACAAAGGAAAAGGGATTTATTGTTCGATGGATGTGAGAAACTACTCACAAGACAATTTCAGAAAAGTTATTACCACAGCTACTAACAAGAGAGACTAACTCCCTACTTAGAACCATAAAAATGCTCCTCCTTGTTTCTTGTAGTGACATCGTCTCCTGATAAGGTTGAAACGTTATAAGATATTACCTTGTTTGTTTTCTTATAATTGGGAATAACATAAAGGGACCTAAAATCTTACATTAGTTACCCAAAGAATAACAAGTATAGCCTATCAATTCCATTCCTCATTATACACTAGGGGTTTTCACTTAGATCCAAAAGGGGATGACCATATAGATCACGGTGGAAAGGGTTCCACCTTATTTCCATTTGTTACCAAAATTGTTATAGTAGATACTATTATACATCACTATATATTTCCTTATGATAATCACGAAATTCCATCCTTTCATCGCTTCCTAATTCACTTTAAATGAGCAAGATATTACCTAGTCATCACCCTAAATGCACTTAAATGCACACAAACACCTACTTTCTAGTTTCTAAAAGATACGAGACAATGAGTGTTTTGCATGATTATCATGATATATGATTGGATCTTTTAACAAGGTATGCAATGTTTGTGTGACCCGCTTACTTGGGTCTCCTTTGGTTAACCAATTTTCTCCTAGATTCTAATTCACAAAGAAGTTCCATTTACACATCTTGATAAGTAAAATCCTCCCTATGTGTGGTACGAGCTACTCCCTTAAGGTGGTGCACAACTCAGATTCCAAACACCATATGTCACTACGTTCATAATAAGATACTTGGGTTGATTTCTTTAATAGAACAAAGATTCAACTACACACTATATGTTACATACAATCATGAATGTTATGTGCTTTTACATGGCTTAACAATGGTTATAGCAAAGATTAGTATCAAGCTTATAATTTCATTTTCTACATTGCAATATCATCTTCACACATACCATTAGATCAAAGAACATTATTCCTTCACAACATTATGACGTTGCGCGTCATGTCATATAATAATAGGGGTAGGCACAATACCCCTCATATATCTCGTCGAGTCAAGTCTCTATCATTCGCTCGAGTTTGGGACTAACAACCATATCTTTACCAGATGTCAGATCTGATCTTGTCGATTGCCGATAGACCCTAGAAATGTATATTGTATACATGTATGCAATACTATATACCGGAAAGGAGGGCGCACATGTACGCGTATGTGTACGCACAGGAACCGTCGAGGCGGTTAGGTGCATGTGTGTAGGCGCAAGACCGTCGGAGGTGGTTAGGCGCATGTATACGCACACATGTGCAAGTGCACGATAATCGCGTACCCGTGCATAAAGCGAGGCCGAGATGGGGGATCCCATTATCCCGGAAATCGCCATAGTTTATCTTTCTTTCCATTATTCACGGTTATCGGGATATTTTCTTACACTCATGCTAACATCTTTTACTTTCCATGACTATCTATTGTTCCTTTAGAAAGCATATTTCTAATTCATACAAGAGTATCACCAACTAAATCACAAATACCATACCATTATCATTTCCTCACAAAATGAAATGTGGTTCTCACTTGAAATAATACAACAATGATATTTCCATTAATCATTACCTAGATGAGGCCCCAATTTCAATAACTACATACATTTCAATAACATGTGACCTGTAAAACCCGATAATGCTACTAAATCTTTGTCTCGGTACTTGCAACCAAATGCATGGTCAGCCCAAACAGTTGGCATGGCAATCTCCTACGATCTAACACATTTCATGTATGCATATTTTTCATTCACAATGATATCAACACTCGACATACGGTTGAGAGGATAATTAGTATATATTCAATTTAAAAGTATTTTCAACTTTAGAGAGAGGAGAGAAAAACACAGGATTAACCAAAAACAAAATTATTTTAGCAAGTGAGTAATAGAGGTTCCATACAATCTCATGAAGGTGTCCTAAGGTCTCTCAACATTTATTAAGCTTAACGGGGTCCCACGATGCAGCTTTTCCAGTCATCATTGCAAGTTTTAAAAAGTGGCCAATTTAGGGTAAGTGGCTACGCAACTGAGTTCCCAAACCAACGTCCAAGACTCATACACACATTATGTTAGTTACCATCTACTCCCCTATGTATAAGGAAACCCTCGGAATCAACAAAACTCATTTTTGGCAACCAGGGTTCAAACTATGCCTACCTTTCCAAAGTCGAGTCAATTATCATAACTGCATCAATTTGTCCTTACTTACCGAAAACAACCAATGGCCTACAAAACCCATTTGCAAATCTAGCTTCCAAAGCATTTTTCTCGAAACTAAAGGTTGATTACGATTGTCATGGTGACAATCTAGAGGTATGTGATGGCAAAAATCCGTTTCCCAACACGGATCCCCAAACCACGAGCCAAAACCAAAACCAAAACCAAAACCAATTTCTATCTTTTGGCAGCTGTCCCAAGCTGCAAAACAGCAAATTGGACTCAAAATCACATGTCGTTAAATGAGCAATGAATCATCCAAGGTTAGTTAAGGGATTGGCATGACTCCCCATGTCACGGGGAACACGGTCAAATGTTGGCATCTCCTCTAATGGAATCGGAAAGGTGTTTTGCACGTCATTTTTAAGCGTGTTTTGTTAACTTTGCAAGTTGTTTAACAGTAAGGTGTTTGTACGCATTCTTGCACTCAACTTACAACTAATGATTACACTTTCTAAATTTGTTTGTCTACATTTTAAATTAGTTTCAAACGCATTCCGAGACAGGATTCAAAACTCTTAAGCGGTCATTCTGGTTGTGTGGGAGAAATTAATGTTAACGTTTTAAACCACAACCAAAGTCCTTTTAGTTAACCAAAACATATTCATCAATGAATTCTAATTTTCAATACAATTATGAATGAAGAACAACACTACGAAAAACATGTGAGATTGTAATGTCCCTTTCTAGGGCTGATTCTGAAAATAAGGGTTTTGCCACAAACCCAAATGCAAGAATTCAGATTTTGAAACAGACCGATCAAACCCTAGTAGCCAACTGAAGTCACACCTTTAGGGTATCAAAATCAGCTTAGAAAATTAACAAATAATCCTCTAGGCAGAGCGTTGAACTATACCAACACTTAGGAGCAACAATTCTCATACAAATCTAACCAAAAATGATATAGAATGATCCCAAATAATTTAATCAACCATATAGAAATTTGTCGAGTTGATGAAATACAGCGTAAGTATGA
Source organism: Taxus wallichiana var. yunnanensis (assembly GCA_018340775.1). NCBI lineage: Eukaryota > Viridiplantae > Streptophyta > Pinopsida > Cupressales > Taxaceae > Taxus > Taxus wallichiana. The sequence continues at coordinate 172,626,823 of CM031235.1, forward strand.
AAACACGAAGGATTGGGTGCGCAGCACGTGGCGCGCAGACCGCGTGGAAGTATAGCAAAACAGGACTCGCCTAAAACAGTTTGAAATCAGGACTTAGCCGTTTTGTAGATTAGGGCTAATTTTGGACATGGAGTGAAGAACACGTCTTCTAGGAGACTTGAAGACCACGCAAAGGCTATTTTGGATAAGAGGAAGAACAAGCGCCATGCATAGCTTTGAAGCTATTAATAGGATTAAACAGCAATTATTCTAGTAGATAATCTATTATTAGCGAGCTTGCATGCTTTTGTATTCTCATGTAAGGGCACATGGCTATTATTAGCATGTAGCCTATTTTTGAAAGGTGCATGGGTGGTGAAGGGCAAGTCCCCACCCCTATAAATATGTATTGATTTGCACGGTTTAGGTATCGGATATTATTGTAGTGTTATGCTGCGAATTTATGAGCGCACATGACCATGGAGACTGTATGATGTATGAAGCTTCTGTGTTTTGCAATATTTAATATAATGGGACTTATTGGCTAGATATTGGTGTTGGATGTAACTGAGCATGGATCTTGTATGGTAAATATGATTATAGTAATTGTTTAAGTATTCTTTACATGGTTAAGATCTAGATCTGGTTTATGCATTGTGGTTTAATTGATTATCTGTTATAAATCTAAAATATACATTCAATCATGTTAAATTGTTGAAGATTCTTCTCTAAAGAGGGACCAGAAACCTCGCGCTTTGAGTGAGCGCTCGTTCAGCCGAGTGATGTGCCAACACGCCTTGGGCTATTGGTGGTAAAATTAGGCTACAAAACTATTCCAGCCAATATACTTCATAAATTAAGGAGAAATAAGAGCCAACACACAGCTGGAATTATTAACATAATCAATGAAGTACAATCCACAAAATTAGCTGAAAATGAAGTCTCCAAACCCCTATAAACACCAAAGGAGTGATAGATCAGCCTTATAAATTAGAAGAAATTTGAGTATCAACTTGAGACACCAAATTGTGTCCTAGAAGGCACTAAAATTCTCCTCCACCCAAGTCGCCACCCTAGGAGAGGGTGCCAAATTTATGAAGAAACCTTATAACTCCTCTTCTTCAATGCCCTAGCTGCCCAACCAGCAAGATAGTCTTCTCGTGAAGGCCTTGGAACCACCAAATTGGAGAGTTTTCGTTCTCCAACCTTCAACAAGGGTGGGTTTTGTCTTCCTTGCTTGCCACATCAAAGGATTTTTGCCTAGTAGTGGAATGGAATACAACAACCAACCCTAAAACCAAATAGATAAAATTATAATAGGCAAAAACATGCCCAAAATGAGCCTATGCAACCCCTTATATATCCATATGGTGGCGCCAAAAGTCTCTAAGGAAGAATTCCCCAAGACCGACCTCAATAAGAAGCTTTATTTTATCTTTTAGCTTGTCTTAAAGCTCTCCAACCCAGCCGACCTGCTTCATAGGAAAAATATAAAAGAAAAATATAATTATTAATTAAAGAAAGACTAAAATATAACCCAAGGGCCTCCCTTGTTCATCTACTTCTTGCCCATGAAGAAGAAGAATGGGCAAGAAGCCTTCAAATGGATTAGTTCGAAAAAGGGGACATTTTAACACAACCAAAGTCATTTTATTACCAAAAACATATTCATCAATGAATTCTAAATTTTGATACAATTATGAATGAAAAACAACACTACAAAAACATGTGAGATGCGGGAGGGAGAACCATGCATGTTAATTGATGAAGCAATGTATGAGGTGCTCAAAGCTAGTTTGAACATGCACAAGCTACGAGTCCGCCACAAGAGCATATGACAACCAGTTCATGTGCATTGCGTAAGCATTCAACTTGCAAACATGTCTATCACCCAAACTTCTTGTGAACGATGAAAGAGTGGAGTTTTCCCTTTTTGTGAAAGCACATTGTTGAGAAAAACAGGTCTGCAATAGTTGAAAATATATGTAGAAGTCTATAGGATGTTGAGTCAAATTATTAGCCAACTTCCAGACATTCATGTCAAGTGTCAACACCATACCCTAAATGCATAGCATGCCACATACCCAATGCCAGTCATTTACCGCATACATTCCAACCAAATCCAACGTGTCCAAGTGCATATTTTAATTCCAAGCATTATTTCTAAGCACCAACGTAATAACTAATATTCTCTACATTTCAAAGCCCGCGTATTACTCTCCACATGGCCAAGTCAAACCCATACCAAGCTTCAAGCACCAAGCGGTCCCATGACCTGTTTCAAAGCTCCCATTTTCGCACAGGCAGGGAGGATTCAGACAATGGTTGTGGAGTTTGGTTATACGCCTGCCAAACGCTCTTATTTGAAAAGTTCCAAGGACTTTTAAATAAGCCCATTTTGTGCATATCTTACAACCATTGCAGTCTTAGAGGCCACATTTCTTTTTGAAACTTTTTGTCAAACGTTTCACAGCCATGCCTAAGCTTCTACATTTGCACACCTATCGGGCAGTCGCAGGTCATGATTTCTAGGCTTTGATGGATGTCCATACCTTGTTCCAAAGCGTTCATTTTGGCACCAGTTGGAGGATGTTAGCAGAGATTGCAGAGTTGGGCTTTAAACATACCAATAGCATTTTCTACAAGCATTTCAGTTATGCACTCCCAGCTTGGAGCTTCCACTCCTCCCTTGCACCAAAACAAACATCCACCCTTGTGCAGGTCCAGCAGACCAAAGAGGAAGAACCATTTGCCTTTGCACTTGGTAAGATGTATTTTCTGAAAGTCTCCAGCAACGTATGGACAGAAGTAAAGGCATACTATCAATCCCTTTCCAGCGTCCTCTAAGCCTGTGCTAGCTTGGCGCTTGGTTAATGCTCTGATACCACAAAGAATTCTTGGAAACTCCCCATTTTGGCACGATTTGAGCGTCCACTTGCTAGAGCGTCTGGTGGAATCCCAATGCCTTTTTCAGCAGACAATTAAATGCTTACCTTGTCATACTGCAATTGCTTGAAAATTTCCCAAGCCTTTTCCACCAAACCCAGTTATGACAAGCATATAAATATATTTATTTATCTCCTTATAATTTAAAAAGAATCTTAGTTTGCAATTAATTCCATATAAGATACCAAATTACAGTTTTTCTTTTTTTTTTTTGCTAAAACTTACCCTTTTATATGATCTATATTTATTTCTGTTTTTTTTTTAATTTCCTTTATTTATTACATGTTATTTTAACATATTATCAACATCATTATTGTTATGTACACAAATAAAAATACAATTTATCCACTTATTACCGTTTATTATTATTATTATTTAATATTCATTATGATCTCCAATTTCCCCACGAAAAGAGGACTTTTACGGCTTTACAATGGTTCGGCTAACGTGCAACCAAACGTCACACTCTCATACCCCAAATTTGGATGCATGACAAGGCACTTACGAACTTCAACTTGAGGAGATCTCGCTCAAATGGAGTTCAAGCAAACTTGGCATACATGCCATATTTACTAGGGACACTGTCTTGGATCAAATCCTCGTGATGGTAAGCCCACATTGACCACCATTCACAAAGTGAGGTGGAGTAGGGCACTATAGTAATTCTCAAACCATGAGACTTCTTGATACCATCAACCAAAATCTCAACCTTCTTTCCTTGTTGATCTTCAAATTTGTCAAACGTATACTACAAAAGTTTAAGCTCCCCACAACTCTAATTGCTTTGTCTACTTGGTTCACAATTAATTCCTTGTTTATTTGAGATTTCTCCACTACTAGTAAATTAGGTTCCACTATTTCTATTTGCATAGGTTCTTCTATCCTTAGAATTGTTTCTGGAATCCCTATCTGAAATGCATCTTCTTGTATTTATGAAAGATCTTCTACCAACATATTTCCTTTATCACCTGAATTTTCCACAAACTAATCTACCTAATCATTCTTAAACCATAGTTACCAAGTATGGAAATCCGAATTTGATAGGAAGGGTGAAAAATCACAAAACTCAAAATTCACAAAAAAATCTTGAAATCCAAATTAGCATACATGTGCGCACGCACACACACACACATTGACATGAGCGTATGTAATACCAACGATTGATGAGCAAAAAAATTTAAAATATGTGAAGATGAGAAATGCATAAATGCCTCAAATTGAATAACATTAAAAGACAGAAAAAGTATCAATGCTTTATATTTAAGAGCCTCAACCCAAAACTGAAAGTGAACTTTTAGGTTTTAAACATCTACATTAAACCATGTTTCAACATCAAAATATGCTTCGAAATTAAAACTAGTACCAATAAATTCATCCAATCCTCTAAAATCATCAACATCAATAATATTTCTTGTTCTTCTTTAAATAATGGTTCTTAAGGGTGAGTATTGACATATTCTTTTGCAAAAACATTTTATAGCAATCATAAATTGTTGTGGATAAACACGAAATCTAACAATGTTAAAAAACTTAATCAATTCTTCTTGGTACCAATTAAATCGTGTGTATTCCAATTAAATCTGTTAGGGAGGGCAAAAAAATCACAAAGTTTAGAATTCACAAAAAAATCTTGAAATCCAAATTAACATACATGTGCATGCGCAAGCACACACTTGACGTAAGCATATGTAATACACACAAAAACATTAGGAAATATACAACGATTCATGAGTAAATTTTTTTGAAATATGTGAAGATGAGAAATGCATAAATGCCTCAAAATTGAATACCATTAAAACATAGAAAAATATCAATCCTTTAGATTCAAGAGCCTAACTGGAAATTGACAGTGAACGTTTAAGTTTTAAACATCTACATCAAACCATGATTCAACATCAAAATATACTTCAAAATTAAACCTAGTACCAACATATTCATCTACTCCTCTACTAAAATCATCGACATTAATAATATTTCTTGTTCTCCTTTAAAGAATGGTTCTTTAAAATGAGTATTGGCATTTTGTTTTGCAAAAACATTTTATAACAATTGTCAATTGTTATGGATAAACACAAGATCTAGCAATTTTTAAAGTCTTAATCAATTCTTCTTGTTACCAATTAAAACATGTGCATTCCAATATTTTTCACTACAAAAATACTAGAAACATGTTTTTGGATTTGCATCAAAAGCTTTTGCAACTACTACATAAAATCCCATACATTGGACACCATATAAAGCAATGTCACATAATCCTATCTTCTTGTGTCACCTAGAGGGTAAAAATTTTAGTTGGTTCTTGAAAATAGGAAGCTTTTTCTAGCCCTTTTCTTCTCATTTTCATCACAAACCAATATGTCTATTATTTTGATTAAACCTTTCTTTATCTTTCATTTGAATCATGATTTGCCTCTACTAGCTCAAGATTTAAATAGAAAGCTAAGGCATGTAAATTATGAGGTAGAATGTCTTGTCAAATGTCCAAAATGTTTTAAATACATTAAATTTTTTCAACATCATCTACTAGTACTTCTGGATTTTCCCTATACTTTATTGATGGCCTCATAAATATAAGTTTGTGCAATATTTGTTGCTATCAACTAGGCTCCAAAGTTTGACAAGCAGCTCAAACACTTTGTAGTCTTCTTAGCCCCTATCCCGACATGAACATGCTGATACAGGTTTTTCAGCATTTTTCACAATGCTTTCTTTGGAAAGCTTACACTATGTCCATTCTTCATTAACCACCACTTTCTCAATGTTGTTCTCCTTCACCTTTCTTTCCATAGTCATAAAATTAGTTGAAATTTTTATTTTATAAGGGAAGAGAAACTCACACTTTGCAAATAAATGATACGAGGTCAAAAGTCAAAATATGATCAAGTATATAACTTTGGGGAAAAAAAAACTTTTGATAAAACATTACTCACCCACTCAGATTTCCCTAGATCTTCCAACACAAAATTCAAAAACATGTGTTTCATATGGTAGCCAAAATAAATGAGGAAATTCATCCATAAATTGTTCCCCTGCTTCATTATATGTTATAACTTCAACAATATTTTCATCTCTAATTTCCAAAATAGCAAATTCAAAATATCTGAAAACAAAATAATACTCGTCACTTAGTTGTTTGTATCAATAAATTCGATAAAGATTGCACTTTGATGGCATTGTGTCAATAAGTTTAAAAGGGTTTTTCACCACATCACAGTGACTATAAAACTCTCCAATTCTTTTTCAGTTTATTTCCCTCATTAGATAAAAATGTCAACTCTTATTCTAGGAGACATTTTAGTTTCAAGTATGGCATTTTGTATTGTTTACCAAAATTGACTCTCATGTCTACCATAGCTTTAATAAATAGATTTTGAACAGCATTTTAAACGGCAGCAATTGCAAAGAAATACCAAGCCTCTAATCTGTCCACATCGTATTTTTATCATCTTACACATAGATTTCAATGAAGGTTGAGGTATCCCAGCTAAAATTTCACTTGTTTGGGCAAATGTTATGGAGTGGATCTAATGAAATAACCATACTATGAAGTATTGTGAAATAATTTAGCTTTAATGTCGACACAATAAACTTTAATTCATATTTGGCTCTCATTCGACATATAAAATCCACAAACTTTACTTCAGTCATTGCTATTGGGAAATGACTGAAACAAGACCTGAAGTTTTGTCAGATAGCAACAACTAAAGTAAAATATGCAGTGTTCATAAGTCAAATGAGAGCTAAATATGAATTAAAGTATAATGCCTCAACATTAAAGATACAATGAAAGTTATAACTTTGTACAATACTTCACAATTTGACTCGTTTAGTAGTTCTTCTGCATGAGGTGCTTATAGCCATCCTCCATTTTTCCATGATGTTGTCCTCTCACACTCTGCAGAGGGCTTACAGGAACAGCTTGATGCCCTTGCTTTTGCTAACTCTAGCAGCTGGTCAACCTTACTAAAACTAAGGTCGTGATCTTCAATATCTCCAAGCGTTCTCTCTCTAGATTCCATTTTTTCTACTGAGGGGAACTTCTTGAGATCCTCATCCTCAATCGCAGCTTTGACTTTGGCTAATTCTCTGATCAAGGACAACAGATTATTGATGTGGCTTGACATAGAGACTCTTTCATCCATTTTGAACCTATATAACTGAAGTTTTAGGGAAATTTTGGCATTAACTGCTTTCGCTCCAAATAATTTATTTAGAGCATCCCAAATTTCCTTGGATGATTTGTCTAGGTCTACATGATGAAATTCAGAATCGAGAGAGAGTAAGGCCAATAATAGCTTTCACTTTATCATCTCTGCTCTACCAATCTAACAATTTAGATGCATCGGTGGGTGCTTTCTCTTTCCCGTTTACTATGCCCCACAAATTTTTATTCATAAGTTGCATTTGTATTTTCACTTTCCATGTATGAAAATTTAGACCAAAATATTTTTCTACTGGAATTTCCATAAAATAAAATAAATACTACTGTGTATTTACCGAGATGAGTAAACAGAGAATAAAATACCAGTTCTTTGCTGCAACTGTGATGTGCACAGTTTTGTGCCCTAGCAGATAGAACAAACAATCTGAAACTTTGTTGTGCCCTCGATTTGATTCGCGAATGTGTGACTGTATTTTTGCCTTTTCGAATTCGTGAGTCACGTTTTTGTGTATATTCTGCCCTACAACTAGTTTCGTGTCTATTTCGTGGCTATTTCATGCTTAAAAATCGCAACTGTATTTTGCCTGGTTTCGTGTCTTCGTCTTCCCACGACTTTGGCTTTGTTTCAATGGCAGAAATGCCTGTGAAACTTCGACGGAAAAGGGCGGAAATGACTGTGTTGTTACGTGCCTGTATATGCCCTAATAATACTTCAGAACTGTGAAACCCGACTGCATATTAATGGCTCGCAGACTGTATATTAATGGCATGACTGTATTTTCGTGACTGCAACTGTATAATGGTGCCTTGAATTCACTTCAACCCTCGTTTCTTACGACTGTGCCCTCAATTTCACTTCGATTTTGCCCTCGAAAATCTTTTTTTTTTAAATTTTGATTCAGACTTCGTGCCCTAATGGGACTGATCTTCTTCCCTTCTCTCTTTCCTCGCTTGTCTTGCTCTGATACCAATGTTGGATACATGAACAAGGAAGAATAAAGATGAAGGCGGATTGCACACTATGGAGATAGTGTGTCCGTCATTATATTATAAAAGAAATGATGTCCTTATTTAATAAGCCTTACATTCTAATAATAAAGGCCTTAACTTGAGTCAATCATGGAGACCCATCATCCATAAACTTAGAGATGAATTTGGCTCAGAATCTAATTAAAGTATGGTTTAACTCTCATTTTTCAGCCTAATCCACTATTATAATGCATTAACCAAGTATATTCATTCTTAGTTGGAGTGGGATTACTTAATTAAGGTAATATAATTCTTTAGGCTAAGGAGTGGTCTTCATCTATTATTTTGGATAGCACTATTTGTTGCCATTTATATATCAATTAATTATTTTTGCTCTTGATTTGAAAGCTATATTTTCAACAATTTTATCTTGATGATGGATCACAAAGGTGACTCAAAACATCAATTTCTTTTCTCACACAATTTTTTAGAAACTCTTTTCTAAACAATATGAACTATGGAAGCTCAAATTTGTTAATAAGAATTGGAAAGAGTTAGGAAGGGATTGAAAAGATCAAAGGTGTTTGAAACACTTATCAATATTTTGAGATTTGTTGATATCAATAAATCGTGCATAAGCTTTATTTATAAAATCCCAAAAATTCTAGCAAATGTGGTTCAAGAAATTTAGTATATTTGGATCATTGTGGACTCTCAATCAAATAGGCAACATAATCATTTACATGCAACTAGTTATTAATATCCTAAGTTGATACAAGCAAAGCATTATTCAAACAAGGAGATAAATAAAGGTTTATTGATTCTTTCCCAACAATAAATAGGCTGGTTTGTGACAAAAAAAAATAAGAAGCAAAAGATGAGAAATAAGCTATCTATTTTCAACATTCAATTGAAACTGATTTCCTTAAATAAGGCCCAAGAAGATGAGATGAGATGGCATCCCTATAAATGGAGACCAACTTATGGAGTATTTATGCCAAGATTGCAAAAGCTCATCATGAAAATCCAAAACCAGGTTTTAAGCGCTCATGCATCTAGATTCTAAACGAAATTGGAGTCCACGTGATTTAATTCCTACCAACAAGAGGAACCAACTAGGACATAAAAATTGTTGAATCTTATGTTTATCCACAACAATTTATGATTGCTTGAAACGCACTCTTGCGAATGAAGATGACAATCCTCACTTTGGAAAAGAATCCATTAGAAGAGATCAAGAAACTATTATTGATGTTGATGATTATAGGGTGGGAGTAGATGAAGATGCTAGCAGTAATTTTGATTTTGAAGAATATTTTGATGGGATGCTTAAAACTTGAAAGTTCCATTTCAACTGCAAGCTTAGGCTTTTGGATCTACACTTTGCTACCTTTTAATGCTCTTGATATATGAGACTCTTATGTATTTCTCATTTTCGTATATAAAATTATGCTCACAAATTGTTGTGTAGTTTTTAATGTTTTTGTGTGTTTTACATGTGTTTGCCAATCAGATCATATATATATATATATATATAGAGAGAGAGAGAGAGAGAGAGAGAGAGAGATCTGAATTTCCTGAACTTTTCAGAAATTCCGGATTTACAGATTGTTTAGCCTTCCCAAAAGGATCCAGATTTCTGAACTTAATCACTGCACTTGGTATAACACAGGAACATCATTGTGCCAATGGGAGGAAATATAGAATGAAAATGGGTGAGTATGATAAAAAAATGTAGAATAAAAAGAAAAATTAGATAATAGTGGATTCACAATCACAATGTATGACAGTTTTTCTATGTTCATCCCTAATAGGGGTCAACATTAATTTCAAATAAATGAAATCTTTTCAACTTCTGGTTAGTCCCTTCGAACAAATATTCTATTTATCTATACTCTATTTCTGTTTCTGAAAGGGATGTTTCCGTGTTCAAGAAGGTTAATCCATATTTTTCTTACATGGAATTAATAAGGCCACATATTTCTATCAGCTAAACAAGGAAAGGACAATAGTGCCATACAAGACAAAAAAATGAGGTTTCAATCAGAATATTTGAATTCCACAATAAAAGTTCCTAAGCTTTACTCCTTGTGCTCCAGCTCAAATACAAGTGTGCATGTAAATGGAAATCAACTCACTATAACAAATTTACTCATAGGATTGAATATTCTAGGTTTCATTATCCTTATAAACTTGCACACCTTCCCCATAATATGACAAGCATATGGGTGGAATATTAGCTATGCTTGTAAATATAAGCATTTGTACAGACCTTGCAGTGTTCAGCAAGGCACTTTCAAAAGCAATTCATAAGTAGACACGTAAAAAATTGTGTTCTAACATTATTTTGAATTAATCTACAATATTGATTTGTTTTAATGCCCTTTATTAAAACGCTCAATTAACCGAGTTAACAGTAAAATTATGGAATAATATTTTTCTTTTAGAAAGAATTAATGAGAACCAATTTAAGTTTATGTTAACTTGTCTTGTTGTGCCGCCACGTGGCACCATTGGCTTGTGTTGTTATGGTTTCGCATTGTGCGATGAAGTGACGGTTGTCGAGTTAAATAGCAAGGCATATAACCGCAAACGATCAAAAGTTAAAAACGATTATTAGTTTAAAAGATCGCAGATTTAAAGGAACGTTTGTCAATCTCCGGTGATAACACTTTGGTGCATGCGGAGGAGGCGATAAGGTGGCAATAACCAATCTCCTTGGGGTAGGTTCTCCATATTTGTTTAAGCATTAAATTGCATTATTCTATTTTGAGATAATTGTTCAATCAATGTTTCCTAAGTTGCTCTTATTCTGTTATAGGTTTAAGCCATATAATTTTTGATAGGGAAAATTAATCATATTTAACTTGTAAAACTTATCCCTCTAAAGTTTTCTAAATCATCTTATTCAAACACTACTTTAGATAAGTTTATTATAACATCACTAGGGATTATTAATTAACTTAAGTCACTTAGAAAAGTTAACTAAGAGTAAGTGGTGGTCAAAGTCAAGTACAAAAGTAGCATTTAATTTTAGCCTTATGATCAAAATGATCTCTACCATTAGAATTTCAGGTTTCCTAGAAACCCTAAAAATCCTCCTTATGATTTGGGTAAAACTCGTATCCTTCCTCCTTTCTAAACATTTCTCCTCTCATTATTTATTTTTCTTATTGTTTTGTTCATAGTTACCATGTTCTTACGAACTTAGTGAAAATTCTGTTTGAACCGTACTTTTTGGTTTGACCGAACTTACCGAACAAGTTTGGTCGAACATTATTTTTTCTTTTTCAATTAAAAAATTAAAGTGAATAAATTTAAAGAACTTCAACACAACAAAAACAAAACAAGAAACACTAATATCTAAGCACGTAAAGGTAAAACTCTGTAGATAATATATTTATTTATTATTATGTGCAATTGGTTTTTCTTTTCAAATATCATCATATATGTATAGTATTTATTATTTATATTCGTCAATTTTCTAAACCGAACCAAACCGAACCTTTTGAAAAATTCTGAACTTCAAACTTTTTTCCCCTTTCGAACTATCCGGACTTTTCGAACATGGTAACTATGGTTTTGTTGCAGGTTTTACAACTTTCATGGAGGCTCAAGTGTACAATGGGAGGATATATACATATATATACCTTTATATATATATATATATATATATATATATATATATATATATATATATATATATATATATATATATATATATATATATATCATCCCCTCCCCTTAGAACACGATTTCATTCTAGAAGTCTCTGGAATAAGTGAGGGTATTGAACCCTCGGTGTAAAGCATCCTCACATGTGGCTACGGTCTCATCATGTCGATCTCACTGTACTCGCACCTAATCAAGCTCACAACCTCGAAGGCCTAGGGTCCTACGCTCCAGAGTCACCCTGTCATCCTCCACCTACAAAGATGTCCAATCTAAAATGTGAGAAGGATCCTGAACATATCTCCTCAATATTGAAACATGAAAAATGTCGTGGATCCATCACAAGCTAGGTGGCAAAGCTATACGATAAGCTACTAGTCCGATCAACTCCGAGGAATGTCAAAAGGTCCCACGAAACGTGGTGCTAGCTTAGAACCATTTCCATATTGGATAGGACTCTTATGTGGTTTGACCCACAAGAATACCTTCGTGCCCACCTCAAAACTATGGTCAATCCTATGGGCATGCATACTTCTTTTGCCTATCATGTGCCTCCTAAAGTCGTTGATAAGAACTACCTGTCTCTTCATATCCTGTAGCATGGAAGAACCCAACGCAACCCTATCCTCAATTCGATCCCAACTCAACGGAGTTACGCACTCTCGTCCATACAACGCCTTATAGGGTGCCATACCAATAGAACTATGAAAGTTGTTATATGCAAACTCTACTAAATACAAGTCCTCCCAATGGGACTAGTGATCCATCACATACATGTGAAGCATGTCCTCTAAAACCGATTAACTTGCTCGGTCGACCATCAATATGAGGGTGGTATGCGGTATCAAAATTTATCTCGTGTGAGGATGACTTTTAGGGCTTATAGGAAACCTAAAATCTAATGGTGGAGATCATCTTGATCCTAAGGCCACAAATAAATCTTACATTTATACTTGGCTTGACTCCCACTTGTCTTAGTTAAACTTTCTAAAGTGACCTAAGTTAACTATTATTTCATAGTGATAAAATAAGAGGTCTCACTTTGAAGTAGTGTTTGAATAAAATAAGTTAGAAAATTTTAAAATGGGTAAGTTTATAAGTTAATTATTAATAACTTCTCATTCGAAATGTTATAATTGCTAAAGTATTATAATGAGATAAGGGTAACTAGTAATCATGAAACAATTAACCCTTAATGAAGTAACGCAAATTAATGGTTAAACAAACATGAAAACCTTATCCTAAAAAGATCAGATATTGCCACATTATCACCTTCTTTCTGCAAGTATCATTGTTGCTATCAAAGATTGACAACGCCACCTTTAACCATGACCATTTTTAAACTAGCAATCGCCTTTAAAATTTTACGTCCATGCAGTTATTAGTTTTGCCAATCTAACCAACAACCACGCCATGCAAGAAATCGGAGCAAAGTGCAAGCCCTTGGTGCCGCTTGACAATGTGGCAAGGTGAATCGGATAATGTAAAAGTAAAACCTAACACTTGTTCTCACTAACCCTTTCAAAAAAAAATATATTCCATAATTTTACTGTTAATAAAGGTTAATTGAGCGTTTTAATTTGGGCCATTACAAAGTTAGCTTCAATAATAAAAAATAATAAAATATAAATTCTTAAGTTTCCTTCAAATATTAAAAATAATAAAAGATTAATTCTTAAGTTTTCTTCACAAAAATAATATCATAATCCTTACTTGGATGCTGAGCTAAACATGAGTTTAGCTTCAGGTTCTACAAATCTGAAGAAACAGTAAGAAAATGCAAACAAAAATAGGAAAGCATGATGGCAGTAAAGTTGTTATATATTCATGCCCGTTCACACAAGGCATAATCTAAAGGGATTAATTACCGTCTATGCTAAAACATGGAATTAAAATTTCCCAGAAATATGACAGTGAATTCTGTTTCAAAACAAAAAAACCATTAAATTCTCTTGTAAATGCCTGAATTGTGATATGCAGCAAATTGTGCAAGTGTTGGAACTTTGCAGGCCAGCAACTAATTGTGTGCAGTGTGTACCATAGTAGCACTAAAAGGAAATGACAGGGAGTGGCCATGTGTAAGCATTTTCAATTACTTGGGTTTAAAACATGAAAAAATCGACAATCAGTTATACAAAAATATTATTGAAATTTTAGCAAAAAATAAAAAAGTGTTTGTTCTTCTCTCCTTTTTCCTGTTTAAATTGCCTTTTTATGACCCATGTGTAACTCATGCTTCATTGAAAACCCTGTGTATTTTTCGTTTAAACGCTGATGACCATGTAACTGGCAGGCTTGACTGCTGTTCCATTCCACATGTCAGAACAACATGGGAACCATGGCATGCCCATTGAATACGTGTGCCCTGTTTCTATGGTGTGCACATGTCTTTTTCTTTAGACGCACTTTTCAGTGTTCAGAGAGAGACTTGTTCATTTAATTTTAAAAAGAAGACAAAAATCTACAAAAACTCCTCACTTGAATTACAATTCAATGAACTGATTATTTAAATAGATAATCGATGAAAAAGAAAGGAAAATAGTTATGAAAGAGATCACCGATGAGAAACTTACAGGATCAAAGTTTGGCTGGATTATTCCTCTACTAGGTGAGGCCTTCTTCACTTCCGCTATTAAAGCTGGTAAACCAGTTTCTGCTGCACGGACTTTCAACGCACCGATAAAATCTTTGGGAGGGAGCACATATGATAAAGCTTCTTTTACACTTTCCAAACACATGTTTTCCTTCATCTGTTTTCATTCAAAAGAAGATCGTGTAAAGATATCATAATTTAGTAACAAGAAACTTGGAACCATCAGACACAATCAAAGACTAAATCTCAGACTCCACAGTAGTGAGCTAGAGTTCATACTAATGATAGGCGTTCCATATCAAAATATCTATTTCCTAAATAATGGTCAAAGTTAGGCTGCACATTCACTTTCATCACATTAGCAGAATTCCAACTTTCATATCACGGGCGGAAATTAAAAATAAATGGGTCACCTTCAAAAGCTAGGCAAGCCTCCGATAGGCATAGTGTTTGGTAGACAATATTAAAGCTTTCACCTAGGTCAAAGAACAAAGACCAATATGTTTTAGAACTCTGGTGATAAATGATCCATTCACTATATTGCCATTCTGCATCATTTATCACTCGTATTTCCTGTCCTGCACTATCTATTGTTTCAGATATTATTGAAGTAGGCTGCGTGAAATATCCTAACAAGTGAGGGGAAGGGAGTTGGAGACAAAGGAAGACTAAAGTCTTGCTTGGCCGATCACCTCTCTTCTTTTCATTTGCCCATGCAGGTTTCATGGTGGATTTCCTAGGGCTTGACATGATTTGATATGTTGCTTTGCCAGGCCTTGGGAGTGTTACCATATGATCGTCTGGAGCTTGCATGTATTTAATTTTAAGGACTCCAGAAGGATAAGTGGAGAGCAATTATATAAAGTTTATCAAGAGGTGTGCTGGAGTAATGGTTGCTGAGAAGACCGATTTGGCAACTGTGACATAAATTTCGAAAGTGGCAGGAGATTTTCAAGCAAGGCTGGAGTTATGCACATGGTGATGGGACTTGGGAAGGAATTATGGGTGACGACTGAAATTAAAGGGAAAGAATGATAATTTCATTTGAAGATCCTTGCACAACTTTTTTCTGCAATTCTGATAACAGTTTAAATCTTTAAAAGGAATTTG
Source organism: Taxus wallichiana var. yunnanensis (assembly GCA_018340775.1). NCBI lineage: Eukaryota > Viridiplantae > Streptophyta > Pinopsida > Cupressales > Taxaceae > Taxus > Taxus wallichiana. Next base: position 172,642,254 of record CM031235.1, read on the forward strand.
CAGTGCAACAAGATGGACAGAAGACAAGCAAGGTGCATGCAGAGACCGATAAGGTAAGAGATTTCTGCCACTCTCTCCAACGACTATCTGCTTTCGGCAATTCAAGCAGAAGAATGCTAAATGAGTGAGACTGGAAGGTTTCTTGTTTGTTACGGGTTGCCTCCATCCAAACAATTTTTTTATAAGTGGCTAAAAACGTGTAGCTTACAAATGGATTGTGTCTGGATATTTTAATTATGGTGAAGCGAGGAATTTATTTGGTCTTTCTAAAGACCAGTTTTCTATAGATGAAAATTTTTTGGAAGGGGCTTTTGTATGGGGGGTTGCATGTCGTGGAATCTATGTTTGGGCTGGTGAGAGAGCCTTTAAACACTCCACTTTGCTGCTCCAGCACGCAGTAATGGCCATTGAAGAGAAGCATCAGTGTATGTCAATGAGGAAGCAGATAAGAAAGTTCTTGTCACACCTCTTACAGTCCAAGAAGAGGGTTGAAGTTGTAACCTGGATTTGGATTTTGAAATGTTATTTGACCATGTGACCTGAAAATGACAAAGCTTTTATCAAGTTTCCAGACTTTTAGATCCACTTCCAACTTTGAAATAAGAAAGATACAATGAACCCAGCTGATCAGCAAGGAGACCAACACTTTTGAATTATGACCACAACACCTGCCATTTGTATATATCATATGATTGCAATGTGCAAGGCAAGATTTTTTCACAAAGAGACAGCAGGCTCGGCCTTATTCATATTGTTCAAATCTTGATTTCAATGAAATAACACAGTGGTTATTGGGGTAGAAAGGTGTAGAAAGGTCCTTATTCCCCTCACTTCTTGCTAATGACACTATGAGAATATTAGAGTCAAGCTAATTTGGACCTTGAAAGGATGAGTCAAGCTATAGAATGAATGATTGTTGAAAAATCGGATGTAGAGAGAATGTAAGCTATTTTAGGATAACCAAACAAGACCAATATCGGGCGCTTCAGTAGCAACAAGCAATAGCAGTGTATGCTCAACAGCAAGCTGTGATTTTCTTTTGCAATGGATTCACTTGAATATTTGAATAACTAGATGGTAGCGAGTTGATCGAGTTTGAAAAACATCACTACAGCATACACAGATCTTGATATCCATTTTTCACCTAAAGTGGGGCGCACAAATGATCGTCTTTGGAACTAGATGATCTCAATTTTTATCAGATGGGGCTACTTTCCTGAAATATGGTCATGCACAGGGTCGATTTCGAATAGCATGCTACAGAGTCAGGTGAACAATTGCAATGTTTTCAAGAATTGTACAGAACTTGGACAGCACCCCTGCATGCCTGTTGTATAGACATGGTGCATATCTATTTATAGGCCATCAATCCATATATTTCTAGAAAATGGTCCCTATATATTAGATGGGACCCAAAAATTATATGGGGTGGTCAATTTCAGAATAGCAAGCTACAAAGGCAGGAAAATACAATTTGCATTGTTTTGATATAAATTTCAGATTGATTCAACTTTTAATTAGATAGAATTCAATGCTTCAGGCTTTTCAGTGCCACTCCAATCTCCTTAGCAGTTCCAACGCCCTTTTTATTTTTAATCATTTTAACGCCATCTTTGAGCTTTTCACACTTCAGGAAACAAATTTCAATGCCAAAATCTGATTCTTAATGTTTTTCCAGCACTTGAAACGCCACTTTTGATAGATTTGCAGCCTGTGAAGGGTTTAAATGATTTAATAACTCCTTTTTCAGATTTTTAAATGAGATTCCCAAGCCGCATTGAATGGATTTAATGTTTTTGTGTTTCTAAAACAATCAACCAGCTGTCCAACACTGTCCAACACCTCTGGCATTTAATGTAGCACTCCAATGCTCTTAAATAAGCCTTTCTAGGCTCTTTCACACTTCCAAAAGCGTCAGATTCAGATCTGGTCAAAACTTTCTTCAGGAGAAACATGGGCCTAGCAAAGAAATTTTCCTCTTCATGCAATCAACAATTTCATCAAATCTATTTCTCATGAACAAAAATCTTCAATCACTCTTTAGGCCAAAATAAATAAAGCTTCCAAAAAATTCAACTGCAAAAAAAAAAAACTTCATCAAAAGCTCTTCAAGCAAATTCTTTGTGGCTCTTCCATAGCTGCTTCTTCCTCACAGATCAATGGCCACCATTGGCTCTGATGCCACTGAAAGCACGTGAACACTGGTATAATTAACTACATATTTAATTCATTCAAGTGAAACAAGTATAATTATAACCTGGTCTCTTTTACTATATTTATTTCAAAAGCTTTTTATAAGCTTTTGGATATGGTTTAATGGGTTCAACTACCCAAACCATTTAACTTCGTACAGGATACATCCCAAAAGAAAACTAACCGATTCACTAACTTATTTACTAACAAACTTAATAACATTTGTCTAAGCGGTGACTTTTACACAAAGAAGCAATCCCTTTTACATTTATTTAGCAATAACATACTAATTAACAAAATAAAATACTTATTGGAGCAAATGACCCAACAAAATTTGTAAAAGAAAAAGCGAGTTTTATGCATGTCTAACTACCCATGAGAGATTTTTTTCTGGATAATGTTATGTGTCTGATTGTTTGACTAATGATGACTCTACACTGCGGCTGGCTTACAATCTAATTCGGTATGGTAACCACCACTTATATTAGGCTAAGTGTTGTGGTTAGCTTCACTATGCGTCAGCATTCTATATTAATGAGTTTCAATCTTACTCTAAATCTTGCAGCTTCATCGAATAGGCAGAATAGATATGGCAGAATAGTTTTTATCTCATGTACGCTAGGCTGCTGCCACATGAAATGGCAAGAGATGTGCCAAGAGACAGCAAGATATTTCCTAGGGGTAAGGAGAGGCATCTCCCAGTTATTATGATCTGAATTTGTAGAATATGAATATTAAATAGAACGTTTTAAGGAATGGATATGAAATATTAAGTAAGGAATGATTTTAATATGGTCTCTAGAGGTTGTGGAGGGAGTGTTCCTACATTACAGATGTTAAAATTTATTGGGTTTTACACACCCTCCCTTATTTGAAAGACTGGCCCTTGAAGCACGTGAAAAAATAAGAGAGTGTTCCTACACTACAGATGTTAAATTCAATTGGGTTTATTACATGCCCTCCCATATTTGGAAAGTTTTTAGCTTGAAAATGGGCGATAAGATGTTAAGAATTTGGAGTAATGATGTGTCAAATCAGGATCTATCCATTCAAGACCAATTTCGATATACATTAAGTTTATTTGTAAAAACTTAAAAAGGCAATGAGTCAATTTGAAGTCTGTCACTTCAGTGGTAGTTTCTTTGTTAATAATTTGGTTCTTTTAATGTTATATTATCTTTCTTCTATGAACTTTGAAACCTTCAAGAGCACTATGACCATAAGAAAAAATAATATGGGTTCTTGAAATAAAATACACAAGGCATGCACAGAATTTCTTAGTATCTTCTTTATCAAATAGACCTGTTAGCTGAATTTTGTTTGAAATAAGTTTTTCATTCATCATAAAGACCCATAGCTATGGTTGTTTCAATCTCAGCTTAGGGTGTTTCTGGAGGCCATTGCATATCGTACAAGCCATATTATTGTGTGGACCCTTGAAGTTAGGGATATGTTTGAACTGAATCTTGGTAGCTCAAAACTGAAAACTATGACAGCTCTAAACTATTTGAGATGTGTCTACGTCATTTCAAGGCTATTATCAGTATCATAAGCCCCTTTTCAGTTGATTCATGCTGTTCAATACTTTAATATATCATTAATTTGGGTTATTAATGTTTTCATGAATGTTCTTGTAGTGTAAAACAGAAACATTGTTTGAAGAGCTTTATGAAGTCCTTACATCTGTTTCAACTAAATGATGTGTCATCATGGCTACAGGTATCACTCTCACAGTAATGATTATTTGCAAATCTGCCTGTCGCAGCTATAAGTCAATATATGAAATACCCTCAGAGAGAAGACCAGTCACAGTGGATTCCTGTAAGCGTGAGATTTAATTTCTGATAAGATTTGGCATCATGGCAATTTGGGACTCATTCTTGTTTGCAGGTATTGATAAAGATCTGCTGGTACCTTGTATTATCACCCTACAATCCCATACAATTTAGTCTTTTTAATGCCGCACTGGAAATTACGAAGCTATCCAAAATTCCAAAAATTCGGTATCTATCTCCTCCTTTGCAGTCAAATATCTTACTGGCTAGCTGTATTCATTTTTATATTTATAATTCCGTATTATGATTTTGTGTAGCCTATTTCCTCTCCTTTCTTAGCCAATTACCTAAGGAGATCTACATTGTCCAGCTTTTTTTTGCAGCAAAGAAAATCCCTAGACATCTGTCTTCATTATCAACCATCAAGATAATACATGGCTTTTTTAAAAAGAAGTTAGAATTCTTGATAAAAACATTATGCTTATTCCATAATTTCAAGTTCACTGTATTTAATTTATTTCAACTAAATCCATTCAGTAAGTGTTTACACTCTGACCATTTAAAAAGAGGAAGTGATTCTACCTCATTGGCAATATGTCCTTACTTCTTGTGTTTTCAGAACTATATTGGTATTTTGCTCGTAGATAGCTTTGTGGCCTCCTAGTTAGGCATTACAAAATGAATGGATCCATATTGTTTGATTAAATAGAAATGCACTATTATCAAAAATTCAGATTTTTCATTCTGACATTGATCTGGAGTCTGTAGTGAAATAAGATTGAACACTTTTTTACAATAAATAAACATGTCATAGAGCTTTCTTTCTACATAGTTTCAAGATACAACTTTTTTCAAGGAATGATATATGTTCCCTATTTTCAAGGGCATCATATTATACCAAACAGTATGCTAAACAGTCAAACTTTGTATGTGTCAGCCACCACATTTCAAATTCTTATGCTTACAATCTATGCCCAACTTATGTTCAAGTGGTCTCTTGGTTTTTAAAAAGGGGCAACCAATTCCCCCATGTCAGTGCTGCAGTTCTTCTTGTGCTTTCAATCTATGCTGGTTGTATCTTTAGGTAGCTTTAGGTCTCCATGACACAGAATTGGCAAGAAAATATCTAATCCAAGCACCTTTACAGAAGATGTCCCATAGTAATTGTAATTAAATTATTTTATGATGGGCTTACTTGGGGTGTTGGGAGTTTTGGGATACCAGATTGAAGGAAGTGGTCCTGAGGTTCAGAAATTGGGAACTTAGAATAGTTTTAACCTTCTTGGGATTTCTGGAGGAGCATAAGATAGAAGACAGCATTAAGGATGATTGGCCCGGGGGCCTGAGATGTGGAATTAGCCGACAAAAAGACTATGATTGTCAGATAAGGACCTCAGATCATGGTATTAGCTATGAATATAGGAATATTTTATATAATGACTTAAGGATGGGTTCTGAGACCCAAGATCATTCATCATTGCCTTGGACTTGAAAATCTTAAATCTAAGTGACATAAATGTCTGGCATAATCGCTTTCTCTGTAGTCAGGTACTGACCAATCTTCCAAGGCTCGGTTTCTAGAAGACCTATTCTTGATACAGATGACAATAGTCATCAAGCAACCAGTCAACATACCTGCTAATTCATTTCCATTAAACAGGTCATTTGTGAATTTATTCGAACCCAATCTTTTCAATTAATGAAAAGGAGACTAGACAAGCAATAAGCAGGCCCGTTGCATGCTCATTGCGTGCATATCTTCATCAATCGCGAAATCAGAAATGGGTGGGAAAGCTGTAAGTCAGAAGAGTGTATCCCATTGATCTTGGTAGCATTTCACCAAGAAGAATGTTGCAAACTCCCATGCCAAAAATGTGGCAAAGTTCTGAGCCACACGTGTATCTAAATTGTCCTGAATACACATATTCACACTTATTAGTTAAAATGATTAATAAATGCTTAGAAAAGACTACCCTGACTTATTTTTCTGTGATTGATACGGTCAGCTTCATCTCTGTGTTCATTGAATATTCAAACTATAATTTAGATAAATTTCTTCATTACATATTGACCTTGTTGACATAAGAAAAAATGCACGTGTCTAGAAGAAATGATAAATTAACATCATTCACAGGATGCCTGTTTTAACCAAAATGAATATCAGCTTTCCATTACTAATTTCTCCCGACTATGAAACAGTATATAAGAAATTTATGGCCTCGTTACTCTCTAATATCAAGGAAACATATATGGAAAAAATTATTGCATTTCAATGAATTTACTTATCTGGATCATTAGAATAGCATCATAAAGCAAGAGGATGCCTCTTATCACAGAGACACCTTCTCTTAAATACCCGTTCTGTATGGTTAACTTAGTATTTGCTACAAAATATCAACCTTATTTCTTTGATCGCTCCCATAGACTTCTGCTGCTCTCCTAATAAATAGGAAAAAGTCATTAGAGTTCACAAGCTTCCAACAGCTCCCCAAATGGTTCCATGAGACCTTTATTCAAATAGGGATTTCCAGCATCCACTTGTGGGTATCTTTGGATGTAATATTATACCATTATAAAACCAAATAATGGCCCCGATCCAACCTTTTCCATTTGAGTAGTCCGTGGTCTGCTTCCTTGAAACTTTGAAAGCATTAGATAGTTCCAGAATCGTGAATGTGAAACAGTAAGTTAGAAATTTATGGCCTCATGATTCTATTATCAAGGAAACTAAGATGGCAAAAATTATTGCATTTGATTGCAATTTATTACCTGGATGATTAGCAAAGTGTCCTAAAGCGATAAGATAACTCTAATCACAGAGACACCTTTTGTAAAATACCTGTTCTGTATGGTTGGTGTACAACATTGATCTTTTTTCTTTGACTGCTCCCATAGAATTCTACCACTCTCATTAAAAATAGGAAGAAAAAAAAACATTACAGTTCATGAGCTTCCACCAGCTCCCGAAATTGCTGCATAAGACCTTCATTCAAATAATAATTTCCTGCATCAGCTTGTGGGCATCACCATACTTGGATATAATGTTAATTAGATGAGAGTAAATTCCACCAACGAAAAGCCAGATAATGGCCACATTCCTAGCTTTTCCACTTGAATAGTTCTTGGTCTTGGTTTTTTCAAAGCATTATGATAAGATAGTTCCACAATTTTGATAGACCTGGTAATAGCAGCAGCTGTTGCATCACATACCCTGCCCGCTCCCAACCACGTTTCGAAACATATCCGTACTGGTTTCCAGCCCCCCCTGCTGTACCGGTATCCTAGGTTGCAACTTGTGTTGCTGCTGCTAATATTGTGCAACAACCTGGAGATGAGAAAGCAGGCATTAGGACTGTGGGGAAGCAGGTGGATACTTTGGCTCACTTTGATGCTCAAATCCTCACTAGAATTCTTCAACAATCTCCCGCAACCTTCTTCTACCTCTCACAGGAACAACGCCTCCCTGCTTAGAAACAATAAAACAAAAGTAAAACACAAAAACAAAACATAAAAGCAAAGAAACTTACCTCTCCTTCCTCATTTCATCTTTGCCTCTCTAAACTTTCATTTTGCTTGTCTAGGGTTTGATACTTCATCAACAAGCATTGCAAGTATTTTCCTAAGCTAGTAGGAGTGTGTATTCGCTGTCAAGGCCATTGAGGAGCTTCAAAGGAGGAGGATTTGTGGATTATTGAGTGAAGGTAAGGTTTTAAGTTTTATTATTTAACTTTTAAGTTTTTTTTTTTTTTTTTTTTGTTATTTAATCTTTCACACACTTCATGTTTTTGCTTATGTTCATTATTTTATTTTTTCCCAATTGAAATTTTATTTTTAAACCATTTTTTCTTTTTAATTTTTGAAATTTTCAATACATGCTATCATGTTATGCCCTAGGGCAAAGGGTTTAACTTTTAAGTTTTATTTTTTAATTTTACCATTGTTTTTTTTTGCTTATGTTATTGGTTTTGAACCTTGTAGGTAGAAGTACAATGGCAACAAGTTCCACCTCTTCTGGGCAATCTTTGATCAAGAATTTGACCCAAATTCACCATTATGGAGGCATGTCACAATACTTGAGCAACTTCCAGGTGGTGGGTGTTTTGTTTGGAAATGCAATGAGTGTGAAATCAGTATTCAAAGGCTCTTATAGTCGGGTGAAAAGCCACTTGTGTGCAATACCGGGTCATGGTATAAGAACATGCAAGGGAAAAATAATGTAGGGGTGCCAAAAGCACAAGTTTTGGCATATATCAAAGAACAAGAAGATGCAGAGGCAGCTTTGGCTTTGAAAGCGGGTCATCCATTGTCCAAAAAAGGAAGTTCATCTCGATCAAGCGAGGCCTCTGTTGCCCCATCAAGTATTGGATCCCCAATTGTGACCATGCCACATCCATTTGTGACACCTACCTCCATGCATGATGAGGATTCACCTCTTTCACGAAAGAGAAGTAAGACAAAAGGACCATTGGAAAAGGCCTTTCAAAATGAGAGGGATATTGCAGATGAGCACATTGCAAGATGTGTGTATGCAAATGGACTTTCATTTAATGTTGTGAGGTCACCTTATTGGCAAGAGATGGTGAAAGCAATCAATGAGGCCCCAAAAGGGTACAAATCACAAGGTATGAGAAGATCTGCACCACCCTATTGGAAAAACAAAGAAAATATGTGGAAACCTCCTTGCAACCAATTAGAGACTCATGGGCCAAAACATGTGTGTCCATCATTTTGATGGATGGAAAGATGCAAGAAACCGCCCTTTGATCAATGTGGTTGCAGTATGCCCTAAAAGGGCAATGTTTTTTAAAGTAGTTGATTGTGAGGGGCAAGTGAAGGATGCCCAATTCATTGCCAACATCCTCTTGAATCCATTGAGGCGGTGGGGCCTCAAAATGTTGTCCAAGTCATAATGAGACAACGCCAAGAATTGCAAAGCCACGGGGATGTTAGTTGAGGCAAGGTATGGGCATATTTTTGGACACCATGTGTTGTGCATTCACTCAATTTAATGCTAAAAAAAATTTGGCCAACAAAATAGAGTGGATTCAACAAGTGTATGCAGAGGGTGAAGAGATCCAAATGTTTGTGACCAACCATCACCAATCATAAGGCATCTTTAGATCCTTCTCGCATTTGGAGTTGTTGAAGGTAAGGGAAGCTACCTTTCTTTTTTTTTTCTTTAAATTTAAATATAAGTTTTTTATTTTTAAAATATAGTATAATTAGTATTCAAAAGTTTTCAATTTTCTTTTTAATTTTTGTTTCTCATTCTTATTAGGTTGTTGAGACTCGGTTCGCATCACACACAATCGTCTTGAGACGACTTGTGAAGGTGCGAGAGGCACTCAGCAAGATGGTAACTTCCAACCTATGGGTTGTATGGAGGCAATCAAACATTGTACGGGCTCAAAAAGTGAAGACCATGATCTTAGATGACACTTGGTGGGATCGAGTAGAATATTTGTTGAGTTTTATTGAGCCCATTATGAGCATGATCCGCTTTACTGACATGGATCAGCCATGTCTAGGAGAGATATATGATGGTATCGACTCAATGATTGAGAAGATAAAAGCCGTCATAAATGCAAAAGAACAAGATCTGAGGAAATTTTTTTTTCAAAGAAGTACAATCAATCCTCATTGAGCGGTGGAACAAAATGACCACCCCACTACATCTACTTGCTTTTGCATTGACTCCTAGATTCTACAACACAAAGATCCTTTCTTTGCCGGGGAGGATGGCACCATATAGGGATGCGGAAGTCAGTGAGGGATATATGGCGGCATTGTCTAGGCTCTTCCCTGATCCGAGGCCGAGGACATGGTTATGATAGAGTTTGCCAATTTCATAGCAGAAATAGGTCATAGCCTTCTCGCTCTTCGGAGCAAATACAAGATGGATGCTCATATGTGGTGGTACCTCCATGGTCATGCATCGGTTTACTTTGACCTCTTGCAATCAAGGTCTTGGCACAGGTAAGTTTTTTTATTCTCTTTCCTTTTTTTGTTGTAACTTTTAGTTTTTTAAAATTTAAGTTTGAGTGTTTAAGTTTGAACTTTGCATTGACTTTGTGTTGCCTCAATAGGTTGCAAGTTCATCTTCCTCTGAGTGCAATTGGAGTACATATAGCTTCATCCACTCACAGAAGCGCAACAAGTTGGGGGCTAAAAAGGCTGAAGATTTGGTATACATACATTCCAACTTGCGCCTTTTATCCCACAAGCAAAGCAATCGGAGTACAAGGAAGGGTCAACAAAACATTGGGATATTGATCCAGAGATAGTTGACTTGGATGCTTCCATTTCCCACCTGCCATTAGATGATGAGGGATTGGAGACTTCTTTGGCACCATGAGACCTACATGCACAAGGGGGTGCAACTGGTAGTGGCCCTAGTGGGAGTGGTTTGAGTCCATGTGGTTCTAATGAACCACATAATGATGATGATGTTGATGTTGATGCTCTTGATGAAGAGGAATATGATGAATATTGAAAGATAGTTTGAACTTTGATCATTGGAATTTGGTGTAATAAATTGAATTTAATATATCATGACATTCACATTGTGTTTAATTTAAGTATTTAACTTTTAAGCTTTTAAGTTTCTAAGTTTTAACAAATTATGACTTGTCTTTTGTGGTTATTTACTTATTTAGCTTATAACTTATAAGTTATCTACTTATCTTGTCTTTCTCATATCTGGGGGCCAAAAAAATTCGAATCCGCGTATCGGATTTCATATGCATAATATGTGGTTAATAACTTAATTCCCTAGCCACCCAAGCAGCTAGCTTATATTTTGTGAGTGAGGCAAGGTGGAGGTCCAAGGGTCGACCCCCAACTCCCTCTTCATCTATAAGCCTTTCAACGGCTTTTCAAAAACATAGCAGGCCTGCTAAACATAAGTGGCACCGCCAATTCTAGAGTCCCTCTAAACACTTTGGACCCCTGCTAAACAAGTGAGAGGGAAAACTCTTAATTTGAGTATAAAAAACATCAAATTTTCATTTTTACAAAATTTGAAAATTGCATTACATTGTAAAATCAGAAGAGGCCAGAGTGCCCATTTTTGCATTATTTTTGTTTCTTACATTTATTTTGTAGAGATCTTTGAAAAAAATTGCAAAATTTTTTTATTGTAATGGCGTATATTGCAGTTGTTAGGGCCACAAAGCCCGTAATACAAAAAAATCAAAAAAAATTGTTGTGGGGGGGATTTATTTTGCAAACACAAACAAAATTCACCAAAATTATCACTTTTCCGCCAACACAAATTTGATACAGAAACCACCCATTTCCCAGTCTCCAAAATGGCTGCCCAAGCTACTTCAAAATTCTTTCTGCCTAATTCACAGCTCCCAGGGGCGACAACTATGCTACCTGGAAAACAAAAATAAGAGCTCAATTGGAATTTGAAGACATTTGGGTAGTAGTAGATGGTTCTTTGACACAACCAAAAACTAATGCTAATCAACAAAGGTTGTTTGATAGGGCCAATCGAAAAGCAAAACTGATCATCTTATTTGGAGTGTCCGATGAAGTGCAACCTCACATCTTTGATGCCAAAACGGCTAAGGAAGCATGGGATAAACTGAATACTATGTATGAGGCTAAACACAAAAACTCCATCCTTCACCTCTAGAGTCAACTCCACTGTCTCAAACTGAAACTCAATGAGAAACTTGAAGCCTTTTTAAGGTGTGTTGCAACACTGAGGGCGTCACTTCTTGCCTTGGATCAAGAAGTGACAGATGGCTCTCTCATACCCAATGTCTTGAGAGCACTTCCTTCATCATACAGAATTTTTGTGACTTCATTAAATGTGTCTGAGCAAACTGTAAGTTTTGAGAAACTAGTAAATATGTTGCAACAAGAAGAGTCCATGCACTCAACAGTAGAAGAAGAGGATCAAGCCCTTGCTTCTCATCAAAAAGGGAAGAAACAAATGACATCATCTAAATAACCCCAGAAGCAAGGTAACCAGCAAAATCAACAGGGAAATAAACAACAAAAACAATGTCTCATTTGTGGTTGTAAGGGCCATGAAATAAAAGATTGTTGGTATAATGCATTCCAATAGGGATCATCTAGTGGCAAGAAGCCCAATAACCAACAATCATCACAGTGACAACAAAATAATCAACAGGGGCAAAAAGGAAAGTGGAAGAAGAAACCGCAACAAGGGAATGTTGTTGAGCAGGAAGATCACTTTGATGATGGGGACTTCTATATGCTGCACAATCCCATGAAGAACCCACTTCACAAAATGCTATATGGTATGTTGATTCGGGTGCAACCCGCCACATGACTAGATGTAAAGATTGGTTCTTCACATTGAACGACACACACCAACAGAAATCAAGTTTCATTAAGTGATGACACCTGATATTGTATGAAAAGTATTGGAAACATTTCACTACCTCTAGGTGTTCACACATTTAAAATAACGGATGTACTCTATGTCCCTAGTTTAACTAAGAATCTTAGAGTACAATCTAAAAATTGATTTTTTTATGAAAAGATCTTATTTTATATTAAATGGAACATGATACAAGATTTTTCCAACAAAAAGCGGGCGGTATGAGAGCGCGCCCCAAAGCCATGAGCACACTAGGCCATGCCTAGGAATACATCAAAACAAGCTGCAACGAGAATGCCAGCAGAGGGGAAGCCAAACTACCAAGACACCCGATGCACGGGCATAGAACAAGCGGAAAAAGCAAAGGCATCCGATGCCGAAGCAGAACAAGAAACAAGAGGCTCAAAGCGCCCCTTCTCTTTGGATCCCGTGACAACAAAATCCAATTCTCCTGTTGGCCAGTTGGGAAGCCAATTCTAGCGAAGGATCAAGGTGAGGACTATCCTGATTGGGGTCAGAATTAGAAGAGTTAGATACGTGAGACCGCTTGACACAGCCGCCAACAGGGGGACCCTCAACAGTCATACCTTCTAGTTTTCCGGGGTGAGAACATTCTTTGACTTCAAGCGCTGAAAATGGCTGCCAGCATTTAGACCGTGAAGAAACCCCTTTGTTCTTTTTTTTATTCTAGTTGAGTGAAAGTGGGCAAGCCTCCTAAAGGTGGCCAGTTTGATGGCATAAACAACAATGAAGGCCGTGTTCTCATAGTCTAGAATTTGAAACCACTTGAAGCCATCATGGTTTAACTCCAACTTGTCTAGAAGACCTTTGTTAAGATCCACCTCAATGTAAATACGAGCATAAGTGAACAGCCCTTGCTTAGACCGCTCATCATCCATCTTGATGAATCAACCAATAAAATAACCAATAGCGACACAAACCCGCAGGTGCCAAAAGGGGAGAGGAAGATTGGGGAGACGAACCCAAACCGGCATTTTTGAGACTACCATAGTAGAAGGATCAAAATCCAGAAACCATGGAGTAAGAAAAAGGCCAGCCCTACCCCAAAACCAGGGACCCTCATTAAGAGTCTATTGATAATCTATATGAGAGAAGAAACGAACAATAAAAAAACCCTTTGTACATAGTTGAATCTCACAGTCATGGGACCAAGTAGAGTAGATCATTGGTGCAGATCTTTAGTCAGAAGCCAAAATCGACAAATAATGGCAGAATCTTTAAGAGCATAAATTGATTTGGTTACCTCTGAAAATGACAGCATAACTAAAGGAGAGGCCGCTGATTTTTCCACGATGTAAGGCACATCTGGAGCCCCAATAAAACCTTGTCTCTATTTTCCTGCAACAGCCGCCAGGAATGATTTTTCAAAAGTGGGTGCCATTGAAGGGCAATGGAGGAGTGCACGAACAGGAACAGGGGCAAACGGTTGCAGCCGTGAGGCCTGCAGGCTTGCAGATGCTCCCAAAAACGTAAACCCTAGCCTCCCTTCATCATCCGCTCAAAATTGAAAATTGATTTTAATTGTAAAGGCAATAGAAAAATGTGTCTCATTCGAGATAAATCTGGATGCTCCCAAATTGTTGCACGAGCTTCTAATGTGGGCAGAATGTTTCAACTGGATTTAATTCAAAGAGATGATCATGCCCTTGTGGCAAAGGGCACAGCCTCAACACAGTTGTGGCACATAAGACTTGGTCATGTGAGTTTTGGATATCTCAACACACTCCGTCGATATGACATGGTGAGGGGTTTGCCACCTCTCAAAAAGGATATAGATAAGTGTCAACATTGTTTGGCAGGCAAACAACATAGAGCACCTTTTCGAGAGAAGTACATTTCGGGCTCCACGAAAGCTTGATCAGTGCATACCAATTTGTGCGAACCCATGAGACCTAGTCATGTTGTGTAATATCCCTGATAAATAATTTCTAACAAATCTGGATATTTTATCAAACCCTAGGGCAAAGAATAAAATTGAACTTTTATGACAGCAGCAATAAACTGATTTTTTTATAAAAACAACAAACCCCAATTGCAAACAAAATAGAATTTATTTATTTATTTTTAAATCAGCTTTCCAAAATATCTATTTACAATTATTGGCTCAATTTTGATGATCTAGATACGTAGAAGGCTGCAAGAAATAAACATGCAAGTTGAAACCCTTGCAAAACTCTCCAGATGTGGCGCCCAACATAGAATCAATCTCCCAAGGGTGGCATCCAACTATGAAAGTGTCCAAAGTATGCCTTGCAAATGTTTGTCTAAAGAAATCATTGGTTGTACTTTGTTGTTCTGGATTGTAAAACAGCCCTGAATATGATGCCCTAGCTGAACTAGATGAATATTTGTACTCTGAATGATTATTGCAACCCTGATGGAATTTCCAAGCTTAGATCTGAGGGTTTCCGTCCTCTCATCTATGTGTAAATGAGGGTTTTCGTCCTTTATTACTGATGCAAAAGTAGAAGCTACTTGCAGATAATGAAGTAGTTGATAAATTTCCAAGATGATTGATAATAATCCCCAAAATCTGCTTTTATAACTTTTAAGGCCATCTCCCAAAGTTGGCGCCACCTTTTGGAGTTACATGCATGCTTTAAAATAATTAAAAATCATTTAATTGGCATATCCAAAAGTTGGCACTCCATCCTAAAAATATAAGCTTGATGCCCATGCAAACACTTCTATCTTTGGCGTCCCATGTTGGAAATTAATTATTTAAATATTATTTAATTCTTCATGCACTTTTCCATTTGTTTATTAGTATTTTACTCCTCATTAACTCACTTCTCCTTTTGGCACCCCATATTGGAAATATAATATTTTATTTCACTGTTGTTTTGTGGCCTTGCTTATTAAAATATAATTTAAGTGTCATTTTCCAATTAAAATATAAAAGTACCCTTGGATCACTTAAATTAATTTATTTCCTCATTAATTCCCCTTAGCCTACGGGAAATAAAAAGAATAGGCTTCGGGTATCTAGAATCAATTAATTCTGAAAAGGGGACATTACATGTTGGGCTTTAATATTTTTGGTTGTGTTGATGATTTTTCAAGAAAAATGTGGATATATTGTCTCCACACAAAAGATGAAGCCTTTGAGAATTTCACGAAATTCAAAGTTGTTGAAACTAAAATTGGTTCTAAAATCAAAACACTCCGCTCAGATTGAGGGGGAATACACCAATAATGAGTTCAAAGCATTCTTGAAAACTCATGGAATTCGTCATCAAATGGCTCCTTCACATACATTACAACAAAATGATGTTGTTGAACGAGAGAAAGCATACTATCGTGGGAATAGCACGATGTACGATTGACAATTATGGCTTGTAAAAACATATGAGCCGAAGCAGCTAAAACGGTAGTGTATCTACTAAACAGAGTTCCCGCTATGCAACTCTTGATGAGGTAACACCACAAGAAACACGGTCAGGGTAAAAGCCATCAATTGTTCATCTCGAGTTTTTGGATGTAAAGCAAATATGCACATTCCTAAGAAGAAGAGAACTAAACTCGATATGCAAGTGGAAAAGTATATCTTCTTAAGGTACAATGAAGGGGCACTCCATTACAAACTGATGGATCCAACAACCAAAAAGGTATACACTAGCAAGGTTGTTGAGTTTTTTGAGAAGAATGAAGCAAAGGCTCTTTCCCAAGCTCACTTGATGAAGCAGATCAATCTCATTGTGAAAACAGAAGATGGTATCCCTTTGATGAGGATAGTGATGATGGGGAGGATGGTGAAGAGCCACCACCCATTAGAACCACTCAATGTATGCCCAAGTGGTATACAAGTATGCTACAAGATGCAAAGTTGGATGGTGTCCCAAACACATCCACCACTGGACCAAGGACTGCAGATAGCTCGTGAAGAAGTCAATTTGGCCTTAATGAGTACAATGTTGAATTTCTTGAGCCCTCTACAGTTCAGGAAGCCCTACATTTAAAACCTTGGAAAGATGTTTTTTTTTTTGTAAAAACCACCATATTTATATCAATAAGAGTATAAAGTACAGATTCTGATGCCAAGCGATTATGGAAAGATGTTATGGATGTAGAGTATAAGTCGCTAATGAAAAATAACACATGGCAGCTTATAGATCTTCAACCAAGGAAGAAACTGATTGGATGCAAATGGATCTTCAAGACAAAGTACGGCAGATGGCAATATTGATTAACACAAGGATAGAAAGGGGTGTCCTTAGAGGGAAGGCATTGATTATGAGGAGACTTTTGCTCCCACAACTAAGATCAAAAGTATCAGGATGATTTTTACCCTAGCTGCAAAATTTGGTTGGAAAGTCCACCAAATGGATGTGAAAAGTGTCTTTCTTAATGGAGACTTATAGGAAGAAGTCAACATGACTCAACCAAATTGTTTTGTCATACCTCGAAAAGAGTAAATGTGTGTAGACTCATTAGGTCATTGTATTGTCTCAAACAAGCTCCTAGGGCATGGTACATAAAAATTGATGAGCATCTTGTTCATCGTGGATTTAACCGAAGTCCATATGATCCTAATCTCTACCTTAGACAACAAGGGTGTGAGATGGTGATCATAGTGGTTTATGTCGATGATTTAGTCATCGTTGGTAGTTCAATGAAGATGATTGAGTCAACAAAGAAAGATCTAAATTGATCATTCGACATGACAAATCTCAAGCTTTTGCATTATTGTCTTGGTTTGGAAGTTTGGCAACGTAAAAATCACATATTTGTGTCATAGTTGAAATACACCAAGACAACGCTCACGAAGTTTCGTATGATGGATTGTAAGCCAATTGCCACACTTACGGAGACGAGACTTCAGTTGTCTAGAACAGATCCCTCACCTTAAATAAATGCAACTCGTTATCAACAACTAATTAGGAGTCTCATCTACTTGATCTACACTAGTTCAAACATCGGTTATGCCATCAGCTATCTTTCATAGTTCATGCAAGAACCTAGGATTTGTCAATGGAAAGTAGCTAAGTGGATATTAAGATACATGAGAGGAACCATGGATTTTGGCCTAGACTACAAGAAGAATGATAACTTATTCTTGACAGGATATTCAGATTCAAATCATGTGGGGAAGATAGATGACAGGAAATCCACTTTAGGGTTCGTATTCTTTTTGGGATCTAAACCGTCATGGGGAGTAAGAAGCAGAAATGTGTTTCAAGGTCCTCCACAGATTTAGAATATCACGCAGCAACAAGAGTTGTCTGTGAAGCAATATGGCTCCAACGTATATTTGAAGGATTGGATATACCACAAAAACATCTTACTATCCTACATGTTGATAATGAAGGAGTAGTAAAGCTTGTTCGCAATCTTGTGTTTCATGAGTGTACAAAGCACATTGAGGTGCAAGTACATTTCAATCACAAACATGTTTAGAAATAACAACATCTAGCTTCAGCATTTCCCAACAGATCGACAAGGTGCAAATGTCTTCACAAAGTCACTTACAAAGGACAAATTTGAGGGCTTCGAGAGAATTTCTCTCCTGCTCACTTGAAACCATGCTGAATTAAGGGGGGGAATGTTAGGACTAGCCTAGGTTCTTAATTCACCATGACAGGATTAAAAAAATAAATGTAATAGTTTTTATCTAAGTTCAAACATCATCCCTAAAGCACTGTTATGGGTACGGCCCGGATACGTGCCCGAAAATGGCTAGGGTATGGAAGGGCAGGTCTGGGTATGGTTGGGTACGTTTGCAGAAATACCCGGCCATACAACCCGAACCTACCCAACCTACCCTAGCCGTTTCTAGGGCGTTTCCAGGGCTAAAACAAATTTTTTTTGTATTTTTAGATTTTTTCTACTTTAAATTTAATATATCATTACAGCAGAAATTACATTTTTTGCAGCAGCATTATTCTACGGAAGGTACCAAATACAAGCCATCAAAAACAAGAACAAAAATAGCATGTATGAGATAAAATCATAAATGTATTAACCACCACTACTAGATGTTGTAGGGATGATGCTATGTGACAGGTTCAATGAAATTATGAGTAGTTTATTGTGGTTATTTAGCTTGTTTTTTTTTCTATGCATAATATGTGGTCAATTCCTATTTATTAGGCTGAAATTTAAATATTTTTAATATTTATAAAAATTTGAATAGCTGTATCCAACGCCATATGAAGGGCAAAAAAATTGCCTTAACCATACCCGTATCCAAAAAGTATTGGTTTTTATTCTTTATTTTTTACTAGCATCTAGTTGTTAGTATGTTGTTATCAATCCCTATGTTTGTGGGATGTTGCTCTAATGTTGGGAATGATATTCCCGGATGGTTTTAGGGGCAGTTAGGGGCAATCCTCTACTATGAGCGATTTGCCAACTTTTAGTTTTTAGATCCACCTCTCATAGATATGGTTGTGGTTGTACAATGTCTATAAACATTGCAGCTCTCACCATTTTCTGAAATCACTTTTTCATGATCCACTTCTCGTGGATATGGTTGTGGTTGTACAATGTCTATAAACATTGCAGCTCTCACCATTTTCTGAAATCATTTTTTCATGATCCACTTCTTGGATATGGTTGTGGTTGTACAATGTCTATAAAAATTGCAGCTCTCACCATTTTCTGAAATCACTTTTTCATGATCAATAAAGTTCTCTTGTTTTACGTGTTAAGAGCAAAGTTGTTTGGGACGCGTCCCGGACATTTTCCTCACGTCCCAGGGGACTTGGGGACGGGGACGGGACATTTCCCTGCCGTCCCCAATTTCAAAAAAAAAAAGGGGGACGTCCCCCACAAACCAGAAACGCACCCGGGACGTCCCGGGTGCTTTGGGGACTTCGTGACGTCCCCGAGACGTCCCGGGGACTTCACGACGTCCCCAACGAAATCTGCACTTTTCCAACATTAAAACATGTGAATTTCAGTTTTATAATACTTTTTTTTTATATTTTTTAAACTTTTAATACATTCTAGTAAAAAACAACATGCAGATTTCTCATAATTGCCATAAACTGCAGAAGTATTGTTGCTCCTCCATGTTATGTCTGATGATATGAAGTAATGGTCACAGGTCGAGTTTTATAAATTTTCAGTCATACACTATACAGCTAGTGTTTGTTAATTCTTCGTTGCTGGTTATCTCGAGATAGTTTATGGTTCTTTCTGTTTCAGTGATAGGACGTTTTGTTTGTTTGCTGCATATTTAAGATTTTATATATCGTAGAAGTTTTTGCTTCAGACCCATCTGCATGTAGCAAGGATCAAAATGTATGTAATCCTATTCTCAAATATAAAATATAATAGTCAAAAAAATTTAAAAAGGAAAAAGTAGAGATTATAGTTGGTACAATGTTGTGGCATTCAGAAAAATGAGTAATCTTTATGCTTGCTTAATTTTCTATAAAGATATTGTAGTTTTCTGTGGACTTGCAGCAAACACTAACTAGATATAGCTAGTTTAGTCGAGTGTTAGCATTTGAAAATCATGAGAACAGTGTAACAATTACTCTTGTTCTTGTTATGTTCTAATCAGTGGCTTTGTAATAGGTAAGTCAACCACATATAGATGCAGTTACCCATGTAGTAGTGGATGAAATCACGTTACAAACATATTAACTTTCAAAACATATAGATCTACTTAAATGGGAAACAGAAAAAAGTAAAATGAAAAACCTCAAATAAAGACTCTTACCTCTTAAATCCCTGTCGAAATCTTTTGAAGCTGATGCAGATGAATAATTGGATTAATCATTAATGGTTTCAATCTTCAAACTTTCAATTTTAAGTCTTAGTTTATTGAATTATTCATGTTATATTTGTAAAATTAATAAATTATATATATTTTTATATATTTTTTATTAGCCCGTCCCCCGCCATCCCCAAATTTTCAAAAAAAATTGCCGTCCCGGAAACCCCATCCCTACGTCCTGACGTCCCGCCGTCCCGGAGTCTTAGGTAACTATGGTTAAGAGTCATCTAAGCCATATATAATCCTTCATAGGAGCATGAACTTCAACCTGTATTGTCATAGAATGTGTTTAAACAACAATCGATATCACATCCACCTTCAACTTTGTAACGACCATACTATATCATTTTGGTGCTATGCCAGCAAATTCGATATTATTAGAATGTCCCCAATCGCATCAAAAAAGCCTGTTCCAAATTTCTGGACAAAGTTCATAGTTTGAAGCTAGTCAAAATCACAGTACCAAACGAAGATACAATAGCAATAGTAGCAGCAACAAGATGTTCAAAGTCTTAGGAATTGAAATGATTCTTTCACTGAGAACAAGTGTGTTTCTCCTTGTCAAGCCAATGGCCTTAACCAAAGGTGCCTACAACTTTGTGCTCATTGCAAGTGCAAGAGCAACATTTGATTCATTCTCTTCTTTTTATTTCTTGATTTGGACTTGCTTTCAAAATTTATCTACTATTTAGTTACCAGTGACCAACTGATCTTCACATGTGCATACTACACTTTCCTTGGAAAGTAAATAAAACAAAAGGGGCTTTCGAAAAAGGAACCAAATAAACACCTTTTCCAAACAACACCTCCGATACTTGTAGGAGTTCTCCTCTAAAAGAGAAACTTTCACAAGAGGGAAATAAGCTGTCATCGAATTCCCACTTGTTTTAACTTTTTCCATTCAAGGACATATCTCACATTCTCGCTCAAGGAGATCTTTGAGAGAAACATTTAATGGAAACATTTATGGCCAAGAGGGGAAGAAGGCTCATTTTCTATACATTTATCATTTTTAATAAATTAGTAGTTATGTTTAGTCTATATTTAAAATTATTCTAGAGTCAAACCACGTAACTATGTTTTTCGTCTTATGTTTTGGATCCCTGACTAGATCCATCTTTGGGGAGGAAGAAAGCCAATGCTTGAGAACAAATAAGTCCGAATTCCATAAATAGCTTTGTTATACAAATTGTGATACGATTATAGAGGGGTGGTAAGGTGCAAGGACACAGGAAGGACAAACAGATGGGATAAAAACAAAATTCTAATTAATTAAATAGGATTCACCGACTTCGAAATAGTTAATTAATTAAATAATTAGATTTTGGTCAAAGAAATTATTAATTAGAAGAAAAATATCTAACAAGCCAACTAAATCCTTACTCGATTTTAACTACGTTAGTTTTGGCCTATGTTACAGCAGGTTTGCCCCCACCCTCCCGTACCCCCCAGAGCATGCACTCCGTCTGAATCGCCCGGGTATGGTATTGATGCATCCCAAGTATGTTTTGATGTACCCGGGACATATCAAGATCTACCGTTGGGCTAAATGGGGGCTCTAATTTATTTTATTTTATTTTATTTTGACTCAAACAAACTTCAGTTTTATTGAGGACTAGACTAGGAGGGCATGGCAACCACAAGGAAACCTGGAGATTGTTTAAAATCCCTCTAGTTTATTGAAGAGAAAATATTCAAAGGATATCAAGAATGTTTGAGGTAATTATTTGGGATCATCGCAATTGGCCAAGGAAAGAAGCTATTCATAGAAATTTGGACATATATCTGAGCCTCCGTACAAGTTATTTATGAGATCAAATCTCAGGGGATCTTCAATACTAATAGAAAAAATTGGAACTGCAAATTGCATAGCTTAAAGTTTCAAAGAGCATCCTTTCCTAGAAACTATTAAGGCACAACATTGACTCCTTCCCGCATCCTTAAGGAGGATTAGAAGGTGATTTTGGATAATATGAATGCAAGAACCAACCATTGGACTGACCTCTTTAGTTATCATTGGCAAGTTAGAGTCAACCTAATTAAATAGGTCCTTCAGGAGCTCCCTATATACATCTTTTATGGCCACCATCGCAACACAAAAATTAATCTCAAAGGAAATGGATGAAACACAAAGGAATATAATATTCATATATCATAGAAAATGTAAAATCTTAAGTATATTGAATGTTTTGAACATTGATCGTACTATATTTTTCAAGTTTTGTATTTCTTATGGACTAAAAATGAGTAAAATGAGTATATGAATTTTATATATATATTATTTTAATATATATGTACGGACGTATCCAAGACGTATCGTACCCAAGGGTTTTTAAAATTGGCATATCCACATATCGAACCCGTACCTGTACCAGTATCCTAGCAACATAGGTTTTGACTAAATTTGTGGATCACTGATTTCCAAGTGTGGCTGAGTTTGTGTCCATTTTTATTAAAATTCTAAGGTCTCTTCACAAATCTCCATATCTTCTCTAATCCTTCTATTTTTCCATTGTACCTCCATAGCCAAATTCTTCGCATCATCAATGAGAATTGTGTGATTTAGTTTTGTTTTTGTGTTCTGCCAACACCGATTGCTTTATTTCTTCATTGTAAATTTTGTTCGTGTTCTTTGAACATTGTTTGAAATGATCTATCGACTCACCAACGTAGGGCACGCCACATGAACACGAGATCTCGCACACCTTTTTCAAGGTTAGACTCGCACAGATCTTTAACACTTCTAAGATGATTTCTGATGGTCTTGAAGGGTTTGAAGCATGTTCTGATTCCTTTTCTTTGGAGGAATCTTGCAAGTTTCTCTGTGGTACCTAGAGCATACAGTAAGTAGGCCTTCTTAACATCCATGATTGAGTTACCCTCAAGGCGCCATTTACCTCTCTATCCTTGCACCTTACCACCCCTCCTTATTTGTATTGCAAAGCTATTTATGGAATTCAGACTACCTTGTACCTCAAGCATTGCCTTCATTCTCTTCTCCTTGAACATGGATCCAAGAGCAGGATCTAAAATGTTTGACAAAAACATTGTTTACCCAATTGACTCTAGAAGAATTATATATATTATTGCGCAGCAGAGAAGCTAATCTTAAAAATATTTTTAGTTTATTTTCCAACTACCCAATGGCACTTGTCACTTATGGTTGTGACAAGTTCATGCGCATAATATGTCCCTAAACCACAGATTTTGTTTTGATTTGGACCAAGACCATCATATACCATGATTAATTTTCCACCCATAACGGTATTTACAAAATCATTTGATGACATGATCAAGTATCAATACCCATGCAACAAATTTTCTTTGAGGCATATAACTTGTATTTCGAGGAACTATGACTTATTAAAGGGATATGGGAAAGAGAATCTTCAATCTTAAATATCCTTTTAAAATGCCTTCCGATCTAATTAAACCATGTTTATTGCAATATTTTCCTTGTAAAATATGTAAAGATGTTGGCGAAATCACCCCCTGCAGAGTGTGGAAGAACTGCAAGCACCAGTGATGTTAGCTTGCTCCAACCTTTTCTTGCACTCAATCACAACATACAGGAAATTTGAGGAAATTCTGCTCCAAATTCTACCAAGTCAAATCAAATTGCTGCCAGTTTTGTCGTGTGGTGATTGATTTGGGAAGAGATCAGATACTAAAGCTGGCCAAAATCCTTCACCTTCTATTTGTGACTCGATCCATTCATGATGACGTGTTTTTGATACAATGTGAGTTAAGGTGGCATTTTTTTATGAGGGAACACATTTTAGACACATTCCATGTTGTATCTTGTTGACTTCTTGTTTGATGTGGCATGGTGAATTACAGGGATCTAGACTTCCTTTTATCCTTGAGACTCTTAGATTTGAACAGAGATTGGTGTATTCTCACACATATACTCGTTTTCAATGGGAGACATATCAACTCAAGGTCCCTAGATGATGTAGGGTGGATTCACATAGTACTTTAATTTTTGTATGGTACATTTCATCTTGGGACATGAAAGGGTGAGTTATTGGATCAAATATCCAATGTTGGATGACTTTGGATTAGCATTACTTAGACTTTAAAGATGCTTGAATCACTTACATCCAAGAGTAGATGTTTTTTTGTGCATTTCCCTTTATTCTTGAAGCCTTAATTTTGAACGTAGATTGGTATACTTCACTGTGTCTCAGACATAATCACATAATAGTAATGAGGGTCATAACAATGCAAAGGTCTCCAGATGATGTAGGGGATCCACGCAAGACTTTAATTTTTGCAAGGTACATTTCGTCTCAGAACATGAAAGGATGAGTTATTGGATCAAAGATACAATGTGGGTTGAAGATGGAGATGAAATTGAGCATATCATAGACTTTAAATATGCCCAAATAACCAAGGACCATTAGTGGACATTTTTACCTGAGCAGCTGAGACCTTTTAAGATGAACATATAGCATGGGCTTTGGGTGTGGAATTAGATATTTACCAACTTAGGACCATGGATTGCATGGATGTTAGTGAAAGAAACAAAACCCAATGTCTAGATTTAGCATACGGATTATTGGCATCTTTGATTTCATAAATCTGCCACTCAATAGATCTAGTGTAGGGGGAAATACATAAGATTTTAACTTTTGTTTGGTACTTTTTGTCCTGGGACATGAAAGGGTGAGTTAGTGGCTCGAAGACTCGATGTTGGGTGACTTTGGAAAGGAAATTGAGCATAACAAACTTTAATGATTCTCAAATCGATTCGATCCATGATTGGACATTTTTCTACCGAGCATATTCCTTCTAATCTAGAAGCATTCATCTTTGAACATAGATTGGTGTACATATAGGTGTGTTTTAAAGGAAACCTTACAATTCCTCAAGCTGAATAAAAAGAACTACTATTTTTGACAGAAGTCCATCCCTTTCTGTTTGATCTCTGAGTACCTGTAATTTTAACTGGTCCATGAATGTCACAAAGTTCCCTATCAATTTATTTTATTTAGATGATTTAATAATTTTAATAAAAGGCATTGAAATGATTGATATTGGTGCAGGTATATAAGTAGATGTGCCAGTGACTTGCAGCCTACCGTTTAATCGATCTTTGAAAAGAGTAATACTATGATCAATGCAACATGGTCTTCCACACAACTAGTTTTCTGTCAATATTTTATAATAAATTTCAGAATGATGAATGGAGCGTTTAACAATTGGTGATCTCTGACACATTACGGGCATTAGTCACCAACATCTTCTAAACAGATCGTCCATAGATGATAGAAAATGAAGCAGAACTCATTTCATTGGGATGAGACTCAAAAGTCACATTATTTTTAAGGTATATTATTTTTAAGGTACATAAATAATTGATATCAGTTAGCACAAATGTACCTACCCGACAACTAAGCAGAAATGTACCTCCTACAAACCTCCAAGGGAATGAAGGCCACATGGATCACCAAATCAAGTATGTTGACATCAGTGGCACCATTCAACATTCATCATTGACATCCTTTTGGAATTGAGGATAACTATTAAATTTATGGCTCCAATTATATCGCCATATTTTGCATCTTTAAACAAGTTGAGGCTCGAACCAACAACTAAAACATCCACAACAGGCAGTTGTAACGATGTCCGAATGGACCGTGAAATGTGAAAAGTTTAAATTCCCAATTTATAGCTGAAGAGAAATGCTCGAGATTTTGCAATAATGCGCTGATCCTACTACAACTGTGCTCAATAGTTGGAGCAACAAGATGGCTAGAATTGATAAGAGACATGCCTACTTTTGAGTCATAGCTTACAATTAAATCAATGGGTGGCTGGTCAGCTCCTCTCTAAGCCAGCCTAGGTGCATTCAGTCTAGATGCCCTACTCAGGAGACCGAGACGACATTGCCATATTTAAGTTTTCCAGCAATCACTTTTGTGTAATGGCGCTCTATGTTTTTGTACAAAGTGCAAATACAACATTTGATTTGATTGCAATATTTAATTTTTCCTGACCCCAAGGGTCAGAGTCGAGTGGATGTGGCAAACGACTTAGGTCGCCTTGGTCTCATGTTCAATTCCTCATTCAAATTGGCAGGCAGGACTGTCCTCCTAGCTTGCCCCAAGCTTATAGGAGAGCTCACCCTGTAGTTTAGAGTCAAAGAGGTGCATTAATGTGCGCTACTCTGGGTTGCTGGGCTTCCGATTCCTTGGTCAGCAAAAAAAAATCCTTTTCACATTGTTTATTTGTTTCTTCTTTTTTAGGCAGTCTTCCCAGCAAAACCTATATTTGTATCTTACTTGGTTTGCTCTATGAACCTAATTGGATGCAGTACATTGTTGAAGCACTTTGTTACAATGGAAGTGATACAGTGGGTGCCCTTTTGGGAAACATACCAGATTGAGTTTGGGCAGGAAAAAAATATGCTAGGAGGGTTTCTAGGTGATAAAGCTGAAGAGGATACGGGACAACGTGTTATAGAGCATGTAAGTTTTTGTTTTCCTGTTATATTATTTATATTCTGCAACATTATTATTTTGACTGTTAAATATTCTCATTTTGTCTTGATTGTCATTTCTGCCGAACATTTTAGTCGTTTCAAAATATTATTCAGGAATTACTCTGGCATGGATTGCAGAATTATTCTGCCTCAGCATACAGGTTAGTTGCCTATGTTTTTATGGGCTCTAAGTGAAATTTATTTAGATAAAGATTCCATTCAATTTATTACTATTATGCATGTCATATATTCAAAGAAGCACAATCTGGAACTTTTAAGAGTTTCTTAGGTCTCACATTAGTTATATGCTATGTCACAAGGTTCTCCAAATTTTATCAAAAAAGTTCGAATTTCACCGAACTTTATTCTCATTGAACATGAACTCGAACTTCATCCATTATTTTTACATGGAAATTTTTTGACGCAATTTTGCATTATTTTTTTTTTACAAATGTATGTATATACCAACTGAAAGTAGTGGATAGAAAGCTCTCTCCACTCTGTCCCTCTGACATATTTATGCATTTTTCCAAAAATAAAATGATAGAAAAAAATTGTTCAAACTTAAAGACATTTTTTTCTCAAACTTTATCCCTAGAATGAAGTTGTAACTGGAAGTCCATTGAACTTTATCCTCGTCAAACATGAATGCGAACTCAAACCTTGTGACTTAGATTATATGCATTCAGATGAGTAAGCATGCCTGTCTGTTTGCTACTTGGAAATCTTTTTCTAGTATTATTGTATTGCAAAAGTATGTCAGTCGTCTGGACTACATTCATTAATAGTTTTCTAGAATTACTCTTCCATGGCTTTCAGAACTACATCCTTCAGCTTTCAGGTTAGTTGTCTGGATCATGAAGTTGTAATCTGTTTAGATAGAGATCCTTACAAATTGCAATTATCTAGTGAAACATTAACTGATGTTTACGGCAGTTGCTCTTACTAAACCTTCCAGAAAAGGATGGTGCTTATGGCATATCCCGCATAAGTTGAGGATTTTGTTCCACCATAATGTTTCTATCTATCTTACTAAACCTTCCAGAAAAGGACGATGCACTTTTGTGTCTGATGTAGTGGAAATATATGATTCATGAGAATCATTTGGAAGTTTTATTATCAAATGGCCTCACTAGATGAGTTTTCTATCTGGAATCTCAGTGCTTGATATGGCATTTGGGAGCTCTAAGATGCTCCTCTAGATCTTTTGTTACATCTATACTAATTCCTTTCATGTTGGGTTCTTGCTGTATATTTCAGGATTTTGAATAGAACATGAAATGAGCTCAGCGATTTTAATTTGGAGCATATCTGTGTTTCAAAGATATTTTTCTTAATAATCAATATTAAGTATTACTGAATTCATATTTGTGGAGAGTGTTGGTCCAGCAATTGTCCAAAATTCCAAATTAGTAGTCAATTTATGACAGACTGCTTTCTAATACAATTAGTAATCTGGATATCATTCATGTTGAGCAGTTCCCAAACTTAGGAATTTCTGAATTCCTCTCCAGTAACCCTTAGTTGTGATATTTGTGGCTCTGTAGATGTTCGGCTTTGTTATGGATCCAATTCCTGTCTTGAACCTTTTCTTTGCTTGCACCTCATTGTCGTTACCATCCTTGGAAAAATATACGACTGTAACAACCCATTCCTCAAGATCTTTGTTTCTCAATCTATCTCGCCTCCATTTTTGTGTTTCTGAACAATGATTGAGCTCTTGTGGCAATGCCATGAAAATGCTACTGTAAGATGACTTTTACACCTCTATTTTGCTATATGTTTGTGTCTGGAGCACCTGCATGGATAGCATGTAACATTTAGATTTCATAGCATTTAGCTGGCTAACAGCTTTTCAACTTGATTATTACATGCATGTGACATTATGCAGTGCTCTGTCTTGTTGTCATCAAGCAACTGCTGTAATTTTCATAAATTTCCTTTCTCAAGAGATATGACTTTTCTGTTTCTGTCATTATATCACACCTGCAAATGTCCTTGTTAGATTTGTGCAAAAGTAGCACTCAAAGTCACTAAGGCAGGCTTTCTCCTACCATCCACCACTTGAGATAAATTCCTCCTTTTGGTATTTTACCTATATTAAGAGATTTTTGTAGTTATTCTTCTTTTTTCAAGTTTCTCATAATCTTCAATTTGTCAAGCATTATTGGCTGTTTTATTAACTGCCAAGCACTATTAGGATTAAAATACCAATCTCAGTTTCTTTCTGTCCTCTTGACCCTGCCTCATCTTTATAGGAGTGTGTATGGGAGAAAGAGAAAGATAGATAGTTAGACACTGACTGATGCAACATTAAAGTGTGTAGGAAACAGAAAAACAACTCTCTGACATGGTGGTTTTGAAGACTTTGTTGGCAAAGGTTGATAGGCCTGTTGATATTGTTTGTTTCAAGGCTGATCAAGACAGCAATGAATTTCTGAACTTGAATATTTGAATAACTTCAAGGTATTGATTGAGTTTCAAATACATCATTGCGGCATATGCACAAGATCTTGATAACTGTTTTTCCACCTAAAGTGGGGCGCAAAAATGACGGTCTTTGGAATGAGATGATCTCAAAATTCTATCAGATGGGGGTTACTTGCCTGAATTATGGTCATGCACGGAGCCTCAATTCAGAATAGCATGCTACAAAGTCAGGGGAATACAATTTGCATTGTTTGTAAGAATCATACAGTACTTGGGCAGCACCCTGCATGCCTGTTGTATAGACATGGCGTTCAAATGGATAACATTACAAGCAAAGCATATCCTCAACGATGCTGTCTCCACCCTTTTCAGGGTTTGATCTATTCACAGGCATATTTAGCAAAGGGAATGAAGACCCTCTTCATAAATTATGTTGAGCTCTGATCAAAATCACAGTATTCAGAGCAATACCCCAGTCATGATTTGTGCAGCTATGCAGTCTTTTTATGTTTTCATGTATGGACTGTGTTTAAAGGTTAAATAAGATTAGTTGTTTGTGTTCGTCAGAAGAGGGCTTTGCCCAATTATTAGTTAGAAGCAATTCTGAAATTTCTGTCCGGGTCAGGTTCACATAATCTATTATGGTGGGCCACAGACTGTAATAATCTGCATTATGCCTGCTCTGAACTTTTTATGATTTAGATAAAAATTATTTCTTATCAAAACAGGGGGAAAAAATGGACTCTATAATATATATAGGTGTTTGCAGTCTGTTTTTAGCACGTTTTTATTGATCAAGCATATGGTCTGTACTCCCAGTGTAGATGGATTGGCAAGGTGAGGTTTATTCCTGGTTAAGAGGTGAAAGCCGAAAGATTATATATTTGATATTTAAACAATATATATAAGGTAAAGTGAAAAATCCACCTTGTTTCCTCAAGGAGAGTCCCGTACTATCAGTAGAGGTGCTAGCTAGGCTGTGACCTAAAAAATGACTTTTACCTTCTTAAGCTGTTTCAATATTCTAAAAGCATGGATAAACTTTGTCTTCTGTGCTAATAATGTGAAATGTAAACCTGTAAGTAGACATTTTGATGATTTGGGGTTTAGGATTTCTTCTGCTGTCATATATATAGAAATTTTGACCCAAATTTTTATGAATGCCCAAAATAAATACAGGCATTTTATAAGCAATTTTGACAGTAGAAGCTGTGTCTTTCGAAAAAAACTCTGTACCTTCTATTCTGAACCCTTAGCCTCGCAATACCATGTAATATCTTAGAAATTTACCATATATCAGTCTTTTTATATTTTAAAACAAAAACAAAGAAATCGCCATGTTTAATGGGTAGAGAAATAGCCTAAATGTTTTGCAAATGGTATGTAACTTATGTGGTAAAACATAGAGGATTCCACGGGTGAAGTACTTAAGCTGGAAGAGCCTTGACTTTAGATCCACAGGGCACATGTAAGGTGTTTAAAATTGCGTAAAATACTGCAACCAACTCTGGGTAGGGAATTTACCAATTAGCTGAGAGAGAAAATATCCAAATGTTCAAAACTAAAATAAAAATAGTTTCAAAAAATAACATGGATTGTTGTTAAGGTACAAGCTTGCCTGTGCAACCTCTGAACCCTTATTCCAAACAATCTCCTCCAATATATTAGAAGGAGCACAATGGCCTTCATCCCCGACGGTAGGAGGATGCCTTCTAATGCCAAGTCCCTACACAGAACACGCCATAAACAAGAATATTAGATTATCCCCAAAACAATGTAGAAATGCAGGGACTGCCCATCAATTGGAATGCATTCATAAGGCATTATAGTCTACCTGTCGAGCATTGCAGATTAAACTAGTATTTCTGTTGGTGGTACTGGCACTCCGCAACATGGTTTTGTTTAAACAGAGGTTGGATCTAAATTTTCTGTACGGCGAAATACGAAGTTGGGTCCTTGAGAAGAGCCTGTAACAATTTCCCTGTGGGACTGTCAGGGCTGAGAATGGAGACCCGCATGCAAGACTTTCCATTTTATTACTATCGTCTGCCCTCTTGCTAACATAAACGATGCAATCTCTCCTTCACCTGCAGAGACTGTCTTTCCTACTTCATTCTTGCAATTCTCAGTTGAGAGGAGCTGCAATTCGCATGTATACAGTTTATTGATTATGTTGCAGCCATGATAAAGGAAATAGAAGCGCGTGTGGAAAATATATTGTTCTGTTGTTGCAGAGGCAAAATGTACCACAGATGATTTTCTAAAGACGGAAAAAGTCTTTAGATAGTCCGTCTGGCATATTTAGTGTGGGAGTCATTTTAAGCATTACACTAAAAATAAAATTGCAGTGTGTCGCAAAATATAAACTCCTCTTTCCACGTCTCTTTAGCCTTTTTCACCTATCTATTTCACACAAAAGCCAATGAGAATTTGTCCTAAATTGAGTTTTAAGAAACTTTGTTCTGTAAGGCATATTAGCTCCCAAGGCATATTAGCTCCTATACAGTATATATAATATTTGTTGAATCTAAATTTTTACCAAGTAACATGTGTTCTAAAAGGAAAAAATTAGAGTTTTTACATAAATAAGCATTTCTTATTGGATGAAGGGTCTTCGGCTCTTATAGTTGTCAAGGGATCGACGGCTATGATTGAATTTTACAACGAAATATAGATTGATATGTAGTTGAATCGGATCCATCCACATGGTAGTGTAATTGCATTAGGGAATACATTTTGAAACTATGTTGGCACCCTTTGGTTTCTAATATCACCATTGTCATTTGTTTCCCAAGTGTTTCTCATCATATTAGTGTTGTTTAGGACCACGTTCAAATCCAACATGATCATAAGCATTCAAATTCAAAAAAAATCGTAAACAAACTAAATGTCATCCAATCAAAACCTTAACACCATAGAAAAATAACAAATCGCTTATTTCCCATATTTCCTCAAAAATTTCCTTTTCTTTCGCTTATGTAAGGCCCGGTTGTTAGCGCCCTAAAACTCGACATATAAGTTAACGACGTTATGTGAGCGACCCCTCCATACATACTCGATACTATTTTTTATTAAGTTGACTCATGTTACTCAATACTTATTTTATCATATCCACTTCTAAAAGATTCTCTCCTTCTTTTCTCCTCTATATGAAAAATATTTTAATCAGACCTTGGTATATGTCAAAATATCAACCGAAATCTTACACCTCTTAAAAATAAAAATATAAAATATAAAACTAAATTGACCCATCAAAGTTAGAATATTAAAAAGTGTCATGGTTCTACCTATGTTGGAAATAACTAACCCTTGGTAAACGATGGAGAGGCCATTTTGTTTGTCTTACCTCTTTGGAGAAGAAGTATGAGTCCCTTTGGCTACCGCGAAAAAGGCAATGCCCAACATTAATGCAATTCCCACATTTAGCTTTTTTAAATTTGTTATCTCACATTCCTAACTTGTAGGAATTGTCTCATATTTAGTGTTATGTGGATATCTCATGACCACTTCATTAATAACTTTCTAAAATAATGCAAATATCATGTTATACAAGTTCAAACATCATCTTGCATCCCCAATATATCAGAATGAATGGACCAACTATACTATATTATTATTGATGTTGACTTACGCCCCAAGAGTCTTAAGAAAATAAGAAATAAATTTTCATGCTTCAAGTATTATTTTTCAATTAAGAAAACAATTATTTATAATGTCTTAAGCTTACTCAACAAACGGTGAGTGACAGGTTAGCATATGCATGTTCTTTTGTAGCCTTGTGCTCTATGCGAAACAAAAGATTAACATATGGGGTCTTATCACTCCTGGCATAGGAAACTACACTTACAAAATTCATCTTCCATTAAAATTTGATGATTGACTATGTTTTGCTCTAAACTTCCATTTTAGTGCAAATGGGAGGATGTGGGTGCGAGTTTGAAAAGGGTTGGATGATATTCATTTTCAAACAAGCGAGCCCCTAACAAAACAACATGAGAAAGAGATGTTATCTCACAAGATAGCTAGAAGAGCTCAAAAATATCCATGAAATTCTATGAATGGGCTCATCGGATTTCTCACCGGAAATCATAATTGTCCTCTCATTACACATTCCTAAAAGACGAGACGTCATAGTTTTGAAATGTCTTTTAAGATTTCAAACCGAGCTCTTCGCAAGCTACTAAGGGACCACAATGAGTCATGCCTAAGGGGGAAGTATTAGGCCAATGACCCGACATCCACATTGTCCCCACCCTTAAAGACTTCACAAATTCTCTTTCACCACCACATCCGGATATGAATCTTACATAGTCTAAGTCCCTCATGCTTCTTCCCTTTCTTGTCATGTCCTCTAGCTCCTCATACAACTTATCCTCTATGTCAAGAGACAACATAATGTTAATAAAATCACTCATTTTCATTCGAGTTGCGATGTTTAGGCCCTCAATCGATGTTCCTACGCAAAGGAGAGTATCGGGCCAAGGTGATCTGTCATCACCAATCCGGCACTATGATAATTCTTCATCGAGAACTCCTCGTGCTATGATTATTTACTAATGCACATGACCTTTAGTTTGGTGGATGTAATCTGGAAACAAAACAACAACATAACACAAGAATACCATTAACTATGATAAGACGGAATGATGACAAATCAAATATCAAAGTAAATTATAATATTAACATGAAATTGTTACAATCTCACCCATGAGGTACTTCAAGTGTTATTGACTTCACTTGCCTTTCACCAAGACTATGGGAGAAACTTTACAATTACACCTCTTAATGGCTTCTTCAACACACCTTTAAACTGATGGCTTCCTTCGCACACTTCCTACAATATTTCTCACTACTTCCTTCTATGTTAAATGAGGGGGTGGCTCTCTATTTATAGAACTTCCAGGAGCTTATCCATCTTATCTCTAAGATAGGATAAGAAATCCACTCGACAAATCATATTCCATACCTTAACTCTTATATGTACATGTAAGCTTATCTTTTAAGATAAGATAAACCTTATCATTTTACATGGGTTCCACATTTTTAGACTTTTTACAAATAAAATACACAAAATATTTATGACCTCACTCCTTGTCCTTATTACCAATATAATATTTCTAATTCCTAATCATGTAGACCCTACTTCTCTAATTACCCAAACTTTGACATTTTAACATTACCGGACCACTTACGACAAATATTTACTTTTACAACATTCCTATTGTACTTTGATTTACCGTACTCCACATTATTGGCGGCCTGCATCGACGGCGCCGTTATCTTCTATCGACGCTACTACTAATTATACTTAACAACATCCTATTCCTAATACATACATTAATGAAATAGAAATTATGGAGGAAAATTTTAATGTCGACATCTTCCCCCTTCCTAGCTTCTACTCCATCCTCGGAGTAGACTATTCTAGTGCTTGGAAAATCTTCAACTTGTCGTGGTTGACCCATTTCGTAATGGGAGTGCCATCCAATTCCTCCAGTCCATACGTACCATTTTCACGCACAATTGCTTTATTTTGTAGGGCCCCATCCATTTTGGAAGAAATTTTCTCTGTCTTCTTTTTTGTATCTCGGAATCATATACTAGAACAAAGTCATTCACATGAAATGGAGACCAACGGATCTTTTGATCAAAGTATTCCTTCTCGCTTCATTTTCTTCTTATGGCTCAGATCCTTTGCTATTTCCTCATTTCCTCTAAAGCAAATGAAGATGTACCAACCTTTTTTTTATGAATCACTTTCATCCATCCTTTCATTTTTCATAACTCTCGCAGTGGGAATATCAAACTCAATAGAAGAATCTGGATCAATGCCATAGGCCAACCTGAAATGGGGAGTATCATGTCATTGACTTTGATGTTGCCCTATATGCCCACAATGATCAATTGCATGAATCCTTTTATCCCACTTATGTACTGTAAGGCTACATCTTTTGCTAGAATTTGACACAACACAAAATTTGTTCGTCCACCCGTCCATTTGTACTTGGCTTGTATGTTGTTGCTTTCTTGTGCTTAATAGAAAACTTATTGAATAGGGCTTCTACCACCTCATTAATGAAGTGGCTTCCTTGATCTCACATAATTTCTAATGGGCAACCAAATTTGGTGACAATGCATTCATATATGAACCTTGCCACTTCATCCATGGAAGTTTTTTCAATGGCCTAGCTTCAACCCACTTGGTTAAATAACTCATGGCAACTACAATATACTTATTTTGGTGTGAGGTAGTTGGAAGTGGACCTACAATGTCTATTCCCCACTTTTCAAAGGGACCAAGTGGAAGAATAGGACATAATGGAGTTGATGAAGTCTTACGGTTACCATGTGTTTGACAAATATCACATGTCTTACAATAATTATAACAATCTTTAAAAAGAGTGGGCCAATGATAACCTGCATCCAAGATCCTTCTTGTTGTAAGTTGCCAGAGAAGTGCCCTCCACATGTACCATTGTGGAATTCTCTCCTCAGAGCTTCCTTCCTTGATCACGTCCAACTCGCCTCTGTCACTATCCATCGTGTCCTATTCGAAATAATACTCCATGCAGAATAGAATATGGACGATCGGCTTGAGTAATCTTTCTCTTAGTCTTTGCATTGGCACCATCAGAAACTTGAATTCATTGAGGATAATTCCAAATATCTATGTATTCACTAGGGATTGTGTCGAGGATAACAATGTCGCATCGGGAAATCATCATCATCACAAGATGATCCTAAACCATCATAGGCTCGAGAGAGTGTATCTGCATTGACATGCTTCTTTCCTGGCCTATCTATAATATCAAATTCAAATTCTTGTAGCAAAATTATCCATCTTGTTATCCTCCCTGATGGGTTAGGCTTATTGACAATATATTTTAGAGCCTGATGATCTATTACAACTATAAATTTATACCCTAGCAAGTAATTTCTAAACTTCTTTATAGCAAAAAATGATAGCTAGAGCCTTTTTTTAGTTACTGTATAATTTACCTCAAAGACTTTGCTCATTTGTCTCGCTCCCAAAGTAAATTGGATGTTCATTCCCATTTTCATCCTTTTGGATCAAAGTACTTCCTAGCCGCATCCGAGGCATCAAAGTGTACACAATGAATGGCTTGCTCCAACTGGATTCTTCAAAGCAGTGAAGACACCTGTGGCTTCCTTCAGCTTGTCCAAAAGCTTCATGCGCCTTATTTCCGGTTCATAAGTAACATCCTTCTTCAAGAACTGGGTTAGTGGTCAGGCAATCTTTGAGAAATTCTTGATGAACCTTCTATAGTAACCCACATGGCCTAAAAATGATCTCAACTTACTTTTATTCATAGGAAATGGTAAATCTTTGATTTTTGAAACTTTATCGGGATCGGCACCAATACCATCTCTGGATACAACATGCCTTAACAAAACACCTTTAGAACATCCAAAGAAACACTTTGTAGGGTTTAGTGAGGCTTGTGCTTCATCTAAACTTTGAAATGTTGTCTCCATTTGGTGCGGTGGTCCAACTTGCTCCCATAGATGCAAAAATCATCCGAAATACTCGATGAATGTCCCAATGTAGGGTTCGAACACCCTATTCATCAAACGTTGGAATGTTCTTTGGAGCATTACACAACCCAAAAGGCATAACTCTATAAGCAAACGTTCCCAAGGAGTGGTGAACGTGGTCTTGGTGATCTTTCTCTCGCTATACGAACTTGGTTGTAGCGCTTATATCCATCAAAGAAACTATAGCACTCTGCCGCCTACTTCATCCAAGATCCGATCCGAAAATGGAAGAGGGTAATGATCCTTCTTTGTTGCCTTATTGAGCTTCCCCGTAATCAACACAAATGCGTAGCTTCCCATTCTTTTTTATTGAGATCACAATGGGAGAAACCCATTCGAATTCTCCACAAGAAATATGAATCTCGCATCAAGCAACTTATCTATTTCTTCTTTTACAGCCTTAGAAAAATTAGGATTCATTCTATATGGCATTTGCTTTATGGGCTTAAGACCATCTACCAACTCAATAGAATGTTCTACCCAACTTACTTGACGGAGTTCCTTGTAATCAAAAGTGAATATGTGTATGTACCTTGAAAGAGTCAAGGTAGGATTCCTTCTCACTCTCCATCACAAAGATCACCAATCTTTATTTGTTGGAGACAATCATCAACTTCTTCTTCGAGATAATTTTATGGGGTCATGAGGTGTGATTGGAAGGATATCCATGATCTGAAACATCAACCTCACTTTCTTCATCCTTAGTGTCCACTTCACCGGTACTAGAGTAATCGAGGATGTCCAATCATCGATATCATCACTTGAATCGACAGTGTTCTACCTTATGATGCCGAGGATCACGTTTATTTTCACCCCTCTCTACCACGTCCAAGTGTCATGAAGCATTCATTCCAGTAGTTTCTTGCATGAACTCTCCTTAGCCATGGTCTTCCCAAAGAACATTGGGTACGCAATGCATTACCATTTTTCATCACCGAAAGTCTACCACACATACAACACCCATAACAGATATTGTCACATTTGAAACTACACCTTCGGTTTAGTTTTTCCTTTATTTAATGACCTTAACATAAGTGTCAAGGGCGATCAATTTTTAAACCCAACTTATTCATTACTGCACTTCGGTCATTACATTAATCTCAGCACCTCCATCAACTAAGACATCATGAATTGAAATACCATTACATAATACCTCAGCTTGTGGAGCATAGGGATCCACATATGCCTCCAAAATAGGGACCTCAACCTCCTTTCTTCGCCGAGCATCGAGTCCACTTCGCAGCCTCCCTCCTCTTCTCGTAAGACATAGCCAAGAGTTGACCATATGTAATATTTGCAGCCTTTTGGGACAGATCTTCCAAGATGGAGTATGGTCCTTGCCCCGTGAAATCAGAAAATCCCGCACACCCAACTTTTTTCTCCTATGTTTCTTACTAGTTTCTCCTTTCATCTTCTTAGGATCATTTCCATCTTGATTATCTTTTTCTTTCTTTATTTTTGTTACAAACACATCTACTTCATTATTTCTCGCTCTTATCTACTACATCAAAATAATTCACAGTGCTTTTCCTTTATCATTATCTCCTTTACCAGATGTAGAAGCTCTATCCTGACAATTATACTTATAATGACCCTTTTATAACAACCATAACATACAACTTCAAAATATTTATTTTTGGACCTCTATCTCCTCCCTGAGAACTAAATTCTTTTCCTTAAAGAAGATTAATAGTTAACAGACCCATCTTTTTGAGCAGATCTTCATACTCAGTAGATGTACTAGGAGAAATATTTGTGCTCACCGAGAGTGGTTGTGGATTCTAGACCAGGTGTCTTTGGTGTAGGCTCTACTTTAGCAACAATTTCTTTGGGCTCCTCTTCCATGCTTTCTTCTTGCCTTCTTGCAATCTCCTTTGCTTGTTCAATGGTAGCGGTGGTCATACTTCACTCGTTGTCTGATCTCTAGACTTCATCCCAAGAATGAAGTGCTTACAGAGGATATTATCCACGCCTTTCATCAACCCATCCGCTAATCCTTCCTTCTCGGATCGGGCATCGAGCTTCCTCCTTAGCTCTAGAACACGAGCATGATAATCCCTTATCTTCTCCTTCTCTCCTTGGGATAGCTTTGTGATCTCGATCATGAGATCTACATATTTCTGTTGTTCACCAAATTCTTCAAGAAAACTTTTAGTTAATAAATCCCATGAATTTTTCACATTATCACCTAGTGTTTCAAAACCACCTAAGTGTCGAACCATCTAAAAAGGTAGGAAAAAATTCAGTCCATTGTTCCTTCTTATAAGGCCATTACAAATACAAGATCGTTTAAACTCTTGAATGAAAGAAGAAGCATCTTCATTAGATTAAGTGAAAAAACAGGAATCTTTCCCATTTTCAAAAGTAACCACCATGAAATATCAACCCACAAGTACAATTAACAAGACTTATGTGCACAAATAATTGGAATCACTATACTAGAAAGTGATTTTACACATTTCTACAAGAAAATAGAAATGACCACGATAAACTATGGTAAAACTTGACTTACTGCGGTAAAAACTGACTTTACTGTGGTAAACACTATTCACAGTAAAAAGTGAAGTTACTGCGGTAAATACTATTCATGGTAAAAAGTGACTTTACTGTGGTAAATACTATTCCCAACAAAAATGACTTTACCATGGTAACTACTATTCATGGCAAAAATGAATTTACCATGGTAACTACTATGCACAGTAAAAACAAGGTTACCCTCCAATTGATTTTTGACTAAGTGGGAATATCTCTCCGTAAAATCCACCGATGAGGAATGGTCCTAAAAGCAACGGAACCAAAATGTCATCACCAATCCGGCTAAGACTATGATAATTCTTCACCGGAACTCCTCGTGCTTTATGATTATTTACTAATGCACACCTTTAGTTTGGTGGATGTAACTGAAACACAAAAAATAAAATAACACAAGAATACCATGACTATGATAAGACTAATGATGACAAATCTGAAATATCAAAGTAAATTATAATATTAACATGAAATTGTTACAATCTCACCCATGAGGTACTTCAAGTGTTATTGACTTCACTTGCCTTTCACCAAGACTATGGGAGAAACTTTACAATTACACCTCTTAATGGCTTCTTCAACACACCTTTAAACCGATGGCTTCCTTCGTACACTTCCTACAATATTTCTCACTACTTCCTTCTATGCTAAATGAGGGGGTGGCCTCTATTTATAGAACTTCCAGAAGCTTATCCATCTTATCTCTAAGATAGGATAAGAAATCCACTCGACAAATCATATTCCATACCTTAACTCTTATCTCGTACATGTAAGCTTATCTTTTAAGATAAGATAAACCTTATCATTTTACATGGGTTCCACATTTTTAGACTTTTTACAAATAAAATACACAAAATATTTATGACCTCACTCCTTGTCCTTATTACCAATATAATATTTCTAATTCCTAATCATGTAGACCCTACTTCTCTAATTACCCAAACTTTGACATTTTAACATTACCGGACCACTTACGACAAATATTTACTTTTACAACATTCCTATTGTACTTTGATCATCTACCGTACTCCACATTATTGGCGGCACCGTACTGGACGGCGCCGTTATCTTCTATCGACGCTACTACTAATTATACTTAACAACATCCTATTCCTAATACATACATTAATGAAATAGAAATTATGGAGGAAAATTTTAATGTCGACAGATCCCCCAACTCACTCACCAACACTCCCACCGAGATCATAACAGAGAACCCAACCACAGGGAAAGATAGAGACATGACTAACCATTTTATGAAATGATCTTTAACTTCAACTTTCACATGTTAAAGAACAAAATTATCTCTACCCTCTACCACATTACACCACTTACCACATGGGGTCTATCACATGAGAGTATGACTAGGATATCCCAAATTGTGTCACCAACTCTTTAGTTCAACCTCGAGGAGCCCCTAAGAAAACAACATGAAGTGGAGATGTTATCTCACAAAATAGGCGAAGGACCTGAAATTGATTCATGAGATGTTACAAATGGGCTCACCAACATTCTCACCCGTAAAGCATAATTATCTACCTAATGCATAGGCCTAATAGAGGAGGAAACATAATTTCATAACATCTTTGGTTTTGTAATCTAAACTCTTCACAAGCTACCAAAGGAAACCGATGAATCATACTTAAGGGGAAAGCCTAGTGTCGTTGACCATAATGTCCACATTCTCACCACCTACAAAGTCTCCTTCACCATCACATGTAAATAGGAAGATTTCATATGTCCGAGTCCTCACTTTTTTGATTTCCCACCAACTCATCCTCATCATCTATTTTATTCTTTTCGTTAAGAGACAAAAGAATGTCAACAAAATTAGTCATCTGAGTCAGGTGTTTAGGCCTTTGATTCGGTGTTCCTATGTGAATAATATCTTTAGACCAAGTTGTTCCCGGCTTACTCACTAACATTCCCACTAGAAAGCATAACTAAGACCCCAACCACCAAAAAATAGGAGACACAACTAACAATATCATGAAACGGTCCTTGATTTCAAATTTCACATGCTTAAAGCACAAAATTATCTCTACCCTCCACCACATTGCACCACTACCACCCAAGGCTTATCACATGAATGTATGACAAGGATATCCCAATGTGTGTGGGAAACTCTTAGATCAACATTGTGAAAAAGCTTTTTTATTTTTGGCCCTTATTTACAATATTTTGTCATTAAAGAAGTAGCTCATCATAAGTTTCTTTCCGATTGATTTAATCTATATATAATTAAACCTTTATTTCGTAGTAAATTACTATAATAAATGATATTTAGGTAATTAAGTACAAGAGTGCACAAGCAATAAGCATTCAATAATGTAAAACCCTAAGCAAATGAGAGAGGGAGGTGACTTAATTGTTTTTCTCGTGTAACTTGGGAATGGTTAAGATTGAGTATCTCTTTGAACAAGATGGAAACAAGTGTTGAACAATCTTAATGAGGGTTCAAACCCTAGAAATGCAAGGGACGAAGTGCCCATAGGAGGACAAAGGTAGCACCCAGGTGCTAGTGACTAGTTTGGGTGCCTATGTCTCGCTCATATGTTATGAGTCCGGTCTTTCACGGGTCGGAAGAGCTTCATTTTTAGTCTCTCTTCATCACTTTGGTTTTGTTGTTATGTCGTCAGTCATACGTATAACCTACAAAATAGATAATTAGATGCACATGCCCATAAACCACATCAAATCTAATAAAAAATGCGAGAATATAAAGTCGAAATGACCCCGACGATCACCGAAGAGTGAACTTACAACCAAACATTGCATTACATCTCATACTCCATGTAGTTCTTCATTCTTGTGTGTGTAATGATGCCCTAGGTTAATGTTGATGCGTAATAACAACACCCCTAAATGTCTGCAACTCAATGGGTTGAGACTCTCAGTGTGATTGCATAACATGGACCTTCTCCCAAAGTGTGAGACTTTGCGATCAGGAGAGCTCTCCGGATAAAGGTAGGTTCCTATTCCTCTGTTCAGGTGCACACTTTCAAATTGTAGAGGATTTACTCTAAAACCTACTCTAACTTGCCAAGGAGATAGGGTTGAGAAAGATGCATGAAATAAACCTAAACTAACA
The DNA here is from genome assembly GCA_018340775.1 of Taxus wallichiana var. yunnanensis. Classification (NCBI taxonomy): domain Eukaryota; kingdom Viridiplantae; phylum Streptophyta; class Pinopsida; order Cupressales; family Taxaceae; genus Taxus; species Taxus wallichiana. Next base: position 172,684,422 of record CM031235.1, read on the forward strand.
AGGGTGATGCACCAAAGGAATGTTGAACACCTGCTTTGCAATCAAACACAAACCATTAAAAGTGTAATACAACCACCATGCATAGATAACCAAGCTGCAATGAGAGATCGGATGAATGTAATGAACACAGACATGTATTATTGCTCTAGGATTGATACAGTACACTACAATGGCCAAGAGGCAAGATTACATTACAACTTAAATGGGAGGTTTGAAAACTCCACAAATTCACTTGTAGACAAGGGAAGAAGGGAGGGTGCAAAACCAAAAATGTCCAACCTTTAGAAAATTCCCCTCCTTACAATATATAGAAGAATGAGAGAAGGAGGGAAAAATTTGAAATCCTACTCCAACCACCCAAGAAATGCATTGAATTTGCCTACAAAAATGATGGGTTCCATGACAAAACCCATGCCTCCACGTACTTATTCCTTGTTGGGCAAGAAAGGAAGCCCATACCTCATTATGGTGGTAGGTGAGAAACCTAGGACACCTCAAAAAATGGTGAACTATATTTTTCATTTTTAAGAACTTAGTCCCACTAATTTAAAGATATCTAATCATTGTTGAGTATCAAACGTCAAGAGCTTTCCAAACAATCCTCTCTTGCTCAAATCCACACTCCCAGTCAAAAGTTATGGCCATCTCAAGGTCGAGGTGCATTCTATGAAAAAATGACCTAAGAGCTCTGAAAGTCTAAAAGAATGCAACCTCCGAAAACCTGAAATTTGAACTTTCAAACTTTTCATTTCGGAGAAAAACCTTGTTCATCCACCAAATTGCTCTAAGAGTTCCGAAAGTCCAAAACCTGAAAGTCCGAAAGTACGAAATTTCAGACTTTCGGAATTCAAAATTTTGGACATTTCGTGGCCACTTTTCCATTTTTTGCTTCGAGATTTCTAAAACTCCGAAACCCGAAAGTCTGAAATTTTAGACTTTTGGACTTAGGAGATTCAAAACTTTTCCTTCCTTTTTCGATTTTGCGCTTTGAGATTTCTGAAACTTTGAAACCCGAAAGTCTGAAATTTTGGACTTTTAGGATTTTAGAATTTCAGACATTTTTATTCCATTTCTCGCCATGCTTTCTCGAAATGTCTGAAATCTACGAAACTTGAAAATTTAGACCCTTTTCTCGATTTTTTCTCCTCCTGAGCTCTGATCTTCTTCGACATTGCCATTGGCCATTGATTTTCTACCTTGCATTGCCATGATGATGTTGTTTGCAACTTGAATTTTGAAAATGAATGTGACTTGCACAACTGAGCCATCTTCCCATTGCTCCTATGCAAGGTCATGTTTGATCAATTTTTCCCAAGGGGCAAAATTAGATAGCAGATTACCTTGTGTAAGTCAGCACAATGATAACGGGCTAGATCTAGATTTCTCCGAGTATGCAAAATGTGTGTGATGGAATATAATGAGCTCCCCTTCTATGTTGTGTATGTAGATCAATGCAACCATTGTCCCTTGTACGAGTGTGCTAGATGTATGCCTTGTAGTTCTCTTGTGCCTTTGTGTAAGCTTAGGTGGTGATAGATAATTCTTATAGTGTTTGGTCCCTTATTTGAGAGTAATAACTAAGTATATATATGATTCCCTTGTTTGAATTTCATAATTGACAACTAGAAGGCCAACCCAAAGTGTAAAAAGGTGACCAAGAAGTGAAAAGGAACCAAAAGGATAAGAAGAAGATAAAGACAATCAGAGCGCCCAAAAGGGATAGGAGCAACCTGGGACGCTTCTATCCTAGATGGGCGTTAGTGTCCGGGTTCATCAAAAGATAAATCAGTCAAGAACCGATAGAGCTATAAGATGTGTAAAGCCATAAATAACACGAGATAAAGAAATCAAGAGCCAAAAGGGGTCATTAATCACTAGTTTTCTTTCTTAGGAATCATGTATACATTAGTATGCTTTAGAACCTAGAAATGTACCCAAGTGTATAGATTTTGTGTCTACATTTTCCCCCACTTTATGTTATTGAGTGAATAATCGATAGCATAAAGTATATAGAAGATTCATACTTTGTAATCTCGGTGAAGAGTGTAGTGATAACATGTCGAGTGGACAAGTAGCTATGTGAAGCGTGAAGTGATTGTAATGTGAAGCGTGGTAACTAGGAAAGGGAGGTAGACCCTAGGGGTGAATCATATGTGTAGTAGTGTGTTGTTGGAGCTTGTGCTTGTTGATGTGAGTTGTTTCTTGTTGCTTATAAGGATGAACCTACAAAAGAAGAGCAAGAGAGTAGTCAAAAAGTGTGAAAATGTATGTGAAAAATCATAGTAATGTATGTATAAGTAAAGAGCTTAAGGAAGGAGTGCACTGATGTATGAGAGATTAAAGGACAAAAAGTTGTCTTGTTTACTTTTGGGTATGTTGTCAAATTTGAGCATCCTATTACCAAGGGTGAGGTTTTTGGGTGATCTTATGCCAAGAGTGAGTTTTTGGGCGATCTCATGCCAAGGATGGTCTTTTTGGGCAATATCACGCCAAGGGCAAGTTTTTTGGGCAATCTCATGCCAAGAGAATAGTGTTAAGGAGAGAGGTATGTTTTTCTCTCCTTCCATGACGCTTCCCAAATGATAAGTGCCACTACAGATTAACACGTCTCGATCTGTAACATATTTGTAACCTTATTCTAACTAAATTATAATTGAATGAATAAATTCTATAACTGAAGGCAAGGGCATGATACTGTATATCCATTCTTGTAAATCTGCTAAAAATTGTGCTAAATTGAAAAGCTGTCTATTTTTTCCCCATGACACAAGCCCATGGGACACAAGTGCCCACCGTTCATGTCTAATATTGGGCACTAGTGTATGCTTTGTGTTTTTGGTCCAAGTCATATTCTGGACCCTTGTGATTTGTGTTCTATGTGTTTATAAGCTATTTTTTTGGTTTTTTGCCTGAGAGCTCTGTGTTGTTGGAAGGGTGATTTATTCACCCAATAGATGTTCCCATTGTTTTGGGTGCATGTGATAAATCTAGGAGGCAACCCAAATGAGAGAACCGAAAAACCGATATGCATATTTGAGATTCAATACCTGCAGTGGTTATGGTATGTGCATGGTGGAAACCAAGGCACATGCAAACAATGTACATGTTAGAAACAAGTGTTAGTGTAAAAAGATATAGAATGCAATAAAATAAAGTGTAACAAGCAAATGTGCAGACAAGAGAGATCAGAAAATGGGTTACATACATGGGACATCACTCACAATGTTACAATATAATCAAGGTTGAAGCGGCCATAAGAAAACAATGATCAAGCAATACATAAGGCATAGCTCGCAAACAATGGAAAATAATAAAAATCAAAAAGTAACAAATAACCATGGTTGTATAGAGTCTTTAAGGAAAATGTTATACATGAAGCACTCGTTAGCATGTTAGAAAGATAAAGAGTATGTCAAAGCATGTATAGATCAGTGAAAAGTAAGTGATAGTGACAAAAAATAGTAAATATTAGAACAATAGGACTTGTGATGTGTGAAGTATGAGAGTAGAAAAGGTAGATGACCCCAGGAGCCTCGACATGATTGGTAAAGAGTTGTGTTGAGCATCATGCATTGTGTAAGAATCTATAAAATTCCTACATTCACCTCAAGATACCATGTGAACATGCATGTGTGTATAGAAATAGATAATGCCATACTAATCCCAACTACCATAGGAAACAAAGTGCAACATACAAATATTATAAGCTAATAAGAGTAAATGTAACCAACATGTGTAGATGTGGTGTGAAAGTGATGGTGTGTCATGTAATATGTAAGATGTGTAGATGAGAGGATCCACGTTTCCCCCAACAGATGTGTGAGATGAGGTTCATTTAGGAATGCTCCCTCAACAATCAAGTATGAACCTGTAGAACAAGAGTACATCATCGGGTAATGAAGGTAAAGTATGTTTACCAAAGATGTGGTGATGCTCATAAAGATAGACATGAAGCATAGAGCGTGAGTAGTCGAATGCAACAAGTGAGATTCATCAAGAATTTCACCCTCAACAGTCAAGTATAAACCATAGAACAAGAGTGTGTCATCGAGTAATGAAGGTAAAATATGTTTACCAAAGATGTGGTGATGCTCGGAAAGATAGACATGAAGCACAGAGCGTGAGTAGCTAGGATGTGACAAGTGAGGTTGATTGAGGAATTACACCCTCTACAGTCAAACATGAACCACATAACAAGAGTGCTTCATCGGGTAATGAAGATAAAGTATGTGTACCATATATGTGGTAATGCTCGAAAAGATAGTCATGAAGCACAAAGTGTGAGAGATAGAGAGAGAGAGTAGCCAAGATGCGACAAGTGAGGTTCATTTATGAATTATGCCCTCAACAATCAAGTATGAACCATAGAACAAGAGTGCATCATCGGGTAACAAAGGTAAAGTATGTGTTTGAGATTGTATGTTAGGAAACATTTATCTTGAAGCAAATAGTGTGAAGTGTAGCAAGAAGCTAAGAGTAGATGATAGAGACATCAAATGGCGATGGAGGGCGGGAAGAAAGTGTGATGGCCCCTAAGTGTGCAAGTGATGGAATGATATCCAATGATATCGAAGAGTGAGGGCTCATTATCCAAGATCAAGAAAGAGAAGACATGTGACCATGGTCTAGGACTGATGTTGTAAGAGAGTAAATATATGTATGTGAGGAAGACCAATGTGGCGAAGGAGGTGGACAATACCTATATGAATGGGCTGCCCAGGTAGGGGAATTAGGCCAAAGGGGTGGACTAATGGACTGGTGAGGATGACGAGGCCATGATGTAGGTCGTGTGCGAATGGGAGAGATAGGTGCAGAGATAGATGTAGCCTTGAGAGGGCTGAAATAGAGGCAAGGGTGGGGCTGAGGTAATGGTGTGTGTAGTGGAATACCTTTGATGGTGACAAATTGCATGTTATGAATGAACTTAAGACATAAGTGGAGTATGGAAGGGATAACCTTGGTAGCTCAAAGAAAGGGAGACCTAAGGCCATGTTACAACCCTTGATTTTAGATGTAACGAGGAATGTTGTTGGTATGGTAAGGGACCAAACAGTAATGGGAAGGACAACATGTGAGTTAGAATTGGGAACCTGTAAATGTGATTTGAGAGGTTAGGAAGTTGATAGCGAGTAAAAGTGCCATAGAGCACGCATTGGAAAGGGTGAGGGATGAACCATAGTATTGTTAATTATATGAGTACCAATAAAAGCATCGATATGCAATAAATCGAGAGGAAAATGTAACATGATAATCATGATCCGAGAATGTAATAACGGTGATAGCATGTCAATAATAGCAATGAGAAAATCAAGAGGTTTCAATGAAGGAGGAGGCACAACATGATATGCATGATTTATAGAGAAATCAATAGATGGATTATCATTCTTAGGTAAGGGATCGTTGAAAATTTTAAGCTTTTCGATTATCATTGATCGATTTAACACTAGATGGTTTGGGAAGATCAATTACGCAATTATTTTCGATAAGATCTTGAATGATATGTTTGAGATTAAAAAATGATCAGTTGAGTGCCCATTACATTAGTGGTAATAAAAGTGTGCATTTTCATCATAGTTATGGCCACATGGTTGAGAAGGATCTAGATTGAGTAGTGGAGAGAGAGTAATCATATTGCTTTTGAGGAGCTGCGGTAATAGAAATGAGGTACGCATGGTAGCTTAGTGAAGGTGCACTTTGTGGCTTGTAATTGAAGCTTGGCTGGTGTAGAAACAATGTTGACAATAGCTTGAGCATCGATAGGCTTACTCAAGGGTTTGAAGGTGGGTTTAGCATGAAACTTGTTGTAAGATGAGGAGGAAGAAGTATCATAATACTTCAATTTTCCCATAGATAGTAATTTGTTTTCACACAATTTGAGTGTGTGGCATAGTTGATCAAAGGAAGGAGAAGTCTTGAAAATAACACTCTCTTAGAGAGGAGGTAAAAGAATTTGAATGAATAGATCTTACATTCTAAATCAACTAGGACATTGGTCATTTTGGCAAGGTTGTTCTTATAGCATAAGACATAGTCTGCAAGATGTTCATTGGATCCTTGTTTGATTTTAGCTAGTTGTGCATAGGATATCTTAGTGTCGATATTTATATAAAAATGAGCAAGGAATGCATTAGCTAGAGCTATAAAAGATGTTACCAAATGGACAGTAGATCATAAAACCATTGCATAACATAGTCATGTAAGCTTGAGGAAACAATTTAGCCAAAAAGTGTAAGGTCATCAACATAGTCAAGACATGCAACATGGAAGGAGCAAAGGTGTTCCTGAGGGTCGTCATGGCCATTGAACATAGGAAATTTAGGTGTGACAAAGTTAGGAGGTAACAAATAAGAGGAGATGGCGGGTGCAAAAGGGCTATGAAGGAGGAGTGAGGAATCTAGAGATGGAGAGAAGGATGAAGAGGCTTGTTGTAATTAGTGAATTTGGGTTTACAAGTCATGGTATAATGAAGCTAGGTCATGGGTTCCGAAGAGGAGGCATGTCATGTGTGAGAAGTAATAGGGAGGGTAAAGTGATTTGTAGGAGTAGGCATAGAAACAAGGATAATAGATGTAGGTGGAAGAGTGGTGGCGGAATGAGGAGGAAGTGTCACAATAGGAAGAGAAGTATCATTGGAGACCAAAGGGTTGAGCTTAGCTAACCACGTGGCTTCATCACAGAGTGATAATAATAAGATATCTAGGTCTTGAGGGTGTTCAACAATATGAGCTTGGAGATCATGAAGATCTTCATCGGTAAAGGGTTCATAAGTCTCAGCCATGGAAGAAGATCATAAGAATGTCTTGAAGCAAGGTAGGGTTCGAGCGAATGGGTTCACCAAATGATTTAATCTAAATTGAATTAAACCTTTATTTTAGAGTAAGTTTCTGTAATAAATGATATTGATGTAAATAAGTACAAGTAATGCACAAGTAATAATAATTTAATAATGTACAACCCTAAGCAAATGAGAGAGGGAGGTGACTTAGTTATTTCTGTGTAACCCGGGAATGGTGAGACCGAGTATGTGTTGGAACATACTAGAAACGGTGTCAAACAGGCTCGATGAGGGTTAGGAACCCTAGAGATGTAAGGGACATAAGCCCCCACAGGAGGATAAGAGCATCCTAGGTGCTAGCTACTGGTTTGGGCGCCTATATCTACTCAGATGTTGGGAGTCTGGTAATTTCTGTGTTAGAAGAGCTTAGCTATTAATCTCTCTTTGTCACTTTTGTTTCTTTGTTATGTCATCGGTCATACTTATAACATGTGAAATAGATATCTAGTTGCACATGCCCATAAAAAACATCAAATCTAATAAAAAATATGTAGAATGTGGATTCAGACTGACCCGATGGTCACTCGAAGAGTGAACTTACAACCGAGCGTTGCACTACATCTCAGACTCCATGTAGTTCTTCATGTTTGTGTGTGTAATGATGCCCTAGGTTGCCCTTGTGCAAGTTACACAATGATAATGGGATAGATCTAGATTGCTCCGAGTATGCAAAATGTGTGTGATGGAATAAAATGAACTCCCCTCCTATGTTGTGTATGTAGATTAATGCAACCCTTGTCCCTTGTATGAGTGTGTTATATGTATGCCTTATAGTGATCTTGTGCCTTTATGCAAGCTTAGGTGGTGATAGATAATTCTTATAGTGCTTGGCCCCTTATTTGAGAGTAATAGCTAAGTATATATATGATTCCCTTGTTTAAATTTCGTAATTAATAACTGGAAGGCTGACCCAAAGTGTAAAAAGTTGACCAAAAAGTGAAAAGGACCCAAAAGGGTAAGAAGAAAATAGAGACAGTCGGGAGTGCCCAAAAGGGACAGGAACACCTAGGCACTTATGTCCTATTTTGGGAGTTAGTGTCTCGAGGTCATCAAAAGATAAACTAGTCAAGAGCCATATGATCTATATGTGACTTGTTAGAATAAAAAAGTGGATCACTTATGTTCCCTCTAATAGATTTCCCAACCTAGAAATTCTTCTCCATCAATCTCCCTCTTCATCATGGCTCTTCCCCATCCAATATTTCACCTTAAATCCTTCAACTTAAACTTCTTCTACACCTCCTATGTAATGAAATTATTTAGATAGATTTTCATACTAGCAAGAATATATTACCAAAGAACACAAAAATATCGATAAATGATCACAATATGTAATTAAAACAACTTATTCAAGCTTTAGAGGGGAAACCTCCAAACCACAATAAGACTCAAGTTCTTAATACAATATCATTGACTAGTTATTAACTCTTATATATACCCTAATATGCTATGAAAATCCCTAAGGATGACCTTCTAAGCATATGAAACCATAAATGAATGTGATATAACATGATAATAAATTATGTTAGCCACAAGTCGGCCATACATATCCCGATATATGACCTAGGATTAAGGGTGTAGCATGCCCATCCCCTTTAAAGCAACATTTCCCCAATGTTGGTAATCTCTGGAGGCTATTGTCGGAATGCTTCATCTTCCCGATTGTTTTTTCAATGTCCAAATTCTTCCACTTGATCATATACTTGGTGATGATCCTTGTCCTTAACTTCTTAGTGCGTGTATGTAGGATTCTTTTAGGTTCCAAATGATGCATCCCTTCTTATATAGCTCTAATAACACTAATCGGTAATACACCTTTTCCCAATGACCTTCTTCACGCGAGAAACATGGAAAACATGTGTATTATAGTTAACTAAGGAAGATCCAATTTATATGCCACACTACTGTAGACACAAAATCACATACTTGGGTACATTTATAGGGCCTAAAAGCATACCGACATTTACATGATTCCTAATCGAGAAAACTAATAATTGACATATATCTTTTGCCTTTGTCTATGTTTCTTATTTTCTATTTTGGTCTTACACACCCTACAACTCATTTTGAACTTTTACTTGCTCATCTTTTATGACCTCGTACACCAACACCTAGCCGGGACGCCAAAGCCCAAGCGCCCTTGTCCCTTCTAGGCACCGCTGACCTCTTTCTAGCTCTTTTTGGGCCTCTTTTATCTTTTGGGCCTCTTATTTTCTTATGGGTTGTCCTTCCAATTGTAAATTACAAAATTAAAACAAGGGAATCATATAAACACATAGTTATGTGATCAAAATAAAGGACCAAGCCCTAAACATTACTATTATCGCCTAAGCTTGCATCCAAAGACATCCAAAACACTCGAAGGTATCTATCTAGCATCCATACAAGGGACAAGGGACCGCATTATCTCGAATACACTACACATGAAGGGAAAGTTCATTATTCCATCCACACATGCTATACATTGTTACATTCTAGATCTAGCTCGCTATCTTGGTGTCATTCGGGAGGGCAACCTAAGGATAATATTTCACACACAAGCACAAATAATTACATGGATTAGAAACATAGTGCAACACTCGGTAATAAGGTTTCGAGTGATCGGTGGTTAGTCGACTTCACATATTACATTTTTCATTCCAATTTGATGTGTTTGTGAGCTTGTCATGTAGCTAGGTTTGTCTTTTTACGTTTACATATACCCTCAACAATCAAAGTGTGAATATTAGGTGATTAACAATGAATAAGTGTGAAACCCTAGTTGATCCATAAGGATCTAAAGAAACACCACTTCATCATGACAACCAGAACCATAAGAAAAATCAATCAGAAAAAGGAGCAAAGTGTTATGTTACAAAACCGCCACTCTATGTAGAGTAGTGTTTGTGTAACTGCCCCAATGGCTGTGTAACCACCCCTTTACATAGAATAGAGGTTACATAATTGTCATGGTGATTACATAACCGTTGATATGCATACACCGGTCATCTTGTCACATAAATAAATCCATGAATAGTTCTGATTTGGAGTGTTGGGACCGTGTGTCTCTTCCTATGCACGACCCTTCCTATTCTACAAAGTGCACGTAAGGACATGTGAAATAGCTATAAATACAATGAGAACAAGTGGTTTTGGGGCATCGAAGTTGGAATGAAGAAAAGTGAGAAAGAAACCATTGAAGCTAGAATTGTTTTGTAGAAGTAAGGTGTGAGAACAGAGAAAGCAAGTACATAAGGGAGGTGTTGACATTCATCTTATTGTAATTTGTATCTTATTTTAATTTGGCCAATATATAAGTGGGAAGAAAGATAAATTTCCCTTCCCAACTTGTTTTCCCTCAAATTGGGGGTTTCAAGATAAAAATATTGTGTATGTGTGCTAAATTGTCATCTTTCCTTTACTGTAAAATAATTCTAAGTTCAGATTTCATTCACTAGCATTAAGAACTGTCATTTTCAAAGAATTGGAAGTAGAACAATAATTTTTGTGGTCTTGTAAATTTCCAAAGCTAGAGGTTTATAGATCATTTTGGTATCAGAGTTGATTATTATCTAGGATTGTGGTATTCATTCTTGTGATTTGTATGACAATGACAATGTATAAAGGTGAAAATTTTTACCTTGCGATCCAGACATATCTACGAAAAGTGGAAGCAAAGAGTTAGAGATCAAATGGAGGAAGAGAACTTGGTCCGTAGAATTGAGATGTTGGAAACCATGATGGATAGGTTGTATAGACACCAACAAGAACTCTTAGATCTATACGGATTTGGTTAAAAAGATTCCATGACACTCGAGTGGTTTGAGCTTTGGCCAAAATTTTTGGCATAGGAAAGAGCCATGATGAGGAAGAAGATGTGGAAGAGCGTGAAGAAGAAACTCCAGTTGGAAGAGAGAAGGTAAAATCTGATCATGTTCCTTTTAAAGTTGAAACTAAAGTTGAGATAAAAATATTTGAAGGACAAGTAGATGCATAATTGCTTGATAAATGGTTAAAACAATTGGAGGTCTATTTTAGTGTACATGATGTCACTGAGGCACAAAGGATCACCTTTACACATCTCAAAATGGAAGGACATGCTTTGGTTTGGTGGGAAACCCATCTAGCCACTTGTGAGAAGAAGAAACGTCCTATTGTAAGATCTTGGGAGGGTTTTAAAGAATTGTTTAGAGATAATTTTATCCTATTGGCCATAAGACTGACCAAATGATTAAATGGCAATATTTTAGACAAGGTAGTGGTCAAAGTGTGCAAGATTATACTACGAGTTTCGAGACAAGCCATGTTGCTTAATATGGACTTGGAGGATGAGGATATTTTGACCAAGTATTTGGGAGGACTTCACACTCACCTTGAAGGAAGGTCATCTCCATGAAGCCCAAGGATCTCAATGAAGTATATGTGTAAGCATATTACATTGATGATGAAAGAAGCAAGGAGAAATGGAGTCAAGGAAAAGTAGTTAAAAAATCAACAAAAGAAAGAGTAGGGACAAACAAGTAACAAAGGTAAATGGAAAGGGAAAGGTAAATAGAACGTCACTACTTTGAATACTTGTAAAGATCCTAAGAATTTTTGTAAGAATTATGATATCAATGGTCATACTGACACTACATGTTGGAAGTTACATCTGGAATTACATCCAAAGAATCGAACCAAGGATTCAAAGAAATCCATGACAACTATAAAAGATAGATGGGGAGGTAGAGATAGAGGATGATTTGATGTAGATGAGAGGCTTGGATGCGCAACACCAACATGGACAACCAAGAACAAGAGGAAGAGATGAGTAAGCTATTTTAGATCAAAATCCAAATCAAGAGAACTAAGGTAAATGCTTTGGTTGATATTGGTTCTCAATCTAATTTGATTTCTGATGCGGTTGTAAAGAAGCTTGGTCTTGAAACTTATGAGCATCCACATCCTTATCCTTTGGGATGGGTGAAGAAGGGTGTAGAAATTCAAGGTAACAAGAAGATGTAAGTTCAAGTTTGGGATAAATTCTTAGTATATAGATGTATTGGAAGTTGATGTAATTCCACTTGATGCATTTGATGTTGTTTTTCGAGAGTCCTTACTTGTATATCAGGGATGTTATATTCACGAGAAGGGAGAACCGATACAGATGGGTCAAGGATGGAATCGAGTTAGTTATAACATCGAGCAAGCACACCGTAAGTAAAAAAAATTGCTATGGTAAGTGTTTAACAAAGCAAAGAGACTAATTCATAAATCATAATCAATTTTGTTTACTTTTATTGAAAGATAAGAAAGATGGGGTAGAAATTTCAGATATTTATAACAATGGGATGAAGGATTTGGATAACATTATTCAATAGTCTTTTAGGAAGTATTCCAGACTCCCAGTCGGGTTACCACCAAAACAAGAGGTAGAGCATGAGATTCAACTATTGTTGGAGTCCCCTCTACCAAATATCGGGTTGTATAGGCAATCCTTGTTGGAGAGTACAAAGGTAAAGAAACAACTCAGGAGCTATTAGACCAAGGGGTAATACGTCCAAACACCTCGCCATGGTTCACCTATTGTGATGGTGCCAAAGAAGGATGGTTCTTGGAGAATGCAACTATCGTGTTTTAAACAAGATTACCATAAAGAACAGATATCCACTCCCACGCATAGATGACCTCTTGGACCAACTTTAGCTTGATTTTTTTTTCACGAAGTTGGATCTTAAGTCAAGGTTATCACAAGTCGGGATGAAGGAGGATATATATGGAAGACTTACTTAAAAACAAGGTTTGTATGAGTGGTTAGTACTTCCATTTGGTTTATGTAATGCACCCGCTACATTTATGAGATTGATGAATGATGTATTGGGAATTCATAGATTCATGTGTCATTATATATCTGGATGATATTATGATTTTTAGTGCCACATGGGAGGAACATCTAACACATTTGTAAGTAAGTCTGCAAGTTCTCAAGGAGAAACAATTGCTATGTAATATGAAGAAGTGTGAATTTTCTAAACAATTACTTGTCTATCTTGGGCATGTGGTTGGAGGAGGAGAGCTATGAGTGGATCCGAAGAAGGTGGAAGCCATCACCAACTAGCCAACACCAATGGGAGCCACAAAGACTATAAGTTTTGTGGGAGTAGTACAATACATGAGGAAGTTCATTCGGGCTTCTCTGCTATTGCAGCACCTCTACACACAATGACCACAAAGAGTAAGGGTTTTGACTGGGGTAAGGAACAAGATCAGGCTTTTGAGTTATTAAAGTACAAAATTAGTCATGCTCCAATACTTGCTCTTCCTAATTTGCAACAACCCTTTGAAGTAGAGATAAATGCCAATGATTATGCTTATGGGAGCAATGTTCACAAGGAGGTAAGCCAATATGTTATCATTCTAAAACTTTCACTTCAGCAGTTAAGGGATATTCAATATATGATAAAGAAATGTATGCACTAGTTTAGGCAATAAAGAAATGGAAACATTATTTGTTGGGTAAAGAAACTATTGTGCACACTAACCACAAACCTCTCTAGTATTTACAGGCATGTTTAAATTACATTAGGTAAGGCACTATAAGTGGATGGGATTCCTTCGGCAATTCCATTTGGTGATCAAGTATAAGAAAGGTAACATAAATTTGGTGGCAGATATGTTGTCTAGGCCATATACACAGGAGAAAATATCTAGTTTGGTCACTATCACTCATTTTGAGCCCTTCATGAAGGAAGATTACAAATCAGGCATATGCTCAAGACAAAGATTTTGGAGTAACATATCAATAGTTGTAGTCAAAAGGGACTGAAAAGACGAGTATTGAAGATTGTTATCTCAAAGATGGGCTTCTCTACCGATGGGGGAAGCTTTGTGTGCCAAAAGAAGAAAGGCTTTATTGAGATGAGGAAGCACATACCTCAAAAGTAATAGGACATTTTGGTGTTGGAAAGACCATGACCCATTTGATCTAAAGGTACGTGTATTGGCCCAATATGCAGAAGAAGAAGTATCTAAGTTCATAAGAGGATGTAAAATTTCTTGTACAAACACGCCTAAAATCAAGAAGGAAGGTTTATATATGCCTTTACCAGTCCCTACTCATCCTTGATGGAATATATTTCTATGGATTTTATAGGAGGATTACTATGTTGTGTGCAAGAATTAGTATAGAATGCAAAATGAATTAAAACTAACACCTAAAAAGTTCTAAAACAAAGCTAAACAAAATCTATGCACCATCATGCTTAGAGCTTCAGAGACTAATCTACGAACATTTTTGCATTAGAACATGAATAAACATTCAGAATAACATGCTAATCCATTAATCTCTATCTCTATTCAATGTTAATCAAATGAAATGAACCTATTTAGATCCTTAGCAATCAAAAGGTTGATTGTATGTTTGAATCCTAAGGTTTCAAGAATGAATGTAAGAGTCTTTCATTCCAAACTAATTTTAGCGCATTTGACATATTTCCATATGATAACTTCAAAACTTGGACGGAAATGCAAGAAATGAATATATTAGCTCCTCTAATGAAAATGCTCTAAGATGATAAAATGGCTATAGCTTAGGCTTTATGCTCATAAGGTGTGTAAGAAGAAAGGTAGGATGGAGGGCTCTTTATATAGCCCAATGGATAAAAGAATCTCTACATCAAATTTACATGTGGGATAATATAGAGGTTGGGTCAGTTGTGGATAAGGAAGGTTTAGGGAGGGTTGAGTCAACTTTAAGAGAGTCTTAATTTGTCCCTTCACGAAGTGACTCATGAGGGATTAGGGGTTTATTAATTAACCAAAGTGATTAATTAATAGGTGAGCAAACTTATAGAAGCTTTTTAGATGAATAATAAGCACAATTTAGACTATGGGAGGAATATAAATCAAATAAATGATGATTTATTGATTTAATGGAAGAGGAAGATAATTAATTAGTCTGAGAGAAAGGAGATTAATTAATTAGACATAATTAATTAATTTGGATGGGGAGCTTAATTAATTAAAGTAATTAATTAATTAGATAGAAAGGGGAGCATAATTAATTATAGCGGGAATTAATGGTAGTTAGAAGACCATGGCCCATTAAGGGAAGGTGTTAATCATGTATTGGCCCAATATGGATAGAAGAGTTATTAACTAACGAATGTAATTAATTAATAAGCCTAAAGTAGAGAAAAAGGATATTGACGATATGTCATCAATTTACGGTCGATACTTGTTGGGAAGATATTTTAGTAATTAAATTACCTATGCTAAACATGGCCATGATTACCTATATGTGGTTGTAGATAGATTGAGTAAATGTGTGTTGTTATAGATTTCAAAAAGACAATAAAAGTTCATATGAGGTAGTTGAAATTTTCTTTACTAATGTATGGGTGAATTTTGGTTCACCAAAGTCTATTTTTTCCCGACAAGATTCTAGTTCTTGGGAATTTTTGGACTACTTTGTGGGACAAGATGGACACCAAGTTATAGAGGAGCATGACCTTCCATCCATCAGACAGATGGACAAATGGAGGTGGTGAACAAGACTTTGGTGCAGTTAATTAGAGGATATAATAGCAAATATCCATGGACTTGGATGAGTCCTTAGCCTACATTCAACATTCCTACAACTGGGGTAGTACACACATCCACTATGCAGTCACCGTTTGAAGCATGCTTAGGATATCTACCTACTAATCCACTAGACATTGTGGTTGAGCAACAGGAAGAAGGGGAGATACATGATTTAGAGGTGTACTAGAGTAACAAATTTCATTGAGAGGATCGACAAATCCATCTCAAGGTGAAAGAAAAATTGGAGAAATCTCAAGCCAAGTATAAGGCTAGACATGATCAACATCAGAGAGCAAAACTTCATGTTGGAGACAAAGTTTGGCTTTACTTGAGAAAGGAGAGACTACAAGGTCAAACAAGGAAACTCAAGCCACTATGGTATGGACCCTTCACTATACTGGAGCAAGTTGGAGAAAATGCCTTCAGGCTTGATTTTCCACATTTCATGTGATGTACTCGTAGTAAATTATGAGAACTTGCACCTATATGAGCCATCCATTCTTGATGAAGAAGAAGAATGTCAATTACTACCTTCTATAGAGGATTGCGTCTTGGACTCACGAGGTGAATTGGAGGAGGATGTAGTGTTGCAAAGAGAAAATCAGAGAGATAAGGAGAGGTCCAAGAGTCTTGGCAAGTTAGACTCAAGGGGAAGACACCAAGGCAGACCTGGTGATGGTCTCAAAGGAGAAAGTGAGGGAATTGTTTCCTCATCTACTCCCCCACTAAGATTTTGTGGGACCAAAATCCTCTTGAAGGGGAGGTGTGATCCATAGGGATATAAAGAAACACCACTTCATCATAACAACTAGAACCAGAAGAAAACTCAATAAAAAAGAGGAGTAGATTGTTAAGTTATAGAACCACCACTTGTGCAAAGTAGCGGTTGCATAACCGCCCATCTTCACTGAAAGGAGGTTACATAACCACCACGACGGTTGTGTAACCTCCCAGTCTACATACACCAGCAATCTAACTAATGGAAAAAAATAAATAAAGCCATGAATAGTCATAGATTTGGAGCATACGGACTATGTCTCTTCCCTGTACGACCCTTCCTATTCTCTAGTGCATGGGAGGACATGGGAAGCAACTATAAATACAAGGAGAACAAGTGGTTTTGGGGCATCAAAGTTGGAATGAAGAAAAGTGAGAAATAAACCATTGAAGATGGAATTGTTTTGTAGAAGTAAGGTGTGAGAACAGAGCAAACAAGTACAGAAGGGAGGTGTTGACATTGTTTATCTTCCTTCATCTTATTGTAATCTGTATCTTCTTTTAATTTGGCCAATATATAAGTGGGAAGAAAGATCAATTGCCCTTCCCAACTAGTTTTCCCTCAAATTGGGGGTTTCTAGGATAAAAATATTGTGTGTGCTAAATTGTCATATTTACTTTACTGAAAAATAGTTCTAAGTTCAGATTTCATTCACTAGTATTAAGAACTGTCATTTTCAAATAATTGGAAGTAGAAAAATAATTTTTGTGGTCTCATAAATTTCCAAAGCTAGAGGTTTACAAATCAATAATGACATAGAAGAAGTTAGATTTTGAGCATTTGCACGATCCACCACTCTGAAGCGGTCTTTAGCACTTAGGTGCCCTCACCCTTGCCCAAGTGCTCGTGTCTCGACTCTCTGTTCATAATTTTTAGAATTAATAATGAGCATTTGTGACACTCTACCCAACTTGTTCATCAGTTACTCTAGTTCAGATCTATTCTAGGATAAGTGTAAATCAACCAAGCCTTTTATCTCCCCTATTTACTTGCAATATTGTATCATTAGAGTGCCTAACATTTGTATTCTATTGTGTTTTATCATATTGTAGACTATAAATTTAGATTTAATCATATTTTTGTTAAATCATTTGGTGAAACCCTCTCTTGTTCTAACTCCATGCCCTATGATCCCCATAACCCTCATGGCTAAAAATAGATCCTCTTTTCCCAAAGCAAGCTATGGATCATATTAGTGTGCAACCTATCCTTGATGATGTTATCGTAGAAGCTGAACTTAATGATCTTTATTGCAATGTTCAATTTGATAACAAAGTACTCTAACAGCTTCTTGGTTTCCAAGCCACAATTAGTCTTGGCACCGATAACTCCCATATTTACATGCTATCTCATGATCAAAGTTATGCTACATGTGCTCCATCATCATCATCATCCATAGTCACCCATGCTACTACACCATTCCCCTTCTCCTCTTGTAGCGCATACTAATGTTATTATAGATCCTTTATTTGGTGACATTTTTACTTGTATAGATGTCAATAAATCTACTTCTAAGGTTACAAATGTACATGTGCATGATGATGTTTCCAATAATAGTCAAGATGAATGTAAAGCTATATCTCATGTTTCTTCTATTTCTGAAAATGTTTCCAATGATTGCAATGATAAATCTCATGTTAGTTCTCCTACTACTTCTTTATATGTTGATGATACTCTAGATGAACTACTTGCTTGTGAAAATTTGACTGATAGTGATTATATTTCTGATCATGAACATGTTAGTGAGGATGTTACTTCTCTTAGACTGTTGAATGTGAATTTACCACTCCTCTTTCTTCTACTTCGAGGTTGTTTCTAATATTATTCATGATGATTCTTCTCCTTCCATTAGTGCACCTCTTATTGTGACTCTTAAGTCTACATCTAGCATTCCCATAGAGCCTCCATGTTCTTCTCCTCCTCCCCCACCTCCTTCTCCTCCTTCCACATCCACTCCTCCTTCTCAGGTCCCCATGATCACTCATAATGGAAAAGTCCACCTCTCAATGTGCCTCTCACTTCTTCTACTATTCCTTCACATGATATTCTATCCCTCATGCATGTTGTTGGTAATTTTCAAGCTCAAGTTCATTCCCTCACTCTTGAAAGAAAATCCTATTATGCTTCCATTGATAATAATTCTCTTCCAGGCAATCCAATCCCTAAAAAATTCACAATTCAACTTTCCCTAAGGATTTCATCATGCCTACATTTACATGTTTTGATGGCACTGACAACCCTTATTTACATCTCAAGCATTATCGCTTAACAATGGCTTCTTATTCTAATGACCACTTGCTCCTAAAATCTTTTCGTCATAGTCTTGTTGATCATGCTCTTCAATGGTACACTCATTTTCCTTATGGATCTATTAGCACTTACTATGATATGGAGGATGATTTTCTTAGGTGGTTTATGGTTAACAATGGTCCTAGAGTTACATATGACCGTTTACCTACTTTGCATCAAGGAAAGAAATAACCCATTATAGATTACATCTTACGCTTCAATTCTTGTATGCATCAGTTATTATTTCAGCCAATTGATTTAGAAATGTAATTTATCTTTTGTCATGGCTTAATTCCTACATTAAAAGAAAAACTATTGTATGATACATGTGAATCTTTTACACTTTTTTGCTATAAATTTATTGATCTAGAACAAGATTTAATTGTAGAACATGTTATTCCATCTCCTTCTACTTCTTCCACTACTCCATTTCCCACTACTTCTTCCCCTCTTCCATCTATTGAGCATCCTCCATGGTCCCCATCTCCTCCTCCACGTAAGTATCTTCCTTCACCTCTACCATGTCACCATACCTAAGTCTTCTCCACCTCCTCCTCATGAAACATTGCACTTTTCACATGTTTCTAAGCCTCATGATGTTTTGCGTGATTTACTTGATAAGTGCTTAATCCACTTACCCTCCAATCAACATCATCCTCCTCATTGCTTGTATCACTAGCGCGATAGCCCTTATTGCAATTTCCACCACATCAATGGCCACCGTGACAATGATTGTTTTTCTCTACATGATAAATTATAATAATTAGAAGACAAAGATATCATTTCCTTTGGATCTCACTCTCGTAAGTGGTCTCTTTCTCCCATTTGCATAAGCACACTTCCACCTCTGTCCACTTGTCTCCTCCACCCACTTCTAAGGTTTTCATTCATCCACCTCCTAAGATCATTATTTATCCATGTTCTCCAACTCTCTCCCCTATTGCTACATCATATCACCCTCCTCACACTGCTACTACATACCATTGGATTCCTAAGCCACCAATCTATGTGCTTCCCACGCTACACCTCCCATGATCAACACCATTTCATTTGACATTTAGTTTGTCTCTTCCACTCATGTTACTATTGTTTCA
Organism: Taxus wallichiana var. yunnanensis; assembly: GCA_018340775.1. NCBI lineage: Eukaryota > Viridiplantae > Streptophyta > Pinopsida > Cupressales > Taxaceae > Taxus > Taxus wallichiana. Next base: position 172,703,959 of record CM031235.1, read on the forward strand.
CACGATTCCACCATCCCTCGAAGGCATATCCATATTTGGAAGGTGATACCATATGATCACCTCATTACCCTATGAAGAACTCTAGTTCCATGGTTCATACTCAATTCCGAGGGTCTAACTTTGAAATAAACATCACACCATTCACTCTTCACACTCGTGCTTCATGATACATCTTTCTAACATACACTTTTAAGCCATTTCCCAATGACACACTTGTTATATGGTTCATTCTTGACTATCGAGGGTCTTTTATAAATTAACCTCATATCATACTCATAAAAATCCATTAGGGTGCACTGTCGACACTAAAATTTTCTTCCGTAATTTCTATTTCATTAATATATGTATTAGGAATAGGATGTTGTTAAGTGTAATTAGTAGTAGCGTTTGATAGAAGATAACGCGCGTCGATGACAGTGCCACCAATAATGTAGAGTACGATGAAGAATACCAAAGTACAATAGGAATGTTGTAAAAAGTAAATATTTGTCGTAAGTGGTCCGGTAATGTTAAAATGTCAAAGTTGGGATAAGTAGAGAAGTAGGGTCTACATGATTAGGAATTAGAAATATTATATTGGTAAGAAGGACAAGGAGTGAGGTCATAAATATTTTGTGTATTTTATTTGTAAAAAGTCTAAAAATGTGGAACCCATGTGAAATGATAAGGTTTATTTTATCTTAAAAGATAAGCTTACATGTACGAGATAAGAGTTAAGGTATGGAATATGATTCGTCATAGTGGATTTCTTATCCTATCTTAGAGATAAGATGGATAAGCCTGGAAGTTCTATAAATAAAGAGGCCACCCCCCTCATTTAGCATAGAAGGAAGTAGTGAGAAATATTGTATGAAGTGTATAAAGGAAGCCATCAGTTTAAAGGTGTGTTGAAGAAGCCATTAAGAGGTGTAATTGTAAAGTTTCTTCCATAGTATTGGTGGAAGGCAAGTGAAGTCAATAACACTTGAAGTACCTCATGGGTGAGATTGTAACAATTTCATGTTAATATTATAATTTACTTTGATATTTCAGATTTGTCATCATTCCGTCTTATCATAGTCGATGGTATTCTTGTGTTACGTTTGTTGCTTTGTTTCCAGATTACATCCACCAAACTAAAGGCTGTGCATTAGTAAATAATCATAGCACGAGGAGTTCTCGGTGAAGAATTATCATAGTGCCGGATTGGTGATGACATTTTGGTTCCGTTTTTGGGACCATTCCTCATTGGTGGATTTTCTGGAGAGATATTCTCACTTAGTCAAAAATCAATTGGAGGGTAACCTTGTTTTTACTGTGCATAGTAGTTACCATGGTAAAGTCATTTTTGCCATGAATAGTAGTTACCATGGTAAAGTCATTTTTGTTGTGAATAGTATTTACCACAGTAAAGTCACTTTTTATCGTGAATAGTATTTACCGCAGTAACTTCACTTTTTACTGTGAATAGTGTTTACCACAGTAAAGTCAGTTTTTACATGATAAGTCAAATTTTACCATAGTTTACCGTGGTCATTTCTATTTTCTATTATAGTGATTTTAATTATTGGTGCACATAAGTCTTGTTGATTGTACTTTTGGGTTGGTATTTCACTGTGGTTACTTTTGAAAATGGGGAAGATTCTGTTTTTCAACCCAATCTAATGAAGATGCTTCCTCTTTCATTCAAGAGTTTAAATGATCTTGTATTTGTAATGGCCTTATAAGAAGGGAACAATGGACTGAATTTTTCCTACCTTTTTAGATGGTTCACCCTTAGGTGGTTTGAAACACTAGGTGATAATGTGAAAAACTCATGGGATTTATTAGCGAAAGTTTTCTTGAAGAATTTGGTGAACAACGAGAGATATGCAGATCTCATGATCGATATCACAAAGCTAACCCAAGGAGAGAAGGAGAAGATAAGGGATTATCATGCTCGTGTTCTAGAGCTAAGGAGGAAGCTCGACACCCAGATCCGGAAGGAAGGATTAGCGGATGGGTTGATGAATGACATGGATAATCTCCTATGTAAGCACTTCATTCTTGGGATGAAGCCAGAGATCAGACAACGAGTGAAGTATGACCGCCCAGCTACCATTGAACAAGCAAAGGAGATTGCAAGAAGGCAAGAAGAAAGCATGGAAGAGGAGCCCAAAGAAATTGTTGCTAAAGTAGAGCCTATACGAGCACCTTTGCTCCAGAATCCACAACCACTCTCGGTGAGCACAAATATTTCTCCTAGTACATCTACTGAGTATGAAGATCTACTCAAAAAGATGGGTCAGTTAACTATTAATCTTCTTTAAGGAAAAGAATTTAGTTCTCAGGGAGGAGATAGAGGTCCAAAAAGAAATATTTCTGAAGTTGTATGTTATGGTTGTTACAAAAAGGGTCATTATAAGTATAATTGTCCAGATAGAGCTTCTACATCTGGTAAAGGAGATAATGATAAAGGAAAAGCACCTGTGAATTCTTTTGATGTAGTAGATAAGAGTAGAAATAATGAAGTAGATGTGTTTGTAACAAAAAGAAAGAAAGAAAAAGATAATCAAGATGGAAATGATCCTAAGAAGATGAAAGAAGAAACTAGTAAGAAACATAGGAGAAGAAAGTTGGGTGTGCAGGATTTTCGATTTCACGGGGCAAGGACCATATTCCATCTTGGAAGATCTGTCCAAAAGGCCTCGTAAATATTACATATGGTCAACTCTTGGCTATGTCTTTGAGAAGAGGTGGGAGCCTGTGAAGTGGACTCAATGCTCGACGAAGGAAGGAGGTTGAGGTCCCCTGTTTTGGAGGCAAGAGGCGGATCCCTATGCTCCACAAGCCGAGGTATTATGTAATGGTATTTCAATTCATGATGTCTTAGTTGATGGAGGTGCTGCGATTAATGTAATGAAAGAGTCGTAATGAATATGTTGGGTTTAAAATTGATCGCCCTTCAACACTTATGTTAAGGTCATTAAATAAGGGAAAAACTAAACCAGAAGGTGTAGTTTCAAATATGAAAATATATCATTATGGGTGTTGTATGTGTGGTAGACTTTTCGGGTGATGAAAAATGGTCATTGCGTACCCAATGTTCTTTGGGAAGACCATGGCTAAGGAGAGTTAATGCAAGAAACTACTAGAATGAAGGCTTCATGACACTTGGACGTGGTAGAGAGAGGGTGAAGATAAACGTGATCCCTCGACATCATAAGGCGTAACTCGTGGATTCAAAATGATAAAACCGATGATTGGACATCCTCCTCGATTACTCTAGTACTAGTGAAGTGGACACGAAGATGAAGAAAGTGAGGTTGATGTTTCATCATGGATATCCTTCCACCACACCAACTCATGACCCCATAAAATTATCGAAGAAGAAGTTGATGATCGTCTCCAACAAATAAAGATTGGTGATCTTTGTGATGGAGAGTGAGAAGGAATCCTACCTCCAACTCTTTGAAGGTACATACATATATTCACTTTTGATTACAAGGAACTCCGTCAAGTAAGTTGGGTAGAACATTCTATTGAGTGGTAGATGGTGCTAAGCCCATAAAGCAAATGCCATATAGAATGAATCCTAATTTTTCCAAGACCGTAAAAGAAGAAATAGATAAGTTCTTGATGCGGGATTCATATTTCTTTATGGAGAATTCGAGAATGGGTTTCTCCCATTGTGATCTCAATAAAAAAGAATGGGAAGCTATGCATTTGTGTTTATTACAGGAAGCTCAATAAGGCAACAAAGAAGGATCATTACCCTCTTCCATTTTCGGATCGATATTGGATGAAGTAGTTGGCCAGAGTGCTATAGGTTTCTTTGATGGATATAGCAGCTACAACCAAGTTCGTATAGCAGAGAAAGATCAGTTGAAGACCACGTTCACCACTCCTTGGGGAACGTTTGCTTATAGAGTTATGCCTTTTGGGTTGTGTAATGCTCCAGCAACATTCCAGCGTTTGATGAATAGGGTGTTCGAACCCTACATTGGGAACTTCATCGAGTATTTACGGATGATTTTTGCATCTATGGGAGAAAGTTGGACCACCTGCACTAGATGGAGACAACATTTCAAAGGTTAGATGAAGCACAAGCCTCACTATACCCTACAAAGTGTGTCTTTGGATGTTCTAAAGGCATTTTGTTAGGGCATGTTGTATCCAGAGATGGTATTAGTACCGATCCTGATAAAGTTTCAAAAATCAAAGAGTTACCATTTCCTATCAATAGAAGTAAGTTGAGATCATTTTTATGCCATGTGGGTTACTATATAAGGTTCATCAAGAATTTCTCAAAGATGCATGTACCACTAACCCAGCTTCTTGAAGAAGGATGTTACTTATGAACCGGGAAATAAAGCGCATGAAGCTTTTGAACAACCGAAGGAAGCCCCGGTGTCTTCACTGTTCTAAAGAATCCAGATTGGAGCAAGCCATTCATTGTGTACACCGATCCCTCGGATACAACACCTGGGAAGTACTACGAGCCAAAAGGATGAAAATGGGAATGAACATCCAGTTTACTTTGGGAGTAGACAAATGAGCAAAGATCTTGAGGTAAATTATATCAGAATCGAAAAAGAGGCTCGCTATCATTTTTGCTATAAAGAAGTTTATGAATTGCTTGCTAGGGTAAAAATTTCTAGTCAGAATGAGATCATCGTGCTCTAAAATATATTGTAAATAAGGCTAACCCATCGGGGGAGGATAGCAAGATGGATAATTTTGCTACAAGAATTTGAATTTGATATTATAGATAGGCCAGAAAGAAGCATGTCAATGCGGATGCACTCTCTCGAGCCTATGATGGTTTAGGATCATCTTGTGATGATGATGATTTCCCGATGCAACATTGTTATCCCTCGACACAATCCCTAGTGAATACATAGATATTTGGAATTATCTCGAATGAATTCAAGTTTCCCGATGATGCCAATGCAAAGACTAAGAGAAAGATTACTCAAGCCGTCGTCCATATTCTATTCTCGCATGGAGTATTATTTCGAATAGGACTCGATGGACAAAGACAAGAGGGCGGTTGGACGTGATCAAGGGAAGGAATTGCTAAAAGAATTCCACAATGGTACATGTGGAGGGCACTTCTCTGACAACTTACAAAGAAGAGGATCTTGGATGCAAAGTTATCACTGCCCACTCTTTTTAAAGATTGTTATAATTATTGTAAGACATGTGATATTTGTCAAACACATGGTAAACCGTAAGACTTCATCACTCCATTATGCCCTATTATTCCACTTGGTCCTTTTGAAAAGTGGGAATAGACATTGTAGGTCCACTTCCAACTACCTCACGCCAAAATAAGTATATTGTAGTTGCCACAGATTATTTAACCAAGTGGGTTGAAGCTAGGCCATTGAAAACAACTTCCATGGATGAAGTTGCAAGGTTCATATATGAACGCATTATCACCGATTTGGTTGTCCATTAGAAATTGTAATGATCAAGGAAGCCACTTCATTAATGTGGTGGTAGAAGCCCTAGTCAATAAATTTTCTATTAAGCACAGAAGGCAACAACATACAAGCCAAACAAAAATGGACAGTGGAATGAACAAATTTTGTGTTGTGTCAAATTCTAGCAAAAGATGCGAGGCTTGTAGGTACATAAGTGGGATAAAAGGATTCATGCAAAGCATTGTGGGAATATTGGGCAACATCAAAGTCAAACAACAGGATACTCCCCATTTTAGTTGGCATATGGCATTGATCTAGTTCTTCCTATTGAGTTTGATATTCCCACCGTGAGAGTTATGAAAATGAAAGGATGGATGAAAGTGATTCAAGAAAAGAAAGGTTGGTACATCTTCATTTGCTAGAGGAAATGAGGTAAATAACAAAGGATATAAGTCATAAGAAGAAAATGAAGCGTAGAAGGAATACTTTTATCAAAAGATCCGTTGGTCTCCATTTCATGTGAATGACTTGGTTCTAGTATATGATTCCAAATACAAAAAAAGAAGACAGAGAAAATTTCTTCCAAAATGGATGGGGCCCTACTAAATAGAAATTTGTGCATGAAAATGGTAATGCACTGACCCATTTGGAGGAATTGGATGGCACTCCCATTACGAAATGGGTCAACCACGACAAGTTGAAGATTTTCCAAGCACTGAGAATAGTCTACTCGAGGACGGAGTAGAAGATAGGAAGGGGGAAGATGTCGGCACTAAAATTTTCCTCCGTAATTTCTATTTCATTAATGTATGTATTAGGAATAGGATGTTGTTAAGTGTAATTAGTAGTAGCGTCGATAGAAGATAACGGCGCCATCAAGACGGTGCCACCAATAATGTAGAGTACTGCAATGATCAAAGTACAATAGAATGTTGTAAAAGTAAATATTTGTCGTAAGTGGTCCCAGTAATGTTAAAATGTCAAAGTTGGGATAAGTAGAGAAGTAGGGTCTACATGATTAGGAATTAGAAATATTATATTGGTAAGAAGGACAAGGAGTGAGGTCATAAATATTATGTATTTTATTTGTAAAAAGTCTAAAAATGTGGAACCCATGTGAAATGATAAGGTTTATCTTATCTTAAAAGATAAGCTTACATGTACAGATAAGAGTTAAGGTATGGAATATGATTCGTCAGAGTGGATTTATTATCCTATCTTAGAGATAAGATGGATAAGCCTGGAAATTCTATAAATAAAGAGGCCACCCCCCTCATTTAGCATAGAAGGAAGTAGTGAGAAATATTGTATGAAGTGTGTAAAAGAAGCCATCAGTTTAAAGGTGTGTTGAAGAAGCCATTAAGAGGTGTAATTGTAAAGTTTCTTCCATAGTATTGGTGGAAGGAAAGTGAAGTCAATAACACTTGAAGTACGTCATGGGTGAGATTGTAACAATTTCATGTTAATATTATAATTTACTTTGATATTTCAGATTTGTCATCATTATGTCTTATCATAGTCAATGGTATTCTTGTGTTACGTTTGTTGCTTTGTTTCAGATTACATCTACCAAACTAAAGGTGTACATTAGTAAATAATCATAGCACGAGGAGTTCCGGTGAAGAATTATCATAGTGCCGGATTGGTGATGACAAAGCACATTACTCCTACCATCACACTCACACATTGCATACCATTCCATTCCACTCATTTGTTGCATTTGCATATCTTGGTTGCACTTATTCTTGCTTACTTATACTACTTACATGATGCACTTTACTTACTATGTTAGCCAAATATTTTGTATGTCATTATATTTCTATATACACATGCACATTCACTTGGTCTCTAGTTGTGAATGCAGATCTTATAGGTTCTTACACACTGCAATGATGTTTGGCATTGTAACTCTTACTAGTCCCACCGAGGTTCTGTGGGCATTTACACTTACTACTCTTACACATTACAAAGTCTTTATCATTTCATTACATAATATTTCATATTCTTATTAGCACACTACTTGTTTAATCGATATATACATGCTTTGAAATACTTTTTTCTATCATTCTAACATGCTAACGGGTGCTTCATGTGAAACATTTGTTTTGCAGACTATATGCCACCCAGTTATCTCTGTTACAATTTGTTTGACGTTATTTTCTATTGTATGTTATTGTTTGTAGGTTATTCCCTTTGTCTTGTGTGCACACTGTATGCTTTTGGTCACTTGACCTTGATTGTCTTGTGACATTGTGAGCAATGTCCCATGTATGAAACCCACTTTTTGCGATATACTTTGTTTACACACTTGTTCGTTATATTTTCTTCTAATCACATGTTTACTAGATTTTTCTACTAACACATGTATCTAGCCACTTTGTTTGCATGTGCCTTAGTTTCTACCATGCACATTCCCCATATAGGGTATCCACATTAGTTCAGCTTTTAGTCCTCTCTTTGGGCCACATGTTCTTATTAGGGTCACATGCACCCCAAACGAGGGGGCATACATTGGGTGAATCAATCACCCCATACAACAACTTAGAGCTACAATACATACTGCGCATAGTACATGAACAAAGTAGTAATACATTCACATAATGACCCATAATCTAACTTGGGTCCTCTAAAGCACAACAAAAACACCAGCTCCCATAACAAAACAAACAAGATCCTGGGCACCCATGTCCTCCCTTGGGTACCTATGTCCTAGGGCACATATAGAAAATTTCTCATATTAGCACAGTCATATTAGTTCACAAAGTAGTTTCATAGGATCAAGTGCTGGCCTCAGAATTCAAAACACAGTCAATCTCCTACAATCTCCTTCAATCAAGAAAATTAGTACATTGAGAACAATACGAAACTAATTTAGAATAATAAGGAACAACACGGTAAATACCATCTGCAGTAGTGCTCATTTGGGAAGCTATTATGGAAGGAGAGTAGCATTAGACCTCTCTCTCCATCACTCTTCTATCGTGGCATGAGATCACCTAAAAAACTCACACTTGGCATGAGATCGACCAAAAAAATCACTCTTGGCATGATATCGCCCAAAAATCTCACTCTTCTACAACATTTTTAGGACATTTTTATCCTTTATAGTTCTATACATCAGTGCACACTTTCCTTTTTACATATTTTTACACACTTTTACATACTTATGCAAATTTTTCATATACATGACTTTGAATACTCTTTCGCTCTTCTTTTGTAGGTTTGTCCTTAATATGGAATAAAAAGAAACCTACAACAAATAGAACAATAAGCATAATAAGTACAACATGGTACAATGCATATGCTTCACCCCTAGGGTCACTTTCTCTTCCTAGTTTCCACGCTTCATTTTTTTGCACGCTTCACTTGTCCACTCTAAGACGTTCTTTACTACACGTTCTACATGGTTATCAAGTACACATCTCTTATCTACTTTATGTTATCGAGTATTCACTCAACTGCATAAATTCGGGGAAAATTTAGACTCAAAATCACGCACTTAGGTAAATTTCTAGGTCCTAAAATCATACTAGCATTTACATGATTCCTAGGCAAGAAAAATAGTAATTGACTTGTCTGTGTTTCTTACTTTCTATTTTGGTCTTACACACCCTATAGATCAGTCTGAAATTTTAATTTATCATATTTTATGACCTCGGACACCAGGGCCAGGCGCCCTCATCCCCTCTAGGTGCCCCTGACCTCTTTCTACCTTACTCACTCTTTTTGGGCCTCTTTTATCTTTTGAGTCTCTTATTTTCTTATGGTTCAACCTTCCAATTGTTAATTACAAAATTCAAACAAGGGAATCATATAAATACATAACTATGTGATCAAAATAAAGGACCAAGCTCTAAGCATTACTATTATCACCTAAGCTTACATCCAAAGGCATCCAAAACACTTAAAGGCATCCATCTAGCATCCATACAAGGGACTTGTATTTTCTGCATACACTGTATAGGAAGGGGAAGTTCATTATTCCATCCACACATGTTATACATTGTTACATTCTAGATATATCGACTATCTTGGCGTCATTGGCGCAAGGGTGACCTAAGGACACTATTTCACACACAAGCACAAAGAACTACATGGAGTCTGGAATGTAGTGTAACACTTAGTCATAAGTTCACTCTTCGGGTGATGGCTCTTTGAGGTTAGTATGACTTCACATATTTTATTTTTCATACCAATTTGATGTGTTTATGAGCTTGTGCAGATAGCTAGGTTTGTCTTGCAGGTTACATGCGCCATAGGCAATCAAAGTGCAAATATCAAGTGATTAACAACGAATAAGTGTGAAACCTTAGCAACATAAAAGAAAGCATATTCTGAGAATTTTCATAGTCACTAATGCCTAGAAGTATTCTCTGGCACCTAGGCACCCTCACCCCAACCTAGGTAGCCATGTTTGGATCTGTTCGTAAGTTGCAGAATTAATACCAAGCACTTGCAACACTCTACCCAACTTGTTCATCAGTTGCTCCGGTTCAGATCTATTCTAGGATAAGTGTAAATTAGCTAAGCCTTCTATGTCTTCTCTTTGCTTATAATATTGTATCATTAAAGTGCCTAATATTTGTATTCTATTGCTTTTTATAACATTAGTGACTCGAAATTATATTTAATCATAGTTTTGTTAAATCAACTACCAATTTTTTTGTAACACTTGATAATGTCCATATTATTTGGGTGAAATCTTGTTTTATTTTTTCCAATTATTTTAAAGACAAATACTTATATGGATGAAATAAAAAAAGAGTCTCCGATTAAAATTTCTGCTCACTACAATATTGATCAACTTGTTTCTTCATGCAGTTTTGTGTCATTACTAAATTCTCTTTAAAGCGGAAATCACCTCCTGTTGGTGTTAAAGGTGCCCTTTAGTTTCTCTTACTTTAGGCCGGACCCTTGAATTGGAGGTGAGGGATGGTGGATGTCAATGTATAAGTCCAAGAATGGGGACATTTTGGATGAACTATGAATTGAAGTGTTATACCACCATTATGCAAGCATTAGTCACTTAACCAATATTTCCCTCTTATCTGAAGCAAAGCATCATAGATACCCCTCAAAAAATTTGTTTACTACCTCATTTTAACCATCAGATTGGGGATTATATGATCAACTATGAGCTGATTGAAGATCTAAACATGAGAATAACTTAGTCCAAAATTGCTATTAAATATAGGATCATGATCATTGACTATAATCTTGGGTGTTCCATGTAGCTTTTGAACTATATCCATAAAATATATGACAATTGTACTCACTATAAATGGATGTGAAAAGGTAGAAAAATGAGCCTATACAAAACTGCCATAATTACACTTTTCCCTTCAAATTTTGGCAATCTTGTGATGAAATCCATGGAAATTGCTCCCAGCTCACTAGGAATAAATGGAGGTTGAAAAGGCCCGAAGACTTAATAGTTTCTCCCTTGTTACATTGACACACTTAGTATTTTGCCAAAAATTTATAGACATCTCCTTTCAAACCTTATTATAATAAATATTTCTTAATTATGTGATAAGTTTTCAATAACCTAGAATGACCACCCATTAGAGAAGCATGGAGCTCTAAGAGAACTTGACCTTTAAGGGTAGAGTTATTGCATAAGGATAACCTTGTAGCACAATCCATTCCCCTTCTATAAAAATTATTTTGAATTCTTGGATCTTGTTAGAGATTCTAAATGAGAGTGTGGGTCTCTATGTCATTCTACCATTATGATCTTTCCTGATCTACCCAATTTTCCTGTAATATGGACATGGCATATAACAATGCTTCTATGGACTCATCTCTCCTAGATAGTGCATTATCTACCACATTTTCTTTTCCTTTATTGTAAATTATCACAAAGTCATACTCCAACATTTTTGTGAGCCATTTCTATTTTTCTTTAGATGGTAGTGGTTACTCGAGAAGTATTTCAAGCTATCACGATTTGTCTTTACCTTATAGTGACAACTCATGAGATATGGTTTCCACTATTTAAGCGTATGAAGAATATCCATCATTTCCTTCTCATAAGTTGGTTATAATAGGTTCTTATATTTTATATAAAGACTCTCAAATGTAATGGGGTGGCCCTTTAACATAAGTAGTGTATCAATGCCACACCCTAAAGCATCACATTAAATAATGAAGGTTTTGGAGAAATTTAGGCAAGCGAGGTGGAGTGGTGCACATGGCCTTCTTCAATGACTCAAATGTCTGGGTTTCTTCCTCATTCCAAAGGAAAGAGTATTTCTTTAATAATTTTTTGAGTGGTGCTGTAATTCTACCATAATTATTCACAAATCTGTAATAATAACCTATAATCCATAGGAATCCCTTGAGGTTTTGAGGGTTTTAGGTATCTTTAAGTCCACCATGGCTTGTATCTTATGACGATCCACTTTTACACCTTTATAAGACATTATATGACCCAAGTATTTTACCTTCCTTACTCCAAAAGAACACTTGGAGGGCTTCACATAAAGGTGTTTTTATTCAAGATTGTCTAAAACCTTATTGGCATAATATAAATGTTCCTCCCAAGTCTTATTATAGATTACTACATCATCAAAGAATACCAAGAATTTTTTTATAGAAATGGTTGAATATTAAATTATCAAACTTTGGAAAGTAAATGATGCATTTGCAAGGCCAAAATGCATTGCTAGAATTTCATAGTGGCCCTTATGCATCCTAAAAGTTGTTTTATGCATATCTTTAGCATGAATTTTGATTTGTTGATATCCCAATCAAAGATATGATTTTGTAAAACAAAAACACATGAAATTCATCTAAAAATATTCAATGACAGGAATATGATACATATCTTTCATTGTGTATTTGTTGAGATCCCTTTAGTATGGACACATTTTCCAATCTTCATCCTTCTTTCAAACCATCATCACTCGAGAAGAGTAAACACTCTGACTATGGAGAATAATACTTGCTTCTAGCATCTCATGTAGAATATTTTCAATCCAACTCTTCTATAGATAAGGGTACCAATAAGGTCTAATATTGGGTGGTTGGCTTCTTGGTACTAGATGAATAACATGATCATGATCAATTTTGGGAGGAAAACCTTTTGGCATATCCCCAAAAATGACTAAGTGATCATTAATAATTGCTTGTAGATCTGATGGTATAGAACCTTTTGATGGTTGAGCTTCTAGTGAAAATAGTTGTTTGACAAAACCATTTGTAACTTTCTTGAGCATTTTTTTGTATTTGATAAGAACTTGCCAATTATGTTGCTTTTTCCTTAATCTGCGTAGTTCAAAATTCTACCCTTCATAATGGAACCTCATGAAAAAAATCTTGGAAGTTCATTCCAACAATTCCCAAGGTAGTAAGTCATTGAACCCCTAACACAATGTCTTCTCCCCATTGAAATGTCATACATGGGGCCTTCTAATAGGTAATATCCCATGGATAGCTTAATCTTATGGTACTTTCCTAAATAACTAACTTTACCTCCATCCGCAAGTATGATATAAAAATATGGGGTGGATAAATGAAGAAATTTAAGCATATGAACAACTTATGTTATGAGGTTTTGAGTAATTTTGAAGTCAATTAGTATTATCACCCTTTATTTCTTCATGAATCCAACAACCTTGAAGGTTTTTCAGGTGATAATTCCCAAAATTACATGACAAGAGATGGTTGAGATTCTTCATCCTTGATCTCTCCTGGAACTTCTTCCTCTTCCCGATTACTTCCTCCTCATTTTCTTCCTAATTAGGATCCTCAATGTAGAATAATTTCTTCTCAGTACACTTATGTCCCTTATTCCACTTTCTCTCACAATAGTAACATAGACCTTTGGTTTTCTTCTCTTCATTTTTTTGAGGAGTCAATCATGTTATTTGGGGAAATGATGGTGTTGGAATAATGTGTTCCTTGTGAATAATAAGACCTCGTATTTTTACTAGATATCTTTCCTCCACACGACGAGAAATTATCATGGATTATTATATCGAACCCAAATTAAGAAGGTGAACATAAAGTTGGATTTTATCCTTGAGTCCACCCAAAAAAGAGATCATTTAGTTGATCATCCGAGATGTCATTCTCATCGGGATATATTTTGGAACTACTAGATATAATCCTTGACTATCCTTGTCTATCGTATTTTAGCTATTTGGCTAAAATAGTTCTCTATAATACTATTGTTGCAATGTGTTTGAAGCTCATCAATAAACATATACCAAGTAATGGGAACCCTTGTTTTATTTTTCTCAAAAATCCATGCATACTAAATGAACTATTTTTGTTCCATATACAAGGATGTCATTACCACCTTTTTTCCACTTGGGACTTTATATAGATAAAAGAAATTCTCCATTTGGTTGATCCATGTGATCAGATCATTCCCATTGAACTTACACATTTATAATTTTGGAATCATGTTCGCCATGGGAAAAAGCAGTCCACCGGTTTATATAGAGGATCCCCTTGGTTGATGTGAATTGGATTTGAGTGTGCATTGCTTGAGGAACTTGTGTGGCTTGAAATGGAATTCATGTCAACCTTCATGCTTGAAAGAGTGATCATCAAATTTTTCCTCATTGATTCAAACCCCATCTTCATTTCACCTTTCACTTCTTGAAGACCATTGTTGAGGTTACCTTCCGGTGCTTGAATTTTACCTTCCATTACTTGAAGGTTACCTTCTAGTGCTTGAACATTGCAATTGAGGTCATCCTTACTCACCATATTATTAACCTTTTCCTGAAGTTGGTTGAATACCTTTGATACCCCAAAAGATGAAGATTCAAAATCCATATCTTCCTTATTTAGAGTCATTCCCATAGTGGCTTGACCCTTCCCTTGGCCTCTAGTTGATCTCCTATCATGATGTAGGGTTTAGGTCTTGGGATATATGGATTAGGGTATAAATTTAGGTTTTGGGGTTTCGTATGGTTATTGGCCGAATAGAGAGAAACACAAAGAACAAGCCCTAATTTTTTTCAAGTTTTCTGAAAATATAAGAAACTTAGAAAAATTCAAAAATGGAAACCTATGGAGCGAATTTATGAAAAACCTAAAATGGATATAACTTGTGTAAAATAAGTCAAAAGATTCTAAAATTTTGAGAAAAAATTGATCGATTTTGCCACTTCGGTTAAAATTTGTAAAAACAATCACTACTATTTTGGAGATGAAGCCAAATATTTAAAATTAGGTTTTGACCTATTTCTATCCTATATTCAAGCTCGATACCACTTGTAATAAAATTACTTAGATATATGAATATCAATAGCAATGTAACACTCAAAAACACCAAAATATAGAGAAATAATTGCAATATGCAAGTAAGCAACTTAGCCACTTTGAGGGAGAAATCTTCATACCATACAATAAGAGTCAAGTGTTCAATATGATATCATCTACTAATTACTAATTCCTATATATACCCTACTATGTTATGTAAAGCTCAAATCGGACCTACTAAGAATATGAAAGCATAAATGAATGTGATATGATATTATAAGATATTATGTTAGCCAAAATTTGGCCATCCATATCGATTGTTGGTCGAGAATTTGACTTTAAGTGTATAAGGAAGTCTAGAAGCTACACGTAGGGAATGCGCGTAAAAGGAACAAAGTAGCACACAAGGGCATGCACATTGGGAAATCAAATCAGCTTGTGAGATCGCATGAGAGAATGTGAACTTACCCAATTTTACACAAGATCTCAAAATAGAAAACCGAGTTGGAGTGCTTGCCCAAGTAAAGATTCAAGAATAGAGAAAGCGTGGAAACTTAATGGCCAAACAAGGAGAAGAACCCACATGCAAAGCAGGATAAAGCATATGCATGTAGAAGGCTAATAATAAGATTAAAAGAAAGTTTTATTTTTAGGATAATCTATTATTAGCTTAGGATGTAAAGCTTACAAGCTATTTTGTGAGCATGCCTATTATTAGGAAGGTGCGCAAGGCAGTGAAGGGAAAATCCTCACCCCTATATATATGTATATACATATATACATATATATGCATATATATGTGTGTGTGTGTGTGTGTGTACACACACACACACACACACACACACACACACATATATATATATATACATACATACATACATACATACATACATACACACACACACACATACATAGATACATAGATACATAGATACATACATACATATATATGATGTATGCCTTTGTTAAAGATTATGGGGAGAGAGATACAAAGTGCAAACCATATATGTTGTAGCAGAGTTATGCTAATTTGATACATATCTAGGGTTTTTATGGTCGTGTGCATGGTTCGCACTTTTCGTTGTAATGATTGAGTATCAACTTCCATGTTATGTAATTTTTAAGGTTACTAATGGATAATTGTGGTTGGATAATGGTAGTTCATGGATCTGAGTATGGTGATTTGATAATGCAATTGATATTAGTTTTTGTTTACATGGATTAAGTGTTTCCTTATTATATGTGTTGCGAATTACCATGGTGGTGATAATTCTTTGTGCATGATGAATATATGGATTGTGAACATGGTAATTATGCATGCTAACATAATGATAGGCATAAAAAAGCAGGGACATGGTGGTTGCACACACTTTGGGTGAGTATCTAGATCTGCATGCGGGAGAGGTGCCAACAAATAGTTAATGTTTGTGCAAATAAAAGACTACATTTTGGTTTTGTTGTCAGGACCTTTTTCAATTTTTTACCAGGATGTTTCATGCAGATGGCGTATCGAGTGTCTATGGAGAGTATTGAGAGTTGGGTAAAAGGTGGCCAAGATGTGTTTGCACAAAAATATAACACTGGACCTGGCTTTAATACATGCAAGTGGGTGGAGGATAATATGTATGAATTCTTGTATAAGATGTTCTTCAGTTTATTTCCAATAGAATTGTACTAGTGGTTGGAAGCTTACACATCAAACCAAATTTACTGCCATAGAATGAGAGTTTGGATGCAGGAAAACTATCAGAATATCTTTGATTCAACTAAGATGTGGAATACAATTGTGGATCATTGGTGGAAAGGTGTACTACGTAGTTCTATACTTTGGAGTACATGATTTCCACATATTCTTGTCCAGAGGAGGCGGAGAAATAAGATAACAATGCAATTGACCAGAGCTATAAGAGGAAGTTGCGAAGAATGCGTAAGGAACTAGATAGTAGCACAAGAACCTAAGATATTGTGAGGAAATCACAAGGATCACCCCACCCAAGCCAAATACGAGAGAAGAATACCCTCCCGGTATGGATAAGGCAGAAGTTGGTGACCAATGAGGATAGTGATGAGGAGTTTGAGGAAAAGGTGTGTGTAATGTAAAGACACCAATCATATATGATGTGGAGGATGAAGAATATCCCAAGGATGAGAATGTACAACATGATGCAGAGGTACCTAGTGAGCGCAAGGAAGGCCCCATGGGAGAAGAAGAAGAGGAAGAAAGTATTGATGGTGAGCCGTCAAGGGAAGATGAGGGAACTTCGGAAGGAGGAGGTGTGAACCCAAGTGTAGAGAAATGGATACCCACGGTAGGAACACTGGCGGAAGAAGAAATAATGAAGGAGGAGAATTTGCGCACGTCCTAGTTAAGCTATATTGATTATTAATCTAAAGTGGTACATGAAATATTTTAGAGTTTAATGCCAAGTGAAAAACTCTATGGCTGGGAGATGATTGATACAAAGGGTGTGACCATGTGCACAAAGAAGATGCTTTCATGGAGTATGCAAACTCGCATGGAGGAACCGAAATTTGAAATTTGTGATGAAGCATGTGTAAGGCACATAATGAAGAAAGAGCCATATACAACCCAAGTGATGGTAAAGCCAACAAAGTCGACAAATGAAAAACTAGTAATGCCTTAAATAAGATGGCAACAGAAGTGGCCCAAAGGAATTTGGATAAAGGAGCCACCATCAGGGTATTAGTTGAAGATAATAATAATAAAGAACACAAATTCCAGTAGCTTACAAAGGTGCGAGATAAGGCAAAAAATAACACAAAGTATGCATTCATCAAGGCCAAACATATTATAGATTTAATTATTACAGTGTGCTCAAAGAGATTCCTTAAAAAAGGATAATTAGATCCATGAGAATATCATGTATCAAAGGAAATAATTATCTTATACTCAAATTGTCAAATCTTAGGGTTCAATGCATAATAATCATTGTCATGATGTTTATTAAATCTATGATATTTGTAAAATGGTTTATCTTTGATTTTTTCAAGTGTATGGAGGGGATAATAATTTTTAGCTAGCTAAGTGATTAATAACTTATCAATTAGTTCATATAGAGTATTGTGTTGTCAAGCATTATCGTTAAACTAAAGAGGTTCTTTATGATGTGGTTGAATTCATCAACATTTGTTATTGATTTCTTGGACCATACACATTATTGCCTCTATATAGGACTTTCACTTGAGTTGAATGATCATATATATCATGCATATTATTTGGATAATAATGATTTCTTTTGTCGATATGTAAATTGATCATGACATGTAAGAAAATGATTGACATGGTCATGTAATGGATTCCTTAGATTTGATATATCATCCTTGAGGGATTTAATCGTGGTAATCTTGATAAATTGAATATTCACTTAAAAATCATGTTGTAATGCTTGAATGGATTTCAAGATATCCTTACAAGATAATTTATTATTATGTCCATGTATTAATGAATGACCCATATGAGAAGGCCTAAAACAAGATCTATTTAAATATCATCTTCGATAAAGAAATTTAGACGATCTATTCTAGCCTATTGAATGTCTTTAAGAGGTATAAAATGCACACTACAATTTTAAAAAAATACAATATCTTTATATTTATTATCATTTGTTTTGTATTTTTGAAAGATTGAAAATTTTATTTATGTTTATAATATTGAAATGACGTGAAAGTGTTCTATTCAACATCAAGAACGTAATTTGTACGAGGATCATAATCGACTTGTCTTGGATCAGCCATATGTTAAAACATACAAAGATAAAGTGAACTTAATGTTCCATTTTCCTAGAGCTAATATAGAGTCATGATGTATTCTTCATCAATAAGGGCGGGCCCTATTTAGCCATAGTGGACTTATAATGTGTTGTATTGTGTTGATAATCAAGAAGATAGTCATGCTTAATTATGATTGACATATGGAGTTAGGGAAGTAATACTTTTGTGATTATACTAGTAAATAGTGTATTTCAAACATATCAACCATGATCTACCATACCTTTACTACTATAATAAGTATGTAATATTCTATGAGTGACATACTATAACCTAGAATTCATGTGACTATTCATATAGAGGAATACTATTTGATGGAGTAAGGAAACTATTGTGTAACACATCATATGTGTATACATTTTGTTCTTATTTATATCGAGTGTATCATGTTCACAATTATTTACATGTATATAATGTGTGAACATAAAATATAAAATCTAGAGTGTTTGTTTTTCTCCATTGTATTGGTAGGATACGATTATTTTAGCTTTGTAGAGAGCAACTTGAAAGTGTGTTGATTGTCTTAATAGCTTTTAAGGTATGTATCTTAGATATTAACTCTTGATAATGGTTAACATCGTGAAAAGTAAGACAACGGTCATAAAAAAGGTATTTCTTGGTTTCTGGATAACTTGCTTTCCATGAGGTGATGTGATCTAGGTAGTGCTAATAAGCCACGATCAAGTAATAAAGGTAAGAAAACTTTTTATGTATCTATATTTTTAGGAAAGGTAACATAGATAAAAGTTACAATAGAATGTTAATGCATATAACTATGTCCCACTTGGTGGCAAAAATAATTTTCAAATATGACTACTAAATAAATCTTAAAAAATACTATATATATTTTTAAATTTTCATTTAAATTGTGGATGCCCTGCACCTACCCGCACCTTGCTATTTTTAAGCTCTTAAAAATACATGTTTGGTCATTTTACATGTGTTTGATAATGTTTTGGTTGTAAGAACTATTTTGTTGAAGCTACAAAAGTGCAAAAAAGTGGGACGAGTTATATCTTTTCAAGTAACATAATGTTGCAAAATACATAGATTGATAGCATGGAGTAAAGGTAGAGTATTATAGATTTGACAAATATTTTACTCAAAGTAGTAAGAATAGGTGTAGGTTGAATACGAATACAAGTTTCAAGTGGATAATATTGATTTTTATAGAGATACGACCTTCTTAGGCGGAAAGGTGTGCATATGGTTTTTCATACAATAATTAATTATATAGTTCTGTTGTATATATCTCCCCCGGGTAAATATAGACAAACAAGAATATGGAAATCAAGGAAAATTGAAATCCTTCATTTTGGGTTTTGAAAGTGCATTACATGGTCGAAAACCTGACATTTATTGCATCACCAAGTGCCTCTAGCGCACAACACAAAGTGTCGACATGCGAAAATTCACGCCCAAGGTGCAGGCTTGGGGCGCATAAACACAAAGTGTCAACATGCAAAAATTCGTGTCCCAGCGCGAGTTGGGGACGACACAGACAAAGTGTCAACATGTGAAAATTCGCACCCAAGGCATAGGCTGGGGGTGCACAACACAAAGTGTCGACATGTAAAAATTTGTGCCCAAGGCGTAGGTTGGGGCGCACAACACAAAGTGTCGACATGTGAAAATTCGCGCCCAAGGCGCGCAGTCGGGGGCGCACAGCACAAAGTGTCGACATGCGAAAATTTGCGCCTAAGGCGCAGGTTGGGGGCGCACAACACAAAACGTCAACACCACATTTTTAGCACCTATGGTGCACTTAAGAGTATGTTGACATGAGGATAGTTGCGCGAGGTGCATCTTCAAGAGGTGCAACATTTTGAGCGTTGACACCCGAACCCGATAGAAAGCAAACCCTGACGCAGATATTCAAATGGCCATAACTTTTCACAGGGAGCTTGGATTCACGCAAGGTTGGAATTTTCAGAAAGCTTACGAGGTCCTCTATCCAACTATGACTAGATATATTTAATTGGGTGAGAACAAGTTCTTCAAAAATGCAAAATACAATTCGCCATTTTTGGGTTTGCTAAGGTTCTCACCTACCGCCATAATGAGATGAATTAAATGCAACCTGGAGGTGGTTGGGGTAGATTTGGAATTCCTCTCTCTTTTCTCTCTCATTCTTCCTATAAATTGTAAGGAGGGGCTTCTTTCTAAAGGTTGGACATTCTTGTTTTCCCCCTTCTTCTCTTTGGTAGGTGGATTTGTGGAGTTCAAACCTCCCATCTAAAACTGTAATGCAACTTTGCCTCTTGGAATTTTTGTAGTGTATTGTATCAATCTTTAGAGAAAATAATGCATGTCTATGGATGATTCTCAACCCTCTCTATGTTCATTTGCATCCTCCTGATCTTTCATTGCAAATCTGGTTATCTGTGCATGATCTTGCATTACATTTTAATGGTTTGTGTTTATTGGCAAGACAGATGTTTCTTCATTCCTCGGTGCATCACCTTTGTTAGTTTAGGTTTATTTTCATGCATCTTCTTACCCTATCTCCTTGGCATTCAGATTAGGTTTTTTGAGTAAACCCTCTGCATTTTTATGTGTGCATCTGAACAGAGGAATAGGAACCGGCCTTCATCCGGAGAGCTTTCCCGATTCACAAGATCCCACACTTGGGAAAGGCTCCATGTTATGCAATCACACTGAGAGTCTCAACCCATCGAGTTGTAGACATTCGGGGGTGCTGTGATTTGTCATCAACAGTTCCCAGTGTAATATATCTCAAAAGGGTATGTAATTTATAATCATACTCATCAATGAGGTTAAAATTTAGATTGCGTAAGTGGTAAATTCATATAATCATCATCACTTTCACAAAGAGTCAATAACGAAGCCACCTTGTTTATTTATATGATTTATTAAGGGTAACTTATGAATAACCTTAAACTCGTGGTGGTGGTAATGTAGTAAATTGCACTAACTTAGAGCGTTCATTAAATAAGTCATCTACTTATGGAAATATGGCTATGTATATTGAATTGACATAAGCTTAGTGGGTGGCATAAATGACTTATGATCATGACCTGGTACTTGATTTTCTAACCACATATATGTGTAACTTATCAAGAGGGATAGGCTATGTTTGACGGGTAATAATAGGCTTGCTAGAAGATTTTTTTCAATTATTACAATACTTGATAGCTTCCTCATTTGCATTAATAGTATATTCATAGACATCATTTATAAATTTGACAAATTGATGAAGATTATATGAAATGACCTCCATATCATAGATCCATGGATGTTCCAATAGCAGATTATTTTAAACAACATTTTCTATAATATGAAATGTAGTTGGGAACATTTAGGGACAAATGGTACATCCAAAATGATTTTACCAATTATAGGTCATTCAATATTATAAAATTATTCAATAATAATTTGAGTGTTATCAATAGTACTCATGGAGATACCTATTTGTTGAAAAAAGGAGCTAGGGAAAACATTTAATTTAGAAACAATATCAAATAGTGTCCTTTTGATCATAAAACCATGAATCCATGCAATAAAAAGGAGGGGTAGACATTGATACCTTATATTATTAGGATTTAACTATATAAGAGATAAACTAACATCATTTCCATATTTTTAAATGTTTTCATGATAGAAGAAAAGGAAGATGATTTTTTATTAGTAGGCATGGTAGTAAAATGTAATTATTTGCACGAAATGTCCTTGTTGGTAGGTGATTTCTTGACTAATTCCAAAATAAATACTATAGTAGGTCTATTTATCAATTGATCTACAATTTTATAACCATTTCGAGGAGCACTAGGTGTGTAAAAGCATATACGTGTGTCCAACTTGGTGGCTAAAAATATTTTAAAATCTTACTAGTAAATAAATATTTAAAAATACTATAATAACTTTAAAAACTTGGGCAAATTCTGGATGCCCGGCACCTTGGTATATTTAAGGTCCTAAAAATGCATGTTTGGTCATTTTATATGTGTTTGATCATGTTTTAGTTATGGGACATATTTTTCTAAAGGCACAAAAAGTTAAAAAGTGGGACATATTTATTTAAAGTACTAACATATGGTGGTGGAGGAATATGTTGATTGCCCCTAGTGGCTGGCTTTCCTCATCTTATATTGAGAACATAGACTATAGATCCCAATATAATATTAGGGTGAATAGTGGGGTAGGATGATCTATCTTAAAGAATATCCAAAGTGAGGGGGAGGCGGGTTAAAAGCTTACATGAATCCCTTTGTAATCAAGTACTAACATAGATGACCTTGGATCGGAAATTGATATGAATGGGTTCATATCAAGGATTTATGAAAATGTGTATGAAGTCATGTGTTAGAAAAAGGGGATTACTCTTTTCTCTCTAGTTGAAGAGAGGTATGAACATGGTTAAAGGGATGATAACACAACCTATCTTGAGGAAAATTATTTATAGACCTCATATATGCAACAAATGAGTAAGCAATGAAAGAAAAACATGAGAAAAAACCCTTAAATTAGGACAAGAAACATGCACTAAGTAATAAAGGGAAACCCTAGGGAATGTAGGGTTTTTTGGATCATAGAAATGGAAAAATGTTCAAATAATATTATTCACACCAAAGTGTGTATAAATATAAGAGACAAATCAATTAGGATGTAACCGCATGATGGGTAGGCATAAATTCCTTATAATACATTGTAGTAAATATTAGTTTATGCTAACATCCCCCTTATTACATTTTTACAAATTTACCCCACATCATCTTCATATTATTGATTCACCATATTTTTGTGTCAAAATGTGTCCTTTGGTTTATTGTGGCGAGGATGTCATCTAAATTTATGTGAACCTCTACGACTAGATGTGCTCCCATTTTTAAAATCATAGATGAAGAGGTGAGATCGATATACTCAAAGTGAGACACAGACACTCTTGAGGATGTTCAATGTCACATTCATCATCTCGCATTGTAGCCTTCTACAATCTCGCACAACTCTTCTTCATCTATATGTCGACAAGACTCGAGTCCATTATGTCCTTGAATTACAAGTTTTGGAGATTTTTAAGCAATGTAAAGTAGAAAATAATGCTCTCTTGGGGTTGAATTCAGTTATCTCAAAATGTTGCATGTATCTATGGTTGCTTGTAAGTTACATCCTAACCGCTTTCTCTCCGCATTATACACACATCACTTTGTGAATAACATTATTCAAATATTTTTACATTTCTCCGACCTAATAGTGGTATCGAGCATGTGAAGGAGCGTGCAAAAACAACCACAAATAATGATTGGAAGAGTCTTAACAACTTCATGCATTTCCTATTTTTCCTCTCTCGTACATGCCACCATTTCCATTAAATAATATAGCAATAAAATATGCTACCTCTTCTATGCATAAGGTTTTGGTGACTAGAAGGCTTAATTAGGGTAGGAAACCTAATAAAAAATAGCTTGATAATTTAATCAAAAAGTATGTTCACTAAATTATTAACCATAAAAATAAAAAGTTTGGGATTATCATCCTTTACGTATTTAAATTCAGGATTAGGTTAGCAAAAATATGTATACTCATGTTATTAATTAACATTTAGATCATAATATACATATATAAATTTCAAGATATATCAATTAGAACATGTGTTAAATAGATTACGAAATGAGAAATCAAGTATACCTAGTTATTTAACTACTCTAAAAGTTGGCATGGGTGAGAAAGATAGATGAATTGGCTAGAAATTCCCTATAGATTCTTTTCCTTTGATTATGGAAGTGTAAACTCAACAAGGAAAAACTATCACTTTTAGATAGAACCATTTGTTTGTTATATTTTTATACTTTGTTCTATTTAGGTTTATTATGGAGCTGTGTGAATGTACGTGTCCTTATGAATGATTGAAATATTGTTTTTGTAAGTATTAGTCTCGTACATGTGTACAAACCTTTATAACAAGTTGAAATGATCCAAATCCCTAACCATGGTTAAAACTCCTACAAAAGGTTATTATTTGGGTTAAAGTGCAATCCATATGTCACCTACAATGGAACTACTATGAAGAGACCTCAAACAAAATGTAGTTCTCCACTTATAAATGTGATATCAATATGGATGCAACTATATTTGATAACACTATAACTTGATAGTGCTTTGTAATGGCTTGCTTATCTTTTCTTAACTTTTCATTAAGGGATATTGACTTGGGAAGATTGAATCTTGAATGTGGCTTTGAGTGTTTCCAACTTATGTGGGATCCACTCCTAATTTATTCTTTTGAATTAGAGAAAATTATGAGAGATTTGTATTCCTTTTCAAATATAATTTCTAGTGGAGCTCTTATAATTTCTATATGAGTAAATGAGTGAATTTGACCTTCTTATATAGGGTTCCATAGGTTTAATTTCAATTAAGTATAACCAATGAGGAAAGTATCGATCCATAAAAGATATTAGATTGAAAAAAACTACTCAAAATGCCCTAGAAAAACTTTCGGATTTTGGACCAAACCATTGGAGGGATTGGCCTAGGATGGACGTGAGGTACCATTAAGTTTTGTGTGCAAAAATTTAGATGATTGGAGTTATTTGAATTGATGTGAGTTTTTCTATGAGTGATTGAAGATTGAAATGAAAAATAAAGTCTTGAAATAGGACTAAGGATATAATAATAAGCCTCAAAATAGGCGCACACATCATGATTTAGGATTCAGATAATATTGACATTATCAGTGATAAATTCGAGCTATTTTTTTATCATAATAAATTAAATATTTATATGTTTTTTCTTATGAATGGAATATCGAAAACCTCTCAAAGACCTTATAATGTATCCCATTTGTAAATTTAGTCATATTGTAATTATTTTTATCATTTTATGACATCTTAATGTATTAAAGTTATTGTTTTGTATGTAATAATACATTCATGAATGATGAGGATTATGGTAGAGATGAAGATGACGAGGAAAAGATGGAAGATTCTAATTATTATGAGGATAAAAAGGACTAATTATCAAATTATTTATTTAGAAAAATGGGATATATTCCCTAAACATAGTGTATAAATTATTAATGTGCTTTAATAATTTTAATGTTTAATTACATTGGTTTCAAGTGAGAGATTAATTACATTGGTTTCAATACTGAGATGTAGATTTCAAAAAGAGGATGGTTGGGAACCTATAGGTAGGGCAAGGGTAGGAGGTAGATTGTCTAGATCTAGAGTAGGGTAAAGAAGGTCATCCAACACCCACATGGATTTTTAATTTCCTAAAGATGGAAATGAGTTTTCGGGATGTATGATGGTTTTTTAATAAGTGCACCAATATAGCGGTCATGGGTATATCTCCTCAAGAACCAATATGAGAACTATTACAATCTATACTCTTTATACCTCACGGTGGAGGAGGGTAGTTACTAGCTAAAGGTATGATATTGGTGGGTTGATAGGTTCATCTATAGGTTTTTATAATCTATGATTGGCAAGTTCTTGAGATCCTATCCTAATATTGATTTTATTTAATAATGGTCTTCAAAAATGAAGCCTAATATTTTTTTAAAATGTGTTTATATGGTCAAATGTTTTTTCCTATTTACCTTATCTACTATAGAAGATTACACTCATATAATTTTGGGATGACCCTAATTCCTTAATAGAGAAGGTTAAATTATAAGAAAATGAGTCCTGTTTTTAACCTAACAAGTGAGAATATGCATCTTATCTCTACTTGGATAATTTTTCCATGATTCTCGTTTGAATTGCAGAAACACTAAAAATGATGGGTATCACTAAATCTATTATATTCCTCATAAGGTCCTTTAATGTGGTTACAAAATCTAGGAAATGAATGGTTCTATATAAATTTTGTGTTTATGCTAAGAATTATACATCTCTCCTAACTTCCATAATTGTATGTTCTAAATATGGAAGCTAGGTCCAATAAATAAAGAACACAAATGAAGATTTATTATGTTAATCTTTCCATAAATTGGGAAATTTGAGGAATAAATGTTCTTATATTATGAAGGAGGAGAATCTTGTGAGTAATAGAAGTAGAGTAATGTTTAAAGTAGGTCTTATAAAAGGAATCTAAAAAGATTGATATAAATATAGGAAAAAGTAACTTTGAACCTTTCGGTCTTACATGTTGCTAATGTAAATCTAGAACAGAGACACAAATAATCAATTTCGATTGAGGATGATAACCAACTAAAATTTTTGTACCTTGGTATATAGGAAAACCTTGATCCCTATGTATCGCTTCCAAATGATTTGATGATTAATATTTTAAGGAAACTATTATTCTAAGATTTTCCAACGATGACAAGGAAGAGGATGCGACATTGTTGGAGGAAAACAAAATGATCAAAAATAACTTTGGAGTTTTAAAAGAGACTCTAATATCCCACTATAAATAACATATGTGGGTCATCTTAGGACTCAAATATTTAGTCGAGATTTATAACGAGGATTATTTAAATAATCAAAACTAGAATGAATTAGATTTGAGTCAGCTAATGAAGTTTTGGGGTGATATGATGAGCATGCTTGATCATTCTACTCGATCTCCCAAGTCTTCATGTTGGAATATGAAATCATATTTTCACCATAATTCCCCGAGAAAGGTGTGCCAAGGCGATGTGTAATTGATTTATGAGATTGATAAATGTATAAGGTAGATGTTTGAAGGAAGTCAAGGTTAACAATGTGTATTTCCTACAAGAGAACTTAAAGGAAAATATTGCATAGTTTAATGGATGAAATTTAGTTTCGCATACAAAATTTAAAGCAAAAATGAATTCGTTGAATCTCCTATTTTAATGAGAAGTGGTAAAAATCGAATGAGGAAGCCACTAGGTATCAACGAGTTTTGTAGTGGAGAAGATTGTTTCTTGACTATTTTTTCTTTTCTAAATGTTGGATATTGGTTGTGATGGTTGGTTGTCGTGTGTTGAATGTGTGAAATTTGGATGGTTGGTAATGTTTAGCGACAATTAGTTGTCTACTTATGGGGCTAGACATTCTTTTATTAGTTTTCTATTTATGTTGTTGTTGTCTATATGCCTTTTTCAGGTGGTATATATTATACATAGTTCATGCTTTTAGTTATATTTTTGAGTTATTAATTCTTTATCCTTCGATGTGTATCTTGAAAAGGGTTGGAGTCCATTCAAAACCTCCACCTTTACCCTCTATGAAAATGATTACAATCACGAGTTTCATATTTATATAAGTATTATAAATAAATATTTTATTTTTAATAAATTAACTTTCAATTGTATTTTTATTTATAAATCAACTATAATTGTAAAACATCATAAAAAGAAAACAATTTAAATATATTTTATATATAATTGGAATCTAAAATTAATTTACACAATACCTTATTAAAATAATTTAGAATTTGAGGTTATTATGTAATTTGATTCAAAAATATAACTTTTATTAAAATTGTGATGTAATTGGTATCAAGAAAGCTTGATGTTCAAAGGAACATAAAGCAACAAAATGATTAATGGACAAACACAACACATGATTAGTTTTTCGGTTCTTTATTGATAAAATTGGAGCACATTTAAGCTGAAAGGTATTTTTTTCCACAGATGGATATAGATCATGTAAGAAGATATGTAAAAAGGGTGTATATGTTTCTAGTTAGTAAAAAGGAAATGTTGGAATGTAGGGTCTGTATCAACTATTTCAAGTATCTAAGAAACCCTAGGATCATTTGAGCATGGAGTTTGCTTAAGATTTTTTAAAACGTAGAAGGGGTATTATTCTATCTTTGTTTTGGTAGTTAACAATTCTAATGTGGATCATTTTATATATTCTAAAAAGACTAGTGATGATATGCGTGTAAATGATACATTTTTTGGAAATTGGTGCCACTTCATAGAATGCCCCATATCATTGTTTTTAATAGAGATACAAAATTTGTTGGATTCTTTTGAAGAACATTATGGAGGAAAATAATCACCAAGTTTGAAGATTAGTTATGCATACCATTACGAGTGGATGGTCGGGAGGAGTTGGTTAAGAGAATTTATAGAAACATGTTAATATGTTTAGTGGAAGAAAATCCTAGACTTATGGGGCTCAATCTACGTGCATGTTGAAGTTGAGTATTAAAGTTTGATAAATAGAAGTGATAGAAGATCCCATTTGGGGTATTTATAGATAAATTGCTAGAGGTGGCACAAAATTATTAAACATTATGAAATAAAGAGTGGATAGTGAAATATTAGAGGACTCTCTACAGTACATGTGCGACACAAATTTTTTTTTTTCACATAGTTAAAGATGAGTAATGCAAAGTATAATAAGTGCACAAATTCAAGGAATATGGGGAAATATTTTTCAAGCAGGGACATAATATTAGTACACCTTTGGAAAGAGACTTCCTTAAGAGGAACTTATGATAAGTTGAAGTGGAAGAAGATAAGTGGATAATACATGGTGGTGAAAACATTTGCATCCAATGCATATGAGATAATGTTGCAGAGGTGGTATAAATGTCTTCTATCTTTAATGTTGTGGACTTGTACCCTTACTATGAGGTAACAAAATGTGCCAAAACTATTATACCTAGAAGTTGATTGGAAGCACTAAGTGATAGAAAAGTGGAATATAAATTGAGAAGGTAATTGATTTAAGAGTTGTAAATAAATGCATGAAAGTAACACAAAATATCCGGTGAAAATAAAAGGTAAAGAAGTTGAGGATGTGACATGGTTGAGTTCAATAGAAAATTTTAAATATGGAAGATCAATATAAAACCTCATTGAATGTATATGAATAGAGTTTATGAGTAATTTCTCTTACTATAATTGTATGAGGTAAGAGAAAATGAGCCCGTAACCAATCTTTCATAACAAAAACACTTATATTATTGATAATAAGCCTTACAAATGGAGCCAAATTAAAGAATAGGAGCACCTAGGCAGTAAGTAAAGTGAACGCCCTTCTTAAAATATTAGTTAATAAGTTTTCCCATAAAAAAAAAATTAAAAGTTATTTACATTATTATATTTTAATTTTTTGTATAAGGATCATAATAAATCACTAATTTTGATAAATTGGTATACAAAATGAATAAAAATGTGCTATAAAATTTTCAAATAAGGATAGGTAGTAATCCATGGATGGAAAGAATTAATCACATGAGGTGAACAAAGCACAACTTATTTACAAATTAATAAAAAATATTAGGCTACTCCCATGGTTTTGTGAAGAATGATAATTAGACCAAGCCTACTAATTCCTCCATAAATAAGAGATATTCCCCCTAAAAATTAGAAATATAGAATTAAATAATTCTTTTCTTCAATTATATTTGCCACTACTAGCTACACGAGTGGCATTATAAAAATACATGAAAAGTCATTTTTGGTCTTTTTGGGCGGGCGCATATAATGACTATGCAACATCAAATGTTCATGCGCCCCCTTTAAATCCTTTGGCGCATGCTTTCTCCTGTCAACAAGCATTTTGGTGCGCCTCTCTATGTTGAGTCCTTCCTGCGTGCGCCAAGGCGCATGCGCCTTCCTGTCAACAGATCATTTGTTGCGCCACTTTTTGGTGCGCCAAGGGCGCACATATTCCTCTGTCGACACCACTTTCGGTGCGCCAAGGGCGCACATATCTTCATGTTGACAAGCCTTTGGTGCGCCAAAGGGCGCATGTTTTCTTGTGTCGATAGCTCTTTGGTGCGCCACTTGAAAAGTTGGTGGCACATTTATTGCTTCCTCGCCTATAAATAGGCAGCGTCTGCGCTGTCATTATCACCAACGGAAATCACGTGATTTTCTCTGTACCTGTCTGCGCACCAGCCTGTCGCTTTCGAATTGCTTTGTGGACCCATTTGCGCATTTCTTCGTTATAAATATCCGGGTAAGTGGCCTTCTTTCTTTTGTGTTTTGTGTTTGTGGTTTTTGGATGCTATTGTGGGTATGAATTGGATTGAAAAGAATGAAATCATGAACTTGCTCCCCCCCTGCTGTCTTTCCACATGATCTTCCCCCTCTTTCCAGATCTGCTGGTAGAGGAAGCTCTGTTCTAAAAATAATAATAAGCTTGGACCCCTTTGTTTAAAAGCTATTTCTATCACCCCAATGAACCCTAAGAACAAGCTTAACCATATGTGAAACCCCTCTGAGAGAATCAAAGCTTAAAAGGAAACTGTATTTTCCTTCTCCTTCGGCGCATTGGCGCACTCTGCAACATGAAGAACAGTTGCGCCAATGGCACATCTGTCGCCCCTGTTACACAAAGAGCAGCCGCGCCAATGGCACACATTCCCTGCCTGTTTCATCATGAAAAGTTGCGCCCTCATGGCACGCTTTCCCCGCTTGTTGCAAACGCTTTCCTTGCGTCCTGCTTGGCGCACCAAACTCGTATGTTGCATTGATAAAATTCGCGCCATTGGCGCACCCAACATCCATGTAACAATCCTTTCATATGCGCCAAGTGCAAAGCTATAAACGGCGCAGGCGCATCCACCATTGCAACAACATTGTGTCATGCAAACCTTTCATGCGCCACGCCAAGTTCCCTTAAGCGCGCAAAAGCATATGTTACACAAACCTTATATGTGCCTTTGGCGCACCGAAGTTCCATGCAACATGAAAGATATATGCGCCACGGGCGCATCCTGTTCCCGTGTAACATAAAGAATTCGTGCGCCCTTTACAAAATGCATCCACATGGCGCAGGCGCACTTGTGCTTACAACAACAAAGAATGCACCCTGCAGTGTCTATGCGCCATGCGCCCTTTGGCGCTGATTTACCCTTGCAAAGCAGACCCTTTCCCGTGCGCCTTATCTATTTAGCTCTGCAATCTGCAATATCCATGCGCCATGCGCCCTAAGGCCTCAAAATTGCTAACTCTTTCTTCTGTCAACATTTCAATGGAAAATCAAACAGCTGACACATGGCTTTCTTCAATTGGGTTTCACTTCTTATTCTTGCAGATCAGCAGCTAAGTTCAGAAGAACATATGTCAACATCAAGCAAGAGACCTACCAAATCCAAAGGCAAGGCCAAGCTCACAGAAGAAGAAATGAAGTATAAGTATCAGAGGGTCAGAATGCCCGAGTCCCAAGCAGAATGTGACCTGGACATCAGAGACTCAGAGTTGGGTCATATCGATATGGAAGAATTCTGGTCCAGAACCCAGAAGGTCACAAGAAGTCCATGGATGGACAAGCTGATAGCAAAGGCTGCCTCGCACTTTGCCGAGGAATCCCGCCAAAGCTGCCATTAACAATGAATTTATGATGGTGGTTGCCCGGTGCTACAATAAAGACACAAGATGTGTCGTAAATGAGAAGGGCGAGGTCATAATCAACCTCACTGCCCGCCACTTTGAAATAATACTCGGCATTCCTCATCACCGCACTTTGTGGCCGTCAGCCAAGAAGATTGTGCATTAAGGCCTGGGACGACAATGAAGATCAGTGCATGCAGCTGATGAATGAGGTATATTTGAAAAATAAAAAGGTGGTGACCCATTGGCCACAAATCATTCACCGCAGTGATTTTTCAGAGGAGCTCAGTGACACCATCACATTCCTGAGCAGGGTGTTTGGGCTTCCTGACGCCCACTATTTCCACAAATGGATGTTATGGTATTTAGAAACAATGAACAAAAATATGCCCGATCAACGCTTTGAGTGGGCAGAAATCATAAGCAGCACGATATCAGAGCAGCTGCAACAATTCCCCACAACGGGGAGGTTCTACATGAATTCCTATGTTGTTTATGCTGCAGCTTCAGAAAGGGACTACCCAGCTCTGATGCGGAGTGGGGTTTGGCCCCAAGTTAAAATCTATGAATATTATCCAGAGCTAAAGCTGGAAAATAGCATCCCTCAATTTACAAAGATCAATGATGCATTTTTCTATTTCATCATCTGCCTGTTGAGGCCAAATATGGCTCACGGTCGCACGACCAAGAGCATCGTGGCAGCCACAGAGAAATGGGGGGCCCTATTCACTCAATTCCCCACATTCACTTATCTGAGGGTGGCTAACTTCTTGGGGGAGCCAACTAGACTGCCAAGGTATGCTGGGCCCAAGTTGATTCTGCTAGAGCTGTCAAGACAGCTAGTCACCTACCATGAGAAATGCCTCAAGAGAAAGAAGGGTGGAACTCCTTTCCCCCTCACAGTGGGTAGGTATACATGTCTCACTCACCACAAGGCAAAAGACATGTTTGCAGAGCTGGAGCTGCCGAAATCAAACATGACTTCCCAAAGAAGGCCCACCTTCGACCCAAGAAATTTTCTGCCTAGGGCTAAGCTCGATCCGATCCACATCCCTCAGATCGAGGATATCTACATTGACTTATATCATGAGGTGGAGCTCAGGAGGAAGGACCATTCTCGCTTGGCCTTAGCAGAAATCATCCAGTATGGGGTGGCCATCATCCCCAAAGGCTACCAAACTACT
The DNA here is from genome assembly GCA_018340775.1 of Taxus wallichiana var. yunnanensis. Taxonomy (NCBI): domain Eukaryota; kingdom Viridiplantae; phylum Streptophyta; class Pinopsida; order Cupressales; family Taxaceae; genus Taxus; species Taxus wallichiana. The sequence continues at coordinate 172,736,769 of CM031235.1, forward strand.
GAGGAGGAAGTGGATCAAGTGTATCTTGACACAGGTGGGGACGATTGGCCTTTTTGCATTGATTGATAGAACCAAAGCACCTCAGACAATTGAGGAAAGGGTCAAAGAAACTCTGCGCAGAACAGAGCATTGGTGCCGAATGAACGGGCTCATCTACCTCGGAGTCGATTTCACAACCTCTCCGTTGGGTAACGCACCTCCTCGATCAAAACAACAGCCAAAAGGCAAAGGAAAAAGCAAAGAGGGTGAATCCAGCACCACTCAAGAGGAAGCTCCTGAAAGTCCTCCTTCCGCCGCACCCGAACAAGTTGTAACTCTGGCTTCTCCAGAGAAAGAAGTGGAAGAAGATGTTCAAATAGGCCCATCCACTCGTGATGTCGCCACTACGCACAACAACCGAGGTCCCCTTCGTCCCTTCTTCTTCTCCTCTCCTTCCTCCTCGAGTGACTCAAGCGACCATTCCTTTGGTCGTGTCCTCTCCTTCTTCTTCTACTGCTCCTCCCGCTTCTTCGTCCATCTTCTCTTCTCTCGCGGACCTGTCCCCCTCCATTTCTTCCCTCATCTCTGAGCTCCCTTCCCTTCCTATGTCTTCCTCTCCTGCAGTATCTCTTCCTCCCGTGAGCACTTCCTCGGCCTCCCTCTCGATGCCGCCTCCAAGTGTTTCCACGTTTTTCCCTTCTACTACTGCAGCTGCCCCCTTCTCTGTTTCTGGTCCTTCTCCCACAAGTCCAGCCTGGATCTCCCAGCATCTAAGTCAACAGAAAAGGAAAGTTCCCATCGCTCCGATGGACTTCTCCGTAATCCCATCAAAAGGGGCAAAGAAGCAGAAGCCCATCACACGCTTCTCTCAGAGTGCTTCGGGAGAGAGGGTAATGGAGATCGCATACCCCAATCCTCTGAAGGATAAAAAGGATCTGTCTCCGACAGATTATACAGTGACTCAAGTCACAATGGGTACGTCTTCTGAAAGCCTTCAGGGAGAGGCCCTATCTGCAGTTGACGCCCTCTGCAAGAAGCTTCAAGAAGCAAAAGAAGAGAAAAGGCTATTAAAAGAGCAAAATAAACATCTGCTCCAAGCCTTATAGAAGATGGGCAGTGCACCTCCCACAACTGCCGCCGAGACTCCTGAGCCTCTGAGCCAGGATAAAATTAATGAATATGCAAAGATCGGCGAGCAGGGTATGGCCGTTTCCGCTTGGAGGAGCCAGATCCTCAAAGACAGTGAAAAAGTAATCGCCAAGTTCACTGATTTGTATCTGAACATCAACAAGGTGAATAAAGAGCTCCAAGCGTTAGCGGGACCCATATCAGAAGAGCTGGACCATGCTAGGCTGCAGCATGAGACCTTTCAACAAATGTTCGACTGTTCAGTCAAAGATCTGGTCAAGTTTGGCGCATTTTTGGTCATCCCAGGGCCCTCAATAAAGTCCTTTCCACTCTGGACTACCAGATGGATCAACTAGAATTCATCCTTGAAAAGATCGATAAGGTAAAGGAAGAAGCCCTGGACGCGATGCACCAAATGGAACAAATCATTCTCAACATGTCTCCAGGGTTGCTTACTCCTTCCTTCGCCTTAAGGAAAGTTGATGAAACCATCCAGATCTTCAAGGAGATCGTTTCACAAGGGCTGGGGCCAGAGGTCACTTTTGACGCAGAGTCCATCAATAACCTGCTGGCCTGTCGGGACTTCATCGGGTTCCTCATAGAAGCAGAGAAAGAATATTCCAAACTCCCAGAGAAGCTCATAGACGAGCGGGAGACTTGCGAGGTGATCAGTGAGCGACACAAGGATCCTTCCCAGGATCAACTAGAGCCCATGATCAGCAAGTTCATGGAATACCGTGCCCAATTCCACATCTCGTCACCCGAAAGCAACAAAAAGCAGATCCCCCCCTTTCGCCAGACAGGATGACGACGATGAATAGTTTCTCTTTCTTCTTCTCTCTCTCTCTTCGACTTTCTTTTTGTAAATATCTAAAGTATGTTGGCACAAATGATGACATCATCCATGTTGCACCATGGGATGATGTCATCCATCAAGTTGTCAAAAGTCAACATGACTTTGAGATATTTTGTAGATATTTTGTAAATAGGTGGTTGGTTCCTTTTTGCCTTCCTTCTTCTCCTTCTTCTATAAATACTCAAATACTTGTTGTATTTGGGGGTGGATACTTTTCAGATGAAAAATAGAAGTGAGAAGAAAAGACTTTGAGCTTTTTGTAACAGAAAGAAATATTAATACAATATTTAGACTTTGTGCTGAATACATGTGTTATATGCATTAGATCTTTCTTATGTCAGATCTGTGTGTTTATTCTGTTGGATCTACTGTTTTATTGTCATTTATTCATCAGTATTTTTTTGTTCATTTATGCAAGTAGGTTTGGCTCTGTTTACTACCAATCCCAAAACATAAACCCTCTGACCTTTCTGCTTTGGAATTCATTTCTTTTCTTTCTTCGGATCTGATCTTTCTTCATCCTCTCTTTCATTCCTTTCTTTCGCAGTCGGAAACACCCTACTGGGATGAGATCCCAAACCCCCGAAGGTAGAATATTGTGAGACTTGCACAGATTCCTGCTGGTAGAATAGCAATAAACCAGTTTCACTTTGCTGACTCAAAGAGGGGCTATGCCCTGCACACTGCTGGCTCGTTTATCCATAGATCTGCCCAACCGACAGATTTTCGAACCAACAGTTTTTGGTGACTACTGGGAACGAACAGATCTATCAGATCTATGATAGTGGTAGGATAGAAAATCTAAAGAAAATCAGAAAAATCACTATCTGTTTGCAAACTTTAACTTTTTGTCAAAAATCCAAAATTTTGCAAAAGTGACCCGAATTGAAAATTTTCTTCTGAGATCCATAGATCTGGCCTAGTTGGAGATCTTTAGTTCGCTGAGTTTTTATAAAAATCTGTATTTTTCCGTAGATCTGAGTTTTTGACTGTTTACCAAAAATTTCAAACTCTTTGAAAAAGTCAAATTTAGATCCGAAAATCAGCTTGCTAATCTTCACTATCATTTTATCCTCGTTGTTCTTTATCATTAAACCGCAATCGGTTTTCAAAAGAGGATAGTTTTTAAATATTTAGAAAAGTACATGCTGCTGGTTTTTGTCAGAAAAACCAGAAAATCAGCAAGTACAACCAAAAAGAAATTTTAAATCTGCACCACAACATTCCAGATCTGGAAGGTACGCTGGCAGGTGAGCCATTTACGCGTGGCAGGTGAGCTCGTGGAGAAGTCGATCCTACTTTCGATCGGCTTCAAAGGCACAATTTCAGTGTAGCACCGACGCGCTTTTCATCACTAAGTTCAGCTGATCGGTCACCGTAAGCGCCTCACCCCACTAAGAGCCGGTTTTCACAAGGAGCCTCTACATCCCTTTTCAAAGTTGCTTTTTATCGCTGCTCAAAGGAACCGCACTCCAGCCCGTGTTCTTTTTCCAGCTGTCCAAATGGCGGTGCCATGGGGAAATGCTATGGGTCCCTCTCGCATTACCACATCCTGTTCACGCGCTCCCACATGGAAACCGAAAGAATTTTCCCAAATTCGACGGGAGCGGAAACCAAAGCATGGATTCACACATATCTGCATTCATCATGTCATGCAGTATCTTGGATGTAACTCATGAGATGTGTCGGTTCACCTTTTTCTGGAAACTCTACAAGGGCCTGCAGCTGAATGGTTTCAGCATTTACCGGCCGGATCTATTACCAGTTGGGCCACCTTGCGGGATGCTTTTGAAGACAGGTACAAGCCTTCGGAAGATGCATTTGCATTATTATCACAGATCACTCACCTGAAGAAGGAGGCCAATGAGACCATGCATGATTTTATCGCCAGGTTCAATGCATTAATCAACCGTGTCCCTGTTGCCATGCTTCCAACACCAGAAAATCAGAAGTGTTTCTTCGTGAACGCTATGAGCTCGAAAGTAAGTTTCTTACTCCTACAAGAGCAAGTGGCTACCTTGATTCTCGCCCAGGCCGCTGCCATTCGAATTGAAGATAATTTGATAATATCTGGTGAATTGAAAAGGGAATCATCCAAGCCTAAATCTTCGGGCCCTTCGCCCACTACTTCATCTGATCCGGCATTTCAAAAGATGGCGAACGACTTGCTTGCATTAAAGAAGCAGTTAGCCCAAGCTTCCCCGGTTCCTCATACCGGGATATTCCACGGAGGAATTTCACTTCCAACAATGTTCCTCAAAGGCCGCGCTTACCTGCAACTGCTCCGTGGTTGGCGCTTGAGGCTCCTCCGGTCAACGCTCTAGCCGAAATTGAAGAAGAGGAACAAGATTACGAAGAACCTTCATCTCAAGGTGAAGATGATCAAGATGTCGGTGAGCCGACTGGTGACTCTACTATCGGGTATATGGAATTTGAGGAGGAAGAATCTGATGAAGAGGAGGGTACACAAGGCTATGCAAGTGGACAATCATATGTTGTTTTTACCCGCTCGCAAGGAAAAGAAGCAGAGGTCGCTGCCCATGTGCAGAAGGAGAAGGCCGTGTCAAACGTGCCTCCAACCATTGCTAAAAGAGGTAATCCTCTTCCTACTCAACTCCCTGTTAAGTCTTTTACAAGGAAATCTTTTCCCCCCATTTCTCCTCCAAATCAGCCTTCTTCTATTCCTATAAAGACCAATAATCCTACCCTACCATCACGAAGTGAGGGACTCATTCCTTCACCAACGCAACCCTTGGCCGCATTTGATATCATAGATCATGCTAAAAAGACCAAGATCCAAATGTCTGAAGCCGAGTATCTTCAGTCAAATCCCAAACAACTTGTAAGATTGACCAAGTATATTCAAAGTCAAGTTGCCATATCTCCTCAGGTTTCCCCAAAAGGAATCCTTTCCACTCCTCCTGCATCCCGCATAAATGTTGCTTCAACATCTGCATCAGGCAAGATAGAACCTTTCTATCTCTCCCTCCTAATCAATGGTCACAAGTTGAGTAACTGCATAATTGATTCTGGAGCTTCTGATAACGTCATGCCGGCAAAAGTCACCCATGCTTTGGGCCTCACCCTTACCAAGCCTTTTGGCAGATGTTATTCCTTGGAAACCAAGCAGGTGCCGTTGATTGGTCAAATCAAAGACGCGCATCATCACATTCATGCTGTTCCCAGAGAAAAGGGTAAAGATGACCGTCCTTGTTGCCGACATTCCAGTAGCCTATGGAATTTTGCTGGGAAGAAGTTTTTTGCAGCGAAGTTGGTGGGGAGATTCATATGGACTGGTCTAAGGCTAGAATCCCCGTCAAAGGTGTAATGCAGACATTGGAGCCAGAATCACAAAAGAAGTACTTGGTTACTAACTCTGAAGACCCCAAAGCTCAAATTCTTTTCGAATCATCAGGGATGGGGAACTATTTCTTGTCTACCGAGTCTGACAAAATGGTTGTTCTCATCCAAGAAGAAGATCTTAACAAGATCTGGACTTGCAATTTGATGGCAGCTGCGCAACCAGTGGATGTGGCGCCGAGCCGTGCTAATATCTCCCGAGGAAGAAATTATTCCTCTCTCTTTTAAGTTGCAATTTTTCAACACAAATAACACTGCTGAGTATGAATCTCTGTTACTCGGCATGCAGGCCGCAAGAGAGAGAGGGATCAAAAATCTGAAAGTGCAAGGTGATGCAGAGCTAGTCGTGAATCAAGTTAAGAGGATATATCAAGTAAAGAATGAGAGGCTCAGGCACTACCGTAATGCGGTGTGGGACAACATCGAGGAATTTGATGCTTTTTCAATAGAATCCATTCCAAGAGCTCAAAATGACATGGCTGATTCATTGGCCATTTCAGCATCCCTCATGCTCCCTCACCTAGGTTTGAAAATAGACAAATACACCATTGAGATGGTTTTCCGCCCAAGCGTGCTGGATAATTCTCAGCATTGGCAAGTATTCAACGATGATAATCAACTCATTGCCTTTCTAGAAAAGGTGGAAAATTTTAAAGGAATTGCATTTTGAAGGATCCACTTCTATGTGCCACGAATCAGCCACCGATCAAGAGATGAATCCAAGGGAACGATGGCATATGTCACCAAAGGAAATAAAATTCGAAGGGCCTGGTTTTCTGGAATGGTTGTTCGACATGTGCATGATCGCTGTGAAAAAGAAAAGGTGAGATGATGCTAACTCATCCCCAGAAACCGAACCGGTTAATTTAGGTTCGGTAGAACATCCGCAGTTTGTGAACATTGGAAAATGTTGCACGCCTCAAGAGAAGCGAAAGTTTGTCAAACTGCTGAAGAAATACATGGATGTATTGGCATGGTCCTATGCCGATCTAAAGTCTTTTAAGCCAAAGGACGTCCAACATGACATCCCGTTGAAAGAAGATGTCAAAGCCTTTCGCCAGAAGCAGAGGCATTATAACCCTAAGATCTCAGGTACTATCCAGGCTGAAATTCAGAAAATGTTGGATGCGAGAATCATCTTTCCTATCCATCACAGTACTTGGGTAGCAAATATTGTGCCAGTGCGCAAGAAGAATGGTGAAATACGCATATGCGTAGATTTTCAAAATTTGAATCAGGCTTCCTTAAAAGACAACTACCCACTTCCTATAATGGATCAAGTTCGCAAGTGGTAATGGATCGTAAATGTATCCATGCTTGATGGTTTTTCGGCTACAATCGATTGAAGTTTCACCAAGATCAATTTAAAACAGCATTCACTACTCCTTGGGGTACATTTGCTTACAGCAGGATGCCTTTTGGCCTAACCAATGCTGGTGCCACTTTTCAGTGGGCCATGGACCTGGCATTCAAAGGTATGATGGGGAAGGTCATCGTGGTTTATCTAGATGACTTAACCGTGTTCTCTAAACAATGAAGTGACCATTGTGATCACCTGGAGCAAGTATTGGCCAGATGCCGAGAGCATGGGATTTCCCTAAACCCAAAAAAAGTCTATTTTTGGAGTCACAGAAGGAAAGTTGCTAGGGCATGTTGTTAGCAAAGAAGGAACGAAGATAGATACCGAAAGAGTTAAGGCTATTCAGAGCCTTACTCTGCCTACAAGCAAGACTGGCATTCATTCTTTCTTCGGAAAGGTGAACTTTCTCAGGCGTTTTGTTCCCGACTTTGCTGAGAAGACTCGTCACATATTGGACATGATGAAGGGGTCACCAACTTTCCGATGGAGCGAGGAAGGGAAAAGGTCATTTGAAGAAATAAAAGCTTCCGTTGCTCACGCACCAGTTCTGGTATGTCCCGATTTCTCCAAAGATTTTATCATGTATAGTTATGCATCTGAGCATACTGTGTCTGCCATCTTGATGCAAAAGAATTCGGAGGATGTTGAATCTCCGATTGCATTCATGAGCTCTCCCCTCAAGCCTCACGAACTAAAAATGTCTCAATTGGAAAAGCATGCCTTCGCCGTTGTCAAAGCAGTCAAAAACTTCAGGTATTACATTTTAAATTCTCATACGGTGGTGTGCTGGTCCTTGACACGGCGGTCAAGTCAATCTTAACTCAACAGGAGTTAGGAAGCTTGTGAGGAAATTGGATTGCAAAGGTCCAGGAGTACGACCTGGATATAAAACCAACCAAGCTGGTAAGAGGCAAGGGCCTATGTCAGCTTATGGCTGAAAACAAAGATTCAGAACCCTGAGGAAAAGGATGATTGTACCAATGAAGCAAAGCCAACTGGAGAAAGCCCATTCTCTCCCTCTGGTCCTATTTGTCGCAACCAGCGATGAGTGGTATTCCGATATTGCTTTCTTCCTCACCTACGGCGAATGTCCAGCTCACCTAACTACAAAGGAGAAGCGCACTATAAAGCTCAGAGCAGCCAAATATGTCATCTGGGATGACGGTTTATACAAAACGGATAGATGGTGTCTTCTTGCGATGTGTCGACAAGCCACAGCAGGTAAAGTTACTTGAAAGTTTTCATAATTCAGCCTGTGGAGGCCATTTTTCCTCTTCCGTGATAGCACACAAAATCATCCGAGCTAGGTACTATTGGCCGACGCTCTTCCAAGATGCAGCCACCTGGGTAGCAAAATGTGAACCTTGCCAGCAGTTCGTCGGCAAGCCCAAGTTGGCTGCTTTTCCCCTCAGGCCGGTCATTGTCAACGAACCATTCAGCAATGGGGAATTGATTTTATTGGTGCACTCAATCCCCAATCGAGTGCTGGACATAGTTATGTCCTAACAGCAACAGATTACTTCACCAAGTGGGTGGAAGCCATACCTGTCAAACATGCCACTTCCGAGGTTGTTTGTAGTTTTATCAAAGAAAATATCATTGTCAGGTTTGGCATTCCCAACAAGATTGTTGCTGATAATGCTTCTAACTTCTCCTCATGGGAAGTTATTAGTTTTTGCTATGAATATGGGATAACTTTGGCTCACGCCTCAGATTATTACCCTCAGGGAAATGGTCAAGTGGAATCCAGTAACAAAAACTTGGTGACCATCATACGAAAGCTGGTGGATGAGAATCAACGAATGTGGCACAAGTCCTTATACGACGCTTTGTGGGCGGATCGCATTACTCCCAAGAGGTCTCTCGCATGTCACCTTTTCAAGTGTTATATGGCACTGATGCCGAGCTTCCCATTTCCATCGAACTCCCCGCTACGCTTGGCACGAGCTATCAAGATGAAACTTTCCAAAATTTCTCTGAAAAGAGGATCATGTATCTGACAGAGCTCGAAGAAAAGAGAGTAAGAGTGATCGACAAGATCACCGAACATCAGAATCAAGTCAAGAGATTGTTCGATAAAAAAGCTAAGCAAAGAAATTTTCAGGTGGGAGACCTCGTCCTTCTGTGGGACAAGTGAAGAGAGCCAAAAGGCATGCATGGAAAGTTTGATTCCCTGTGGAGAGGGCCTTTCAAGATCAAGCAGCTCAACGGAGAGAATAGTTTCTATCTCTCATATCTGGATGGAACCAAACTCCCGCTTCCCTACAGCGGGCAACATCTAAAAATCTTCAGGAAGTAGAGCTTGCTCTTCTTTTTGTACAGGTTTGCTTTAGTTGTGTGTTTTTTTTGTCGTGTGTTTGCTTTTCGTTTTTGTGTGTGTTCCTTTGTTTCCTTTCCGGTCGCCCTTGTTTTTGACTCTGTTACCCAATGGATAGGCACATGAGATCTGGGATTCTCTACCCCTGAGGTTCGCTCAGAGATAGTCCCCAGAAAGAGCTAGCTGTTATCCCGTAAAATTGGCAAGGGCAATTTTACAGATAACCATACCAAAATTTTGTTCCGATCCCTCGTCGGGATCCTCTCGATTGGAACGTTGCAAAATCCCTTCCCGGGAAATCTAGTTTTCCGAACTTAGCCATTTTTGGTCTTTTTTGGGTGGGCGCATATAATGACTATGCAACATCAAATGTTCATGCGCCCCTTTAAATCCTTTGGCGCATGCTTTTTTGTCAACAAGCATTTTGGTGCCTCTCTATGTTGAGTCTTTCTCTGCATGCGCCAAGGCGCATGCGCCTTCCTGTCAACAGATCATTTGTTGCGCCACTTTTTGGTGCGCCAAGGCGCACATATTCCTCTGTCAACACCACTTTTGGTGCGCCAAGGGCGCACATATCTTCATGTTGACAAGCGTTTTGGTGCGCCAAAGGGCGCATGTTTTCTTGTGTCGACAGCTCTTTTGGTGCGCCACTTGAAAAGTTGGTGGCGCATTTATTGCTACCTCGCCTATAAATAGCGCGTCGCGCACCGTCATTATCACCAACGGAAATCACGTGATTTTCTCTACTGTCTCGCGCACGCACCCGCCTGCGTCACTTTCAATTGCTTTGTGGACCCATTTGCGCATTTCTTCGTTATAAATATCCGGTAAGAGGTCCTTCTTTCTTTTTGTGCTTTGTGTTTTGGTTTTGGATGCTTTGGGTATGAATTTGATTGAAAAGAATGAAATCATCTTTTTCCCCTCCCCCCCTTTTCTTTGTCTTTCCACATTTCTCCCCCTCTTTCCAGATCTCGCTGGTAGAGGAGCTCTCTCTCTAAAAATAATAATAAGCTTGACCCCTTTGTTTAAAAGCTATTTCATCACCCCAATGAACCCTAAGAAAAGCTTAACCATGTGAAACCCTCTCGAGAGAATCAAAGCTTTAAAAGGAAACGTATTTTCCTTCTCTCCTTCGCGCATTGGCGCACACTCGCAACATGAAGAAGAACAGCATGCCAATGGCGCATCTGTCCCCCGTTACACAAAAGAGCAGCCATGCGCCAATGGCGCACATTCCTTGCCTGTTTCATCATGAAAAGTTGCGCCCTCATGGCGCACTTTCCCCGCTTGTTGCAAACGCTTTCCTTGCGTCCTGCTTGGCGCACCAAACTCGTATGTTGCATTGATAAAATTCGCGCCATTGGCGCACCCAACATCCATGTAACAATCTTTTCATATGCGCCAAGTGCAAAGCTATAAACGGCAGCAGCGCATCCACCATTGCAACAACATTGTGTCATGCAAACCTTTCATGCGCCGCGCCAAGTTCCCTTAAGCGCAAAAAGCATATGTTACACAAACCTTATATGCGCCTTTGGCGCACCAAAGTTCCATGCAACATGAAAGATATATGAAAGGCGCATCTCTGTTCCTGTAACATAAAGAATTCGTGCGCCCTTTACAAAATGCATCCACATGGCGCAGGCGCACTTGTGCTTACAGCAACAAAGAATGCACCCTGCAGTGTCTATGCGCCATGCGCCCTTTGGCGCTGATTTACCCCTTGCAGCAGCCCTTTCCCGTGTGCCTTATCTATTTAGCTCTGCAATCTGCAATATCCATGCGCCATGCGCCCTAAAGGCCTCAAAATTGCTAACTCTTTCTTCTGTCAGCATTTCAATGGAAAATCAAACAGCTGACATGGCTTTCTTCAATGGGGTTTCACTTCTTATTCTTGCAGATCAGCAACTAAGTTCAGAAGAACATATGTCAACATCAAGCAAGAGACCTACCAAATCCAAAGGCAAGGCCAAGCTCACAGAAGAAGAAATGAAGTATAAGTATCAGAGGGTCAGAATGCCCGAGTCCCAAGCAGAATGTGACCTGGACATCAGAGACTCAGAGTTGGGTCATATCGATATGGAAGAATTCTGGTCCAGAACCCAGAAGGTCACAAGAAGTCCATGGATGGACAAGCTGATAGGCAGTGCCCTGCACTTTGCGAGGAATCCCAATTAGTGCCATTAACAATGAATTTATGATGGTGGTTGCCCGGTGCTACAATAAAGACACAAGATGTGTCGTAAATGAGAAGGGCGAGGTCATAATCAACCTCTGCCCGCCACTTTGAAATAATACTCAGCATTCCTCATCACCGCACTTTTGTGGCCATCACCAAGAAGATCGCATCAAGGCCGGGACGACAATGAAGATCAGTGCATGCAGCTGATGAATGAGGTATATTTGAAAAATAAAAAGGTGGTGACCCGTTGGCCACAAATCATTCACCGCAGTGATTTTTCAGAGGAGCTCAGTGACACCATCACGTTCCTGAGCAGGGTGTTTGGGCTTCCTGACGCCCACTATTTCCACAAATGGATGCTGCGGTATTTAGAAACAATGAACAAAAATATGCCCGATCAACGCTTTGAGTGGGCAGAAATCATAAGCAAAGCACGATATCAAAGCAACTGCAACAATTCCCCACAACGGGGAGGTTCTACATGAATTCCTATGTTGTTTACGCTGCAGCTTCAGAAAGGGACTACCCAGCTCTGATGCGGAGGGGTTTGGCCCCAAGTTAAAATCTATGAATATTATCCAGAGCTAAAAGGAAAATAGCATCCCTCAATTTACAAAGATCAATGATGCATTTTTCTATTTCATCATCTGCCTGTTGAGGCCAAATATGGCTCACTGGCCGCACACGACCAAGAGCATCGTGGCAGCCACAGAGAAATGGGGGCCCCTGTTCACTCAATTCCCCACATTCACTTATCTCGAGGGCGGCTAATTTTTGGGGGAGCCAACTAGACCGCCAAGGTATGCCGGGCCCAAGTTGATTCTCGCTAGAGCTGCCAAGCAGCCTAGTCACCTACCATGAGAAATGCCTCAAGAGAAAGAAGGGTGGAACTCCTTTCCCCTCACAAAGTGGGTAGGTATACATGTCCCTCACTCACCACAAGGCAAAAGACATGTTTCAGCAGAGCCGGAGCCGCCGAATCAAACATGACTTCCCAGCAAGGCCCACCTTCGACCCGAGAAATTGTCTGCCTAGGGCTAAGCTCGATCCGATCCACATCCCTCAGATCGAGGATATCTACATTGACTTATATCATGAGGTGGAGCTCAGGAGGAAGGACCATTCTCATTTGGCCTTAGCAGAAATCATCCAGTATGGGGTGGCCATCATCCCCAAAGGCTACCAAACTACCGAGGAGGAAGTGGATCAAGTGTATCTTGACACAGGTGGGGACGATTGGCCTTTTGCATTGATTGATAGAACCAAAGCACCTCAGACAATTGAGGAAAGGGTCAAGGAAACTCTGCGCAGAACAGAGCATTGGTGCCGAATGAACGGGCTCATCTACCTCGGAGTCGATTTCACAACCTCTCCATTGGGTAACGCACCTCCTCGATCAAAACAGCAGCCAAAAGGCAAAGGAAAAAGCAAAGAGGGTGAATCCAGCACCACTCAAGAGGAAGCTCCCAAAGTCCTCCTCCGCCGCACCCGAACAAGTCAGAACTCTCAAGCTTCTCAGAGAAGAGAAAGAAGTGGAAGAAGATGTTCAAATAGGCCCATCCACTCAGGATGTCGCCACTGCCACAACAATTGAGGTCCCTTCGTCCCTTCTTCTTCTCCTCCTTCCCCTCCTCGAGTGACTCAAGCGACCATTCCTTTGGTCGTGTCCTCTCCCCTTCTTCTTCTACTGCTCCTCCCGCTTCTTCGTCCATCTTCTCTTCTCTCTCGGACTGTCCCCCTCCATTTCTTCCTCATCTCGAGCTCCCTTCCCTTCCTATGTCTTCTCTCTCCCGCAAGATCTCTTCCTCCCGTGAGCACTTCCTCGGCCTCCTCTCGATGCCGCCTCCAAGTGTTTCCATGTTTTTTTCCTTCTACTACCAGCTGCCCCTCTCTCTCGCTTCTCGGTCCTTCTCCCATAAGTCCCACTGGATCTCCCAAAGATCTAAGTCAAGAAAAGGAAAGTTCCCATCGCTCCGATGGACTTCTCCGTTAATCCCATCAAAAGGGGCAAAGAAGAAGTAAAGCCCATCACACGCTTCTCTCAGAGTGCTTCGGGAGAGAGGGTAATGGAGATCGCATACCCCAATCCTCTGAAGGATAAAAAGGATCTGTCTCGACAGATTATATAGTGACTCAAGTCACAATGGGTACGTCTCTTCAAAGCCTTCAGGAGAGGCCCTATCTGCAGCTGACCTCTCGCAAGAAGCTTCAAGAAAAAAAAGAAGAGAAAAGGCTAAAAGAGCAAAATAAACATCTCGCTCCAAGCCTTACGTAAGATGGGCAGCAGCACCTCCCACAATCGCCGCCGAGACTCCCGAGCTCTCCGAGCCAGATAAAATTAATGAATATGCAAAGATCGAGCAGTGGTATGGGCGTTTCCGCTGGAGGAGCCAGATCCTCAAAGACAAGTGAAAAGTAATCGCCAAGTTCACCGATTTGTATCTCGAACATCAACAAGGTGAATAAAGAGCTCCAAGTTAGCTAGGGGACCCATATCAAGAGCTGACCATGCATGCTAGGCAGCAAAGATGAGACCTTTCAACAAATGTTCGACTGCTCACCAAGATCTCGGTCAAGTTCGGCATTTTGGTCATCCTGTGGCCCTCAATAAAGTCCTTTCCACTCTGGACTACCGGATGGATCAACTAGAATTCATCCTTGAAAAGATCGATAAGGTAAAGGAAGAAGCCCTAGACGCGATGCACCAAATGGAACAAATCATTCTCAACATGTCTCCAGGGTTGCTTACTCCTTCCTTCGCCTTAAGGAAAGTTGATGAAACCATCCAGATCTTCAAGGAGATCATTTCACAAGGGCTGGGGCCAGAGGTCACTTTTGACGCAGAGTCCATCAATAACCACCGCCCTGTCGGGACTTCATCGGGTTCCTAATAGAAGCAGAGAAAGAATATTCCAAACTCCCTGAGAAGCTCAGACGAGGGAGACTCATGAGGTGATCAGTGAGCGACACAAGGATCCTTCCCAGGATCAACTAGAGCCCATGATCAGCAAGTTCATGGAATACCGTGCCCAATTCCACATCTCGTCACCCGAGCAGCAGCAGAAGCAGGATACCCCCTTTCGGCCGCAGGATGACGATGATGAATAGTTTCTCTTTCTTCTTCTCTCTCTCCTTCGACTTTCTTTTTGTAAATGTCTAAAGTATGTTGGCACAAATGATGACATCATCCATGTTGCACCATGGGATGATGTCATCCATCAAGTTGTCAAAAGTCAACATGACTTTGAGATATTTTGTAGATATTTTGTAAATAGGTGGTTGGTTCCTTTTTGCCTTCCTTCTTCTCCTTCTTCTATAAATACTCAAATACTTGTTGTATTTGGGGGTGGATACTTTTCAGATGAAAAATAGAAGTGAGAAGAAAAGACTTTGAGCTTTTTGTAATAGAAAGAAATATTAATACAATATTTAGACTTTTGTGTCAATACATGTGTTATATGCATTAGATCTTTCTTATGTCGATCTCGTGTGTTTTTTCGTTGATCTACTTTTTTATTGTCATTTATTCATCAGTATTGCTTTGCTCATTTATGCAAGTAGGTTTGGCTCTGTTTACTACCAATCCCAAAACATAAACCCTCTGACCTTTCTGCTTTGGAATTCATTTCTTTTCTTTCTTCGGATCTGATCTTTCTTCATCCTCTCTTTCATTCCTTTCTTTTCGCAGTCGGAAACACCCTACTGGGATGAGATCCCAAACCCCCGAAGGTAGAATATTGTGAGACTTGCATCCATTTCCTGCTGGTAGAATAGCAATAAACCAGTTTCGCTTTGCTGACTCAAAGAGGGGCTATGCCCCGCACACTCGTTGGCTGTTTATCCTTTTGTCAAAAATCCAAAATTTTGCAAAAGTGACCCGAATTGAAAATTTTCTTCCGAGATCCATAGATCTCGGCCTAGTTGAGATCTTTAGTTCACGAAGTTTTTATAAAAATATGTATTTTTCCGTAGATCCGAAGTTTTTGACTATTTACCAAAAATTTCAAACTCTTTGAAAAAGTCAAATTTAGATCCTGAAAATCAGCTTGCTAATCTTCACTATCATTTTATCCTCGTTGTTATTTATCATTAAACCGCAATCGGTTTTCATAAGAGGATAAGTTTTAAATATTTAGAAAAGTACATGCTGCTGGTTTTTGTCAGAAAAACCAGAAAATCAGCAAGTACAACCAAAAAGAAATTTTAAATCTGCTCCACAACATCACAGATCTGGAAGGTACGCTGGCAGGTGAGCCATTTACGCGTAGCAGGCGAGCTCGTGGAGAAGTCGATCCTACTTTCGATCTGCTTCAAAGGCACAATTTCAAAGTGTAGCACCGGCGCTTTTTTCATCACTAAGTTCACCTGATCGGTCCTGTAAGAAGCGCCTCACCCCACGGAAGAGCCGGTTTTCACAAGGAGCCTCTACATCCCTTTCAGTAAAGTGCTTTATTGCTCGCTGGAACCGCACTTCCACCCGTGTTCTTTTTTTTCCACTGTCTGTCCAGATGGCGGTGCCATGGGGAAATGCTATGGGTCCTCTCGCATTACCACATCCTATGCTCACGCGCTCCCTCATGGAAACCGAAAGAATTTTCCCAAATTCGACGGGAGCGGGAACCAAAGCACAGATTCACACATATCTGCATTCATCATGTCATGCAGTATCTTGGATGTAACTCATGAAGATGTGTCGGTTCACCTTTTTCTGGAAACTCTACAAGGGCCTGCAGCTGAATGGTTTCAGCATTTGCCGGCCGGATCTATTACCAGTTGGGGCACACACATGGGATGCTTTCAAGACAGTACAAGCCTTGAAGATGCATTTGCATTATTATCACAGATCACTCACCTGAAGAAGGAGGCCAATGAGACCATGCACGATTTTATCGCCAGGTTCAATGCATTAATCAACCGTGTCCCTGTTGCCATGCTTCCAACACCAGAAAATCAGAAGTGTTTCTTCGTGAACGCTATGAGCTCGAAAGTAAGTTTCTTACTCCTACAAGAGCAAGTGGCTACATTGATTCTCACCCAGGCCGCTGCCATTCGAATTGAAGATAATTTGATAATATCTGGTGAATTGAAAAGGGAATCTCCAAGCCTAAATCTTCGGGCCCTTCGCCCAATACTTCGTCTGATCCGCATTTCAAAAGATGGCGAATGACTTGCTTGCATTAAAGAAGCAGTTAGCCCAAGCTTCCCCCGGTTCCTCATACCGGGATATTCCACGGAGGAATTTCACTTCCAACAATGTTCCTCAAAGGCCGCGCTTACCCGCAACTGCTCCATGGTTGGCGCTTGAGGCTCCTCCGGTCAACGCTCTAGCCGAAATTGAAGAAGAGGAACAAGATTATGAAGAACCTTCGTCTCAAGGTGAAGATGATCAAGATGTCGGTGAGCCGACTGGCGACTCTACTATCGGGTATATGGAATTTGATGAGGAAGAATCTGATGAAGAGGAGGGTACCAAGGCTATGCAAGTGGACAATCATATGTTTTTTACCCGCCGCAAGGAAAAGAAGCAGAGGTCGCGCCATGTGTGTGTAAGGAGAAGGCCGTGTCAAACGCGCCTCCAACCATTGCTAAAAGAGGTAATCCTCTTCCTACTCAAATCCTTGTTAAGTCTTTTACAAGGAAATCTTTTCCCCCCATTTCTCCTCCAAATCAGCCTTCTTCTATTCCTATCAAGACCAATAATCCTACCCTACCATCACGAAGTGAGGGACTCATTCCTTCACCAACGCAACCCTTGGCCGCATTTGATATCATGATCATGCTAAAAAGACCAAGATCCAAATGTCTGAAGCCGAGTATCTTCAGTCAAATCCCGAACAACTTGTAAGATTGACCAAGTATATTCAAAGTCAAGCTGCCATATCTCCTCAGGTTTCCCCAAAAGGAATCCTTTCCACTCCTCCTGCATCCCGCATAAATGTTGCTTCAACATCTGGCATCAGGCAAGATAGAACCTTTCTATCTCTCCCTCCTAATCAATGGTCACAAGTTGAGTAACTGCATAATTGATTCTGGAGCTTCTGATAACGTCATGCCGGAAAAAGTCACCCATGCTTTGGGCCTCACCCTTACCA
Organism: Taxus wallichiana var. yunnanensis; assembly: GCA_018340775.1. Lineage (NCBI taxonomy): Eukaryota > Viridiplantae > Streptophyta > Pinopsida > Cupressales > Taxaceae > Taxus > Taxus wallichiana. The sequence continues at coordinate 172,754,043 of CM031235.1, forward strand.
AGCCTTTTGGCAGATGTTATTCCTTGGAAACCAAGCAGGTGCCGTTGATTGGTCAAATCAAAGACGCGCAGTTTGCATTTGCAGTGTTCCCAGAGAAAAGAGTAAAGATGACCGTCCTCGTTGCCGACATTCCAGCAGCCTACGGAATTTTGCTGGGAAGAAGTTTTTGCAGTGAAGTTGGTGGGGAGATTCATATGGATTGGTCTAAGGCTAGAATCCCCATCAAAGGTGTAATGCAGACATTGGAGCCAGAATCACAAAAGAAGTACTTGGTTACTAACTCTGAAGACCCCAAAGCTCAAATTCTTTTCGAATCATCAGGATGGGGAACTATTTCTTGTCTACCGAGTCTGACAAAATGGTTGTTCTCGTCCAAGAAGAAGATCTTAACAAGATCCTGGACTTGCATTTGATGGCAACTGCGCAACCAGTGGATGTGGCGCCGGAGCCGTGCTAATATCTCCCGAGGAAGAAATTATTCCTCTCTCTTTTAAGTTGCAGTTTTTCAACACAAATAACACTGCTGAGTATGAATCTCTGCTACTGGCATGCAGCCGCAAGAGAAAGAGGGATCAAAAATCTGAAAGTGCAAGGTGATGCAGAGCTAGTCGTGAATCAAATTAAGAGGATATATCAAGTAAAGAATGAGAGGCTCAGGCACTACCGTAATGCAGTGTGGGACAACATCGAGGAATTTGACGCTTTTTCAATAGAATCCATTCCAAGAGCTCAAAATGACATGGCTGATTCATTGGTCGCATTTCAAAGATCCCTCATGCTCCTCACCTGTGTTTGAAAAATAGACAAATACACCATTGAGATGGTTTTCCACCCGAGCGTGCGGATAATTCTCAAGATTGGCAAGTATTCAACGATGATAATCAACTCATTGCCTTTCTAGAAAAGGTGGAAAATTTTAAAGAATTGCATTTTGAAGGATCCACTTCTATGTGCCACGAATCACCACCGATCAAAAGATGAATCCAAGGGAACGATGGCATATGTCACCAAAGGAAATAAATTTCAAGGGCCTGGTTTCTCCGGGAACGGTTGTTCGACTGTGCATGATCATTTTGTAAAAAGAAAAGGTGAGATGATGCTAATCATCCCGTAAACCGAACCGGTTAATTTAGGTTCGTAGAACATCCGCAGCTTTGTGAACATTGGAAAATGTTGCACGCCCGAAGAGAAGGAAATTTGTCAAGTTCATCAAGAAATACATGGATGTATTGGCATGGTCCTATGCCGATCTAAAGTCTTTTAAGCCAAAGGACGTCCAGCATGACATCCCATTGAAAGAAGATGTCAAAGCCTTTCGCCAAAAGCAGAGGCATTATAACCCTAAGATCTCGTGTACTATCCAGCTGAAATTTAAAATGCCGGATGCGAGAATCATTTTTCCTATCCATCACAAGATTTGGGTAGCAAATATTGTGCTAGTGCGCAAGAAGAATGGTGAAATACGCATATGCGTAGATTTTCAAAATTTGAATCAAAGCTTCCTTAAAAGACAACTACCCACTTCCTATAATGGATCAAGTTCGCAAGCAAGTAGAATCGGATCGTAAATGTTGTCCATGCTTGATGGTTTTTCGGGCTACAATCGATTGAAGTTTCACCAAGATCAATTTAAAACAACATTCACTACTCCCCTCGGGGTACATTTGCTTACAAAGCAGATGCCTTTTGGCCTAACTAATGCCGGTGCCACTTTTCAATGGGCCATGGACCTCGCATTCAAAGGTATGATGGGGAAGGTCATGTGGTTTATCTAGATGATGACTTAACTGTGTTCTCTAAACAACGAAGTGATCATTGTGATCACCTGGAGCAAGTATTGGCCAGATGCCGAGAGCATGGGATTTCCCTAAACCCAAAAAAGTCTATTTTTGGAGTCATGAAGGAAAGTTGCTAGGGCATGTTGTTAGCAAAGAAGGAACGAAGATAGATACCGAAAGAGTTAAGGCTATTCAGAGCCTTACTCTGCCTACAAGCAAGACTGGTGTTCATTCTTTCTTCGGAAAGGTGAACTTTCTCAGTGTTTTGTTCCCGACTTTGCTGAGAAGACTCGTCACATATTGGACATGATGAAGGGGTCACCAACTTTCCGATGGAGCGAGGAAGGGAAAAGGTCATTTGAAGAAATAAAAGCTTCCGTTGCTCACGCACCAGTCCTGGTATGTCCCGATTTCTCCAAAGATTTTATCATGTATAGTTATGCATCTGAGCATACTGTGTCTGCCATCTTGATGCAAAAGAATTTGGAGGATGTTGAATCTCCGATTGCGTTCATGAGCTCTCCCCTCAAGCCTCACGAACTAAAAATGTCTCAATTGGAAAAGCATGCCTTCGCCATTGTCAAAGCAGTCAAAAACTTTAGGTATTACATTTTAAATTCTCATACGGTGGTGTTGGTCCCTGACACGGTGGTCAAATCAATCTTAACTCAACAGGAGTTAGGAAGCTTCATGAGGAAATTGATTGCAAAGGTCCAGGAGTACGACCTGGATATAAAACCAACCAAGCTGGTAAGAGGCAAGGGCCTATGTCAGCTTATGGCTGAAAACAAAGATTCAGAAAGCCCTGAGGAAAAGGATGATTGTACCAATGAAGCGCAAAGCCAACTGGAGAAAGCCCATTCTCTCCTCTGGTCCTATTTGTCGCAACCAACGTGATGAGTGGTATTCGATATTGCTTTCTTCCTCACCTACGGCGAATGTCCAGCTCACCTAACTGCAAAGGAGAAGCGCACTATAAAGCTCAGAGCAGCCAAATATGTCATCTGGGATGACGGTTTATACAAACGCGGATAGATGGTGTCTTCTTGCGATGTGTCGACAAGCCACAACAGGTGAAGTTACTTGAAAGTTTTCATAATTCAGCCTGTGGAGGCCATTTTTCCTCTTCTCCGTGACAAAGACACAAGATCATCCGAGCTAGGTACTATTGGCCGACGCTTTTCCAAGATACAACCACCTGGGTAGCAAAATGTGAACCTTGCCAACAGCAATTCGTCGGCAAGCCCAAGTTGGCTGCTTTTCCTCAGCCATTCATCAACGAACCATTCAGCAATGGGGAATTGATTTTATGGTGCACTCAATCCCCAATCGAGTGCCGATATAGTTATGTCCTAACAAAGCAACAACATTACTTCACCAAGTGGGTGGAAGCCATACCTGTCAAACATGCCACTTCCGAGGTTGTTTGCAGTTTTATCAAAGAAAATATCATTGTCAGGTTTGGCATTCCCAACAAGATTGTTGCTGATAATGCTTCTAACTTCTCCTCATGGGAAGTTATTAGTTTTTGCTATGAATATGGGATAACTTTGGCTCACGCCTCAGATTATTACCCTCAGGGAAATGGTCAAGTGGAATCCAGTAACAAAAACTTGGTGACCATCATACGAAAGCTGGTGGATGAGAATCAACGAATGTGGCACAAGTCCTTATACGACGCTTTGTGGGTAGATCGCATTACTCCCAAGAGGTCTCTCGGCATGTCACCTTTTCAAGTGTTATATGGCACTGATGCCGAGCTTCCCATTTCCGCTGAAATCCCTGCTCTACGCTTGGCACGAGCTATTGAAGATGAAACTTTCCAAAATTCTCTCGAAAAGAGGATCATGTATCTAACAGAGCTCGAAGAAAAGAGAGTAAGAGTGATCGACAAGATCACCGAACATCAGAATCAAGTCAAGAGATTGTTCGATAAAAAAGCTAAGCAAAGAAATTTTCAGGTGGGAGACCTCATCCTTCTGTGGGACAAGTGAAGAGAGCCAAAAGGCATGCATGGAAAGTTTGATTCCCTGTGGAGAGGGCCTTTCAAGATCAAGCAACTCAATGGAGAGAATAGTTTCTATCTCTCATATCTGGATGGAACCAAACTCCCGCTTCCCTACAATGGGCAACATCTCGAAAATCTTCAGAAGTAGAGCTTGCTCTCTTTTTCACAGCTTTGCTTTAGTTGTGTGTTTTTTTTGTCATGTGTTTGCTTTCTGTTTGTTGTGTGTTGTTTTGTCCTTCCTGGCCGCCCTTGTTTTTGACTCGTTACCCAATGGATAGGCACATGAGATCTGGGATTCTCTACCCCCGAGGTTGCTCAGGGATAGTCCCCAGAAAGAGCCAGCTGTTATCCCGTAAAATTGGCAAGGGAAATTTTACAGATAACCATACCAAAATTTTGTTCCGATCCCTCGTCAGGGATTCCTTGCGTTCGGAACGTTGCAAAATCCCTTCCCGGGAAATCTAGTTTTCCGAACTTAGCCATTTTTGGTCTTTTTTTGGGTGGGCGCATATAATGACTATGCAACATCAAATGTTCATGCGCCCCTTTAAATCCTTTGGCGCATGCTTTCTCCTGTCAACAAGTGTTTTGGTGTGCCTCTCTATGTTGAGTCTTCTGCATGCGCCAAGGCGCATGCGCCTTCCTGTCAACTGATCATTTGTTGCGCCACTTTTTGGTGCGCCAAGGGTGCACATATTCCTCTGTCGACACCACTTTCGGTGCGCCAAGGGTGCACATATCTTCGTGTTGACAAGCCTTTTTGGTGCGCCAAAGGGCACATGTTTTCTTGTGTCGATAGCTCTTTTGGTGCGCCACTTGAAAAGTTGGTGGCGCATTTATTGCTACCTCGCCTATAAATAGCGCATCGTCGCTCGCATTGTCATTATCACCAATGAAATCACGTGATTTTTTTCACTCTGATCTGTCGCGCACTGCACTGTCGCTTTCGAATTGATTTGTGGACCCATTTGCGCATTTCTTTGTTATAAATATCCGGTAAGTGGCCTTCTTTCTTTTGTGCTGTGTTTGTTTGTGGTTTTTGGATGCTATGTTGGTATGAATTGGATTGAAAAAGAATGAAATCATGAACTTGCCCCCCCTCTCTTTTCCATTTTCCACATGATCTTCCCCTCTTTCCAGATCTCTTTGCAGAGGGAAGCTCGTCTCTAAAATAAGAATAAGCTTGACCCCTTTGTTTAAAAGCTATTTTCATCACCCCAATGAACCCTAAGAAAAGCTTAACCATATGTGAAACCCTCCGAGAGAATCAAAGCTTAAAAGGAAACTCGTATTTTCCTTCTCCTTCGGCGCATTGGCGCACTCTGCAACATGAAGAACAGTTGCGCTAATGGTGCATCTGTCGCCCCTACACAAAGAGCAGCCGCGCCAATGGCACACATTCCCTACCTGTTTCATCATGAAAAGTCTACGCCTCATGGCACACTTTCCCCACTTGTTGCAAAACTTTCTGCATCCTGCTTGGCGCACCAAACTCGTATGCTACATTGATAAAATTCGCGCCATTGGCGCACCCAACATCCATGTAACAATCCTTTCATATGCGCCAAGTGCAAAGCTATAAACGGCGCAGGCGCATCCACCATTGCAACAACATTGTGTCATGCAAACCTTTCATGTGCCGCGCCAAGTTCCCTTAAGCACGCAAAAAGCATATGTTACACAAACCTTATATGCGCCTTTGGCGCACCAAAGTTCCATGCAACATGAAAGATATATGCCATGGCGCATCCTGTTCCCGTGTAACATAAAGAATTCGTGCGCCCTTTACAAAATGCATCCACATGGCGCAGGTGCACTTGTGCTTACAACAACAAAGAATGCACCCTGCAATGTCTATGCGCCATGCGCCCTTTGGCGCTGATTTACCCCTTGCAACAGCCCTTTCCTCGTGTGCCTTATCTATTTAGCTCTGTAATCTGCAATATCCATGCGCCATGCGCCCTAAGGCCTCAAAATTGCTAACTCTTTCTTCTGTCAGCATTTCAATGGAAAATCAAACAGCTGACACGGCTTTCTTCAATTGGGTTTCACTTCTTATTCTTGCAGATCAGCAGCTAAGTTCAGAAGAACATATGTCAACATCAAGCAAGAGACCTACCAAATCCAAAGGCAAGGCCAAGCTCACAGAAGAAGAAATGAAGTATAAGTATCAAAGGGTCAGAATGCCCGAGTCCCAGGCCGAATGTGACCTGGACATCAGAGACTCAGAGTTGGGTCATATCGATATGGAAGAATTCTGGTCCAGAACCCAGAAGGTCACAAGAAGTCCATGGATGGACAAGCTGATAGGCAGTGCCCTGCACTTTGCTGGAGGAATCCCAGTCAGTGCCATTAACAATGAATTTATGATGGTGGTTTCCCGGTGCTACAATAAAGACACAAGATGTGTCGTAAATGAGAAGGGCGAGGTCATAATCAACCTCACTGCCCGCCACTTTGAAATAATACTCGGCATTCCTCATCACCGGCACTTTGTGGCCGTCAGCCAAGAAGACTGTGTTAAGGCCTGGGACGACAATGAAGATCAGTGCATGCAGCTGATGAATGAGGTATATTTGAAAAATAAAAAGGTGGTGACCCGTTGGCCACAAATCATTCACCGCAGTGATTTTTCAGAGGAGCTCAGTGACACCATCACGTTCCTGAGCAGGGTGTTTGGGCTTCCTGATGCCCACTATTTCCACAAATGGATGTTGCGGTATTTAGAAACAATGAACAAAAATATGCCCGATCAACGCTTTGAGTGGGCAGAAATCATAAGCAGCACGATATCAGAGCAGCTGCAACAATTTCCCCACAACGGGGAGGTTCTACATGAATTCCTATGTTGTTTACGCTGCAGCTTCAGAAAGGGACTACCCAGCTCTGATGCGGAGTGGGGTTTGGCCCCAAGTTAAAATCTATGAATATTATCCAGAGCTAAAGCTGGAAAATAGCATCCCTCAATTTACAAAGATCAATGATGCATTTTTCTATTTCATCATCTGCCTGTTGAGGCCAAATATGGCTCACGGTCGCACGACCAAGAGCATCGTGGCAGCCACAGAGAAATGGGGGGCCCTGTTCACTCAATTCCCCACATTCACTTATCTAAGGGCGGCTAACTTCTTGGGGGAGCCAACTAGACTGCCAAGGTATGCCGGGCCCAAGTTGATTCTGCTAGAGCTGTCAAGACAGCTAGTCACCTACCATGAGAAATGCCTCAAGAGAAAGAAGGGTGGAACTCCTTTCCCCCTCACAGTGGGTAGGTATACGTGTCCCTCTCACCACAAGGCAAAAGACATGTTTGCAGAGCTGGAGCTACTGAATCTGAAACATGACTTCCCAGCAAGGCCCACCTTCGACCCGAGAAATTGTCTGCCAAGGGCTAAGCTCGATCCGATCCACATCCCTCAGATCGAGGATATCTACATTGACTTATATCATGAGGTTGAGCTCAGGAGGAAGGACCATTCTCATTTGGCCTTAGCAGAAATCATCCAATATGGGGTGGCCATCATCCCCAAAGGCTACCAAACTACCGAGGAGGAAGTGGATCAAGTGTATCTTGACACAGGTGGGGACGATTGGCCTTTTGCATTGATTGATAGAACCAAAGCACCTCAGACAATTGAGGAAAGGGTCAAGGAAACTCTGCGCAGAACAGAGCATTGGTGCCGAATGAACGGGCTCATCTACCTCGGAGTCGATTTCACAACCTCTCCGTTGGGTAACGCACCTCCTCGATCAAAACAACAGCCAAAAGGCAAAGGAAAAAGTAAAGAGGGTGAATCCAGCACCACTCAAGAGGAAGCTCCTGAAAGTCCTCCTTCCGCTGCACCCGAACAAGTTGTAACTCTGGCTTCTCCAGAGAAAGAAGTGGAAGAAGATGTTCAAATAGGCCCATCCACTCAGGATGTCGCCACTGCCACAACAATTGAGGTCCCTTCTGTCCCTTCTTCTTCTCCTCCTTCCCCTCCTCGAGTGACTCAAGTGACCATTCCTTTGGTCGTGTCCTCTCCCCCTTCTTCTACTGTTCCTCCCGCTTCTTTGTCCATCTTCTCTTCTCTCGCGGACCTGTCCCCCTCCATTTCTTCCCTCATCTCTGAGCTCCCTTCCCTTCCTATGTCTTCCTCTCCTGCAGTATCTCTTCCTCCCGTGAGCACTTCCTCGGCCTCCCTCTCGATGCCGCCTCCAAGTGTTTCCACGTTTTTCCCTTCTACTACTGCAGCTGCCCCCTTCTCTATTTCTGGCCCTTCTCCCATAAGTCCAACCTGGATCTCCCAACACTTAAGTCAAAGAAAAGGAAAGTTCCCATCGCTCCGATGGACTTCTCCGTAATCCCATCAAAAGGGGCAAAGAAGCAGAAGCCCATCACACGCTTCTCTCAGAGTGCTTCGGGAGAGAGGGTAATGGAGATCGCATACCCCAATCCTCTCAAGGATAAAAAGGATCTATCTCCGACAGATTATACAGTGACTCAAGTCACAATGGGTACGTCTTCTGAAAGCCTTCAGGGAGAGGCCCTATCTGCAGTTGACGCCCTCTGCAAGAAGCTTCAAGAAGCAAAAGAAGAGAAAAGGCTATTGAAAGAGAAAAATAAACATCTGCTCCAAGCCTTACAGAAGATGGGCAGTGCACCTCCCACAACTGCCGCCGAGACTCCTGAGCCTCTGAGCCAGGATAAAATTAATGAATATGCAAAGATCGGCAAGAAAGAGTGGTATGGCGTTTCCGCTTGAGGAGCTAGATCCTCAAAGACAAGTGAAAAGTAATCGCCAAGTTCACTGATTTGTATCTGAACATCAACAAGGTGAATAAAGAGCTCCAAGCATTAGCAGGACCCATATCAGAAGAGCTGGACCATGCTAGGCTGCAGCATGAGACCTTTCAACAAATGTTTGACTGTTCAGTCGAAGATCTGGTCAAGTTCGGCATTTTCGGTCATCCCAGGGCCCTCAATAAAGTCCTTTCCACTCTGGACTACCGATAGATCAACTAGAATTTTTCCTTGAAAAGATTGATAAGGTAAAGGAAGAAGCCCTGGACGCGATGCACCAAATGGAACAAATCGTTCTCAACATGTCTCCAGGGTTGCTTACTCCTTCCTTCGCCTTAAGGAAAGTTGATGAAACCATCCAGATCTTCAAGGAGATCATTTCACAAGGGCTGGGGCCAGAGGTCACTTTTGACGCAGAGTCCATCAATAACCTGCTGGCCTGTCGGGACTTCATCGGGTTCCTCATAGAAGTAGAGAAAGAATATTCCAAACTCCCAGAGAAGCTCATAGACGAGTGGGAGACTTGCGAGGCGATCAGTGAGCGACACAAGGATCCTTTTCCGTCATTATTCAAAAATATAACACATTCATATACATATTATTTATAACACATTCAACAATATAACACATTCATATTTTGATCTCACCAAGGGCAATTCATATTCTTTGTAACACATGAAAATGTTTACTTGAGTTATAAGGACTCCAAGAGTGACATTATTACTAACCTCAAATCTAGTTTTACTCTTATGTGCTTTACTCTTACACCACACTATGGTCTCATTATTAGAATTTTTTTTTATCACAAAAGGAGTTACAAAATTATTGTCTAACATCTAGAAGAAGTACATGATTGGAAGTATTATAAACTACGCATGAACCACAAGTGATTTGTGTTCAAGGTAAGATCCCCTGTTTTTGCATTTCACGATTCCACATGTGAAATTTATTTTATTCTTAATGTCAAAATGAACATAACAAGGGATTACGGGACCAAGATTCTGGTTTCCTGGGTTCTCTAAAGTCAACATCTTTCAAATCAATTTCATTTGGAAGGAGTTACCATTTTCTACCCATAAGTTAACCTCCTAATCAACCGAGGTTTAGTTTAATTCCAATTTACACTTAGGGCTCTATGCCCTATTATAGATTAGATTAAGGTGTGAAAAATATTTACCCTATAAACCCTCCGTAAAAGATCAAGGTGCTATATTGTCACAAACCAAAGTAACAGATTTAGCTGTGAGGAACTAAAAGAGATCATTAACAATAGTTTTAAGTCATAGTACAACTATTTCACTAGGTCCATTTGTGTCGTTTGGGTCCCACAAGGAATTCATTTGATGATGAAGAAAATTTCTAGATCTAACTTCGTAAGACTTGGTAGTCAACTAGGATACTAAAGAGGTGATAACTCTACTTACTCCACATATGGTAAGATTACACATCATAGTTGTTTCTTTGAACAAAGACTCTTAAGTTATAGAAATGAACTAATGAATATATTTCTTAGGGGTAGTACCAGAAAATTTTAGTTGTGAGGATTAATTATCTTTTTGGATGACAATGTTTTGCAAACTAATGTGGCTAGAATGAGAGGGAGGGTGCAACAAATTTAAATATTAACTTCATTAGATAATCCCATCTACTAAAGGTTACTTTCAAGAGTAGTTGGTGATCTTTGTCACCTAACACGTAAGTCGGACCTGAAGAGAACACATTCTCCTTACTACACACATGATAACCAATCCTGGAAGGGGACCACTTACTATAGATAACGTTTGAACAAGTCGTTCTTAACTGACGGTTTCATGACGATGTCACTAAACATACAAGCTATGACGGTAACTCAACTATGGATCTTATTTAGTTAAGATAGAAGGTGTCATTGAGCATACATGTTTAAGTTCATTCTAAGGTTTCAATTTTCTATGCAAAAATAATAACATATGAAGGTTAGTTATACACAAATTTTGTACTAGGGTTGGCTAATTTGCTTAGGTTTCTTTATTGCATTTTCAAGGTAAAGAACACAACACACCAATTAATTAATGGATATTACAAACTAGAAATGAACTAAAAGATATTACATTCAAATTCATTTAACATATCCAAATTTTTCCATATGAAAATCTAAATAAAAATGGTACCCATGATTAAATGCACATTTCCCAAGGCATTCCTAAAACTAGCATCTCATACATATTACCAAATTTCAAATATAAATTTCTGTAACATGGCAATACATTACACACACACACACACACATTTTTCAATAACTTATATAAATTACAATAGTAAAAATGGATTACACCATGCCTTTTCGCCATCTCACTTCCATCCTACAAAACCATGTGAGCATGAAATCAGCGATAAATCGCTGGCATGGCATCCACCCAAATATAGCATAATTAACATTTTTAGTTTCCATTTACATAATAACATTAATAATTTGTATTCGAAAGGAGGAGGTTAGAGACACATATTTATTTCATTTTAGTTCACTTCATTTCTTAACCAAGGCAAGAGAAAGAAATAGGGAAGAGAGAGAAACACTATTTTGCCAAAAGTTCAAATTCACATAACAATCACACAATAGAGTTTCAAGAAGTTATTTACAAGTGTCAACAAGTTTCCACGATGGTTTGGCAACCCAACAGGGGTCCTACAACTTTCTCTTTACATTTTCCTACTAGTTGCAAAAACGTTCAATTTAGGCTTGGAGGTGAAGAAACCACTTTCAAACATTGTCCTCTAATGAGAAAACAAACCATGGGTAAGTTTCTACGTGTCCTCCTATACACCAAGAATTCACAGAACTAACGGGATTTATAACTCGCGAACGGTTTTTGATTGGAGGTTAGTTTTCCAAGGTAATCGGTCGTAATTGTCCTAGTTGTAAATGATCAAAAGTTAGCTCGAGGGCTCAGGAACCCACTTCCAAAAATGACGTTCGATGGACAAACGCGCAATGAGAAAATTCCTAGGAGTTCCCCTATATATGGAAAACCCACAGAGTCGATGGGATGTAAGAACTAGAAATCGGTTTTGAAACGACATGTTTTCTCGGAGCCATCGGGCCGTAATTGGTCCAGTTTTTGACCTAGTCAAACTGCGACCAGAGGCCTATAAAATGCCTTTGTCAAACTATCAAGAAGAGTGTTTTTTCCCAAACTGAAGGTTCCAGAAATTGTCTAGTAAAAATACTAGAGGTTTGCGAAGGCGGATATGCATTTTGTTTTCCAGATTCAAACGATGCGCCGATACGAAATCCAACTTTTCAAATTTAACAACTTCCTACGCTTGTAAATCAATGTAACATGGCTAGCTAAGCAGGCATCAAAAGTATCACAGATGATCATTCAAGGTTGAATTAAGGATTAAAGTGACTCCTCACATGACAAGGTACACGTAGGAAACTTAACATCTCCTTTTCGGAGTTATGAAGGTTATTTTGCAAGTCTCTGAAAATCGTGATTTATTTGTTTTAACAAGAGAGCAAGGTCAACATAATAATCATGCAGGAGCTTAACTTCAACTTGTCAATAAAAATGGGTACTGTAGTAATATGGTTTCATCAGGAAGTTGCTAAATCACCTCAAAATGAGGGTTTAAGTTCATGGTTGACTACAAAAAGGTTATTTTGATTGTGTGAGTTACGATATGACATTTTATTGTTTTGCAAACAAGTTAATATAAAACAATTAAATGTATGATAATCCTAAGGTTTTTAAAAATTATATTTGATTGCAAAAAAAAAAAAAAGTATGAGAATTATGAAAGATAAGGAGAGATGAACCATGCATGGAGGAACGAAGCCTGTCAAAGTCGTAGGATTCGGTTCAACATCTCACTTAGGCATTTCATCAAATAGTTCATTGCCCTGAGCATAACTCCATTATTTTTAAACAGGGTGTGGTTAGAGGAGCAAAAACCACTATTCATTGTCCTTAGATGCATTTCCATACTACAACAAGGATCCGATCATATGTAGACCTAGAAGATGCCGAGATGAAAAAAATTTGTGGGCTAGACATCATCCCCACCCAAACCGTTATTATACATGTGTTAAGGCGTGTAGATTCGCAATATAAGGTAAGGGCCTCTATACAACCATCACAAGTAAAAAAATATATTTGAAGGTGTAGTTTAGAGTTTTCCCCAAAATGGTTGGGCGGCCAACAACAAATCACACCCCAAAGATCATTACAAATCCATTTTTTTGCATTTATTTTGCCCCTGCTACACAAAAGGCCACCCATGTCCTTTTTCTAAGCCAACAACTATGATAATAAACAAGAAATGAAACATTATATGGATACATCCCCTGAAATCTCCTCTCCTTAAGGTGCTTTTGCAAAACAAAACAAGAACTTACACCTAGTTCCTAGAAATTATTACAGGAGGTATCTAGATGAATATGTAGATGGTATGCATAGGGATGCTACAGAGAGCACAATCAACATTTCTAAAGGGAATTTGCTTGAAACATTTCAAGCCTTTTAACAGACCCATTTCATGCATATCCTGTCATCATTGCAGTCCATGAGCCCACATTTCATGCATTTAGTCAAACAGTTCACATGCCAAGCGCATGCTTCCACATTTTGCATGCCTATCTACCAGAGCGCTTCCAACTACAACATCTGAAAAAATTCTTCTATCCTTTTATGCTTTGATGGATGTCCATACCCTATTCGGATCTCACATTTTGGCGCAGAATGAGAGTATGCAAAAAATGTGAACTGATCAGGTTGGAGACCTATTTGTTGCATTGAGAGCCATTGACCATCTCGTTCTTTCATTGGTCAAACACTGTCACAGCATCGGGGCCAATACCATCCACCGCCAAACACTATCTCACCATACCCTCGCTATAGCTATCCATTACTGCTAAATTTCAATGTTAACTTGGGTTTTAGGTGGTTAACATCTCTGGGTCCCAAATAAAGTGCATGTATTATTGTGCAAGGGAAAAGACAGGTCTGCGAGGTTATTTAAGACACCCATGTGCATTGACAGGTTGCCCAAGCCTTCACGCAACCTCCACCACTCACCATAAATCTCAATTCAACCACTACATTAAATTTAAATTATTTATTTATTTATTTTAATGTGAGAACGACACCTCCCGAGCTAGCTCTAAAGAGGCTATAGATGTTTGCAATTTTTAACCCTATAAAATTAAAATATTTTCTTAAGTTGTACAGAATTGAATAAATATTAAATGCATTTTTCTACTTTAAAATTTTGAATCAAAGGAATTTATAAAGCTATTCCAAAACGTTTATGTAAATTCATTGAAGATATTTTAAGATATATGATAATGAAAACATTTTCCTACCATCGAATGAATATGACTCAATGGTTAAGATGTTTGGCTCTTAAAAATCCCACCAGGGTTCAATTCTTGCTGCAAGGGAAGTCAGGAGATGCACCATAATAAGGGATGAGGCCGGGATTGTAGCCTGGGTGAATTTGATAGAATGGATACCCCTTAGTCCTTGGCCACTTAGCCTATAAGAAATCGCCCACTTCATCGTGGGGAAGGCGGTCCGTCGACCGCTGTCGATTTCAATAAACAAACATCTTCCTACTTAAAGGCTTTTGAATATAATTATTAGTTTGTCAAAGGCACGGGTACTATATCTTTCACTCCACTTTAATAAGTTATTATTAAATATGTTTTCAACTAATAATAAATTAGTATTATTTTTTTATATTGATTTTCAAATGTTTTAAAATTTGGACATGCTCATTTTTTACCCAAAAAATCTTTAAAATGTATTTATCTAGTTTGTGATTGGCTAAAAACTTTTACCCCTTATTCCCACCTTCACGTAAATTGAGGCACCATGATGTCATCATATTTATTGTGGTTTTCATTTCTACATTTTTAGAAATAATTCACTTTTTGAAATTTATTGCTTAAAATAATTGACCTATTTTATAACTATGCACTCTTTTGTCTCTTATAATATTTACAAAAAAATTAAAATTGTATTTTATGTATAGACTTTATGGTACACATTTAAGTGCTTTTTAAATTGGAGTGCATATTTTCTAGAGAATTCCACCTAAGTATTCTAAAGGACATCTTTAAAAACATAGACAATAGTGTAGCTACACCATACATATATTTTATTTTAGCTAAAAATAATATTATAACAACTTTTTAAAATCATTATAATATTATCTACTTTAAAATAATTTAATGCTAATTATTTTAAAACAATAACTTATTATTTATTCTCAAACAATTCAACAATTCAATGTTAGGGTAGGGACTAGTCACATCATGCGACCCTTGTTATTTGTTTTTATAAATACGTAATATGGATGGATTGATTTTCATTAATTTTTTGTGTAAATATATAAATAATATGCATAAAGAAATAATAAATAAAATCAATTCTTATATTAATATTCTTGTTATAAATTTCATTTCAACAAATACTTGTTGATTTAGGTGAATTTGACTTGAGTGATCTTAATTTGAGTGTAGTATTCACATAGAATATTTGGGTTAATATCTATATATGAAATTAGTAGGTATGTAAATGGTCAATATTGGTTATTCAACTTGAAAATAAAATAAGGAGGTGAGATTTGGATGTATTTATTTATTTATTACGCCGTAAGGTGTTCTTGTAGTGAGATGAGACTTGTTGGGTCTGACATCTTTCAGAAATTTGAGGGCCAAGATTAAAATGTCGAGTCTGCGTTGAAATCTAATGCACTGCTAGGTTTGACATCCACATTGCAGTGAAGGCTCCTCCCGTCCTGTATAAGGGTTCGAATGAAGGAAATACAATGGTTGATGATGTATGGAGCGATTTATGCGCTACAAGTGGTGATTAGAGGATGACCATAAAAATACGAAGTTTGGAACAGGTTATGTGGACATTTCCGTTGGTTGTAGAGATCCGAGCTCCATTTTTCCATCGTGCATAAATCTTGTGCCATGCATCTGCTCATGCAGATGAACATATACAATACATGTTCCTAGGAGATAATGAATTGGTAGCGATATAGAGTGGCTCATAGGAGAGGGGAGGGCTGCAGATAAGATCTCGAATCCATCTCCAAGTCATGTAAGAATTTCTCTCCAATTGATGCAACTACAAAGCTAAATATCCAAGAAACACAACCAAAGGTGGACCGTGGAAACATCTCTCACAACATCCTTACCACCTTTGTTTGTCCGTCCCCTTCTTCCTATTTAAATGCCCAAAAAAAAACTATAATATCTTTTACATGACCTGTAATATTGATATATTGTAGGTAGGAAGACATGACATTTGTGTGAACATGGTGGAGGGTTTGAAACCTTGAAATCCATTGCTTCCCTTCCCCACGCTTTCTTTTGATCGCATGACACCTCCAGGAAGAATAAAAAGGATCACCATTGCATCCATTCCAAGGAAAAGAGGACCCCAAATACCTACAATACTTACTGCTCATGGAGAGTAAGGAAAAATAAAAAAGGGCACATGTTTTGGAGATATAGTTATTAAGCTACTTAGGGTCGGTACAGAAAACCAACTGCTTTAAGGGAAATTGATATGCCTAGGTCGATTATGTGTGGGTCACATTCATATTCATATTCAAATTCATATTCATATTCATATTCATAGTCACCTGCTATTAAATTCTACTTCTTCCAACCAGTTGTACCCGCCATAATATTCTAGATTATAGCCAATCCATGGCATATTTATCCATTCGGTTTCTTTTTATTTTTCTTCTTCTTCGTTGCTCGTTTTCCGTAGTTTTTCCTCTTCCCTTTATCAAGATTTATACCATTATGACGCCTCATTGTTGTATCATGTACAACACTTTTTCCATCCGACACAAATGGAAAATGTAACGCCTACTAAAACAACCCGCTTGAGACTCAAGAACAACCTAGATTAGTCGAAAATTATGGGATCATTTTTTTGTTTAAAAGTGAATGCTACCAGTTACAAAACAAAAGTTGCCACAAGTAGGGTTCAAAGGCCAAATAAAAATCTTAACTCATAGTTTTTCCCATTACAACAATTATTAAATTTACATGGTCAAAAATTGGGGTTAGAATAATCATTAAGATTAATAGGCCAATTTCTCACTCTCCCACCCTCTGACAGGATTAAGATATTCAACCTAATTTTTCTCAAAATTAACACACTATAAACCTTCTAAAAACATTCCCACTAGATAGAAAATTTTCTCACCTTTCCAGTGATATAAAGAAGTCCTCCTAACTCCCTATATTTCCAAAGTTATGGGTTGGCGGACCTTGGGAGGAAAATTTTCCCAAGGCAGGCTGGCGGGCCTAGGGGAGAAAATTTTCCCCTGTGGGGTGGGTCTACAGGCTGCGGGGAGAAATTTTTCCCAGAGGAGGAGTTAGGTCAGTGGTGTTGGGGAAGAAAATTTTCCCCAGGGGTGGTTCGGCGGGGCTGTGGGAGAAGTTTTGGAAATTTTCCCACTTGGGGAAAAAAGCCACCTTTGCACCCGCACGCCCGCAAGTCTGCAAGGGACATGTGTCCAAATTTATAGCCTAGGTGGAAAGGCGGGACGCCGGAGGCAAAATTGAATTTTTTTCCTTATTTTTTTTTTTGAAAGGGTGAAAGGGTTCAAAATTACCCGCTCCTCTGTTGGTGCGTAGAGATGCCACGTGTTAGTCCCAAATTCCAAGTGGGGAAGCGGGTCATTAGGGAAAAATTAGAAAATTTGACTTTTTCCCAAAATGCATTAAAGGTTAAGAATCACCGTGCCTCCGCCGATGCCCAATGATGCCACGTGTCAATCAATCATTGGTTGCGGGCCAACGGGTCGGCAGGGAAACTTAAGAATTTTTGCCACAATTTTTATTTGAAAGTGTTAAGGTTTAAAATGATCCACACCTCCGCTGACACTCAACGAAGCCATGTGTCAAGCATGCATTAGCTACGGGGCGGTGGGGCCGTGGAGGAAAAGTTGCCAAATTAACTTTTTGGACTTAGAATATTTATTTTGCTAATAGGGAAATGCTCGGGCCATCGGAGCGGGGGGAAACTTATTGTTTTTGTGTTTATTTCCCATGAAAGGACAATGAGTAATTTTTGGGCCCACGGGTCTACTTGTAATTTTTTTTTCCCAAATTTTGTTTTCTTGATAGTTAGTTTATCTTTTGAGCCAGAAATGAAGTAAAAATTTAGTAGGCCATAACTTTTGATTGGGAGCTTGATTTTGGAAAACGAGGACTTTTTGGAAAGGTCTTGAAGTCCTCTTTGCACAGGAAGCTTAAAATTTTGATTTTGATGAACTTAGAAGGGTAAATTTTAAGAAAATGTTCTGCAGGCTTTTAAAAGATGAACTGAACTTTTAACTTGACAGAATCAATTCAATCCACCATTAATCCTTCTTCCACACACCTAGTAGGCATGGAGAAATGCACTTGGAGGAATTTGGGGTGAATTACAAGGATAATTTGATTGCTTGAGTTTTCAAGAAAAACGGATTCCCCCTTGTCTGCAAAAACATCAGTGTATTTGTCTGAGCCCGATTATTAAAGTTCTATAAGAAAATTCCCTTAAGTGATATAGTCTATTTGGGATGCGTTTTGAGCATACTAAGTCCAATTGATATCTCATTTTGTTGTTCATTGTTGTATAGTGTTCTGTATAACTTCTGATAATGATTTGCAAGTTTGAAACCATCTAACAAAGATCAGATTCGAATAGATCTATTTTCACTTACCAAACTTTAAAATATTGAATACATTCCCAATCCAATTTAAAATGCTTAAGTTTATTCCTAACAATGTGTGCAAAATCCATAATGCAGTTCTAATTTCAAAATATGCATTTTCAAGGAAGCAGAGTAATCTAACATTCCTTCATACACTCTTTTCTAGACTTTCATACAGAGATTTCATAATGCATTTCAAACATAGATTTCCAATGAAAACAATATCATTTGTGGTGGATAAACCAACTTCTATTGAACTCAACAATTCTTTTACAACTTCCTTTTTCATTCGCCAAACAGATTACAAAATACATTTCTTTCTCATTTATTTTCACAAAACAAATTACAGAGTATGTCTTTCACATTCAAATGTACATTTCATTTCAAAACAGAGCAAACCTTCATCACAATAATATTACAAGGTCAACCACTTAAAGTGGGAAATGTTTACAATAAGGCAATATCAAAGGGACAACCAAATCTATCTTCATTCTCATCTCTAGAATAACAACAAGAAGATCCACCATTTTTAGTTTCATCACAACAAAACCGGGGAGGCAACGCTCTCCACCGAACCAAGAAATCAATGAAGAGGAGAAGCCATCCTCCTCATTGGCCCCCGAGCCCCAACCACATTGCAATAAGAAATGGATTACAACTCATGGCAACAAACAAGCTTCCACAACACAAAAGAAATCTTTCACAATCAAAACAATTTCCAAACAAAATTACAATTTGTAACCAAAAAAAAAACAACAAACAATACTCAGGCTTCATCATGCACAAGCTAAAGGAGCAAGAACTATGGGGGAAGCTACTTATGCCTCCCAAAGAGGAAATGGGTATCACCACCTGAGAGAAAACTACCAAAATACATATCATTCAAATGCCTGTCATACCCTTAAGTCTCCCCCAAGTACCCCTTATACCTCACATTTCCTTATGCCTCCCCAACCTCTTATGGAACCCCATAATGAGTAAAGAAATGCAAGATATTTATTTTTACCAGGTGGAACCCAATCCCAACTCCATCCAAAAACACTTATACCTCCCCAAAAACACTTATTCCTCCCCACAAGATTTCCCCATAGTCTTCTCCTACACCATACCTAGGCCATCTACCCAACCAACCAACAAACATACTAAAACATTCAACCATTTACATATGCATACAATGAAATGAGAGCATTTTAAAGAGCCAAGCTCCTACCTCTCCATGATGGAGTTTGTTCCAAAGTTCCAAATAACAAGCTTTCCAATGTAAAACAGTCCAAGATCAATAATCCACAAGCATTCAACAATCTCCAACTTTCTCCAAAATTGCAAGAGCTCTCAAAACCAAAAGAAGTCACCCAAAATGAAGCAATGCAAGGTGAAGTAACCCAAAAACAAGCTAAGGAATTCGAATATATAGAAGAGGGAAGAGAAGAGGATGAGGTGGATCTATGTATGATGCCACATCACACATCCTCAACTCCAACACCAAAGTCAACTTCATTCTCCAAGGCATATTAAATAGGTGGGTGAATAATATGACAGATTACTTACACACTCCAAAACAAGCCCACACTCCAAAGGACTAAAATTAAAACATGTAAGAAAAGTGCAATTAAAACTTACAACTTGACTTACAAAATTCATAATGAAAGTCTAAATTCAACTCTCCAACCATAGGTATGGTTGGTAAATAAATTTAAGAGGTGTGGGACAAGTTTAACTTGTCCCACCAGCCTTCAAAATTAGCCTCCAAGGATAATTTGAATTTCCAAGAAGGTGGAGTGTTTCATAATCTAAAATCATCACTTACACATCTCTTACAACACTTAAACCAAGACCAACAACTCTATTAATTACATTCCTCATGGCATAATTTAATTTAAATAATGGAAAGGGAAAACACATCACTTATAAAACACATACAACATTAACAAAAGACCAAATAAAGAAAAACATAAAGTCCCTTGGTCACATTTGAAGGTGATTTCCCCCATGGGAAACCTAACAAAAATCCAACACACACAAACAAACACAAGTTGCCATGGTGACCTTGTTAAATTTATCTATAATTCCAATGTGGTTGGTCTCCAATCCTCGATGTTTGTTGTGATGTTTTTAACTTGCAAAATACCAATACCTCCTTCACCTTCATGGCCGCATCGAACATCCAAAATGAATATAAGTATAATTGCAAAACCATATATGCATATGAATCACAACATTATCAAGGCAAAAACAATATCATTTGTAGTTTTATCAACAACTATATGATAATAAAATTAGTTCCACTTTCTAGGTCTACTCAAAATATATAAATATCATATGTCCAAACCACATCTATAATATAACCATGTCAAACAATATATCAAAATCAATCTATAAAAAGTTTCCAATAATCATCATGCACCATATATGAATCAAAGTCCATAATAAACCATGATCTAACATCTAGCATCATACTAAATCAAACTATAACAATGTCCATAATATAGTCAGTAGTATCAAGATCAATATCACAAGGTGTCGAAGGGAAGCGGGCACTACAAAAATCTGTGACGGATTTGATTTATCTGTTGAGGGTTTCCATCCAGCTTTATGCTTTCCAGTGGTTTCATAAACCTTTATCAAGGTCTTCTTCTTGCATCACATTTATGGCAGAAAAAGATGACGATAAACGAAAGCGGTGGTCGGCGTTCTGCCTCCTCGGGACTCGAACGCCAAGCATGCGAGCTTAATGCAGGATTATATCCAGCTTCAAGATGTAAGGTTTTAAAACCCTCGATCTGGTATTTCTGATGTTCTTTTTATTTGTTTATATATTGGTTGCGTATTTCGATTCCAAGTTTTGGTTCGAAGGTTTTACTTTGTATCAAATTTATTTTTGTTCTAAAGCTGCAGTAGTTTGTTTCATTGAAAGATCGTGCACAATCAACCAAGAGTAGAAAGGTAACTCTGCTAGCGGAATTCGGGTTAGAAATAACAATCTTCTTTGCTCATAAGATCAACCTTCTTTGATTCAATTCAAATTGTACATAGATTTTTGCTAGAAATTGTTTGCCCACAATATAAAAGTTCACTTAACATCTTTTTCGCCAATTAGTAGCTTGGGTTTCCTTATATATATTGTAATTTTTTTGTGAGAACCTCTACTAGAGTGTATTTCTAAAGTAATTCAGAGTCAGGGTTCTTAGTTTATTTTTGCATTTCATTTACAGATTTTTGAGAAGAAGTTACCAACTCCACTTAGGGTTTCTTTCTATGGATTGTGAAATTTGGCAGACGAACACTTCCAAAAGTGTATTTAAAAAGTAACTAGATCTAGGGTTCTCAGTTTATTTTTGCAACTTATTTCTAGATTCTTAAAACAAAATTCACCAAATCGGATTTCCTTTTTATGGGTTGTGAAATTTGTTGTAAGGATCTTTGCTAGAGTGTATTTATTCTAAAGTATAACCATGACTAGGGTTCTTAAACTATTTTTGTAATTCATGTTTAGATTCTTAGAAAGAAATATGAAGAATTTCAAGGAAACACCTCCCACTCTCAAAGAGAACAAAACTACTTTTTGCCATTTAACTCTCAAACCTACAATGAAAGGAGTCCTCTCAAGTCTTTGTGCAAGGACCTTCTTCTTTGTCTTCCAAGAATGTTATTTTAAGGATATTTGTCGGATAAATTACTAAAATATTTTGTTTCTTATACATGCAAAAGTAATCTCATTAAACATATTACTTATTTCGGAATGTCCAAGGTCTTTTGGTTTTAATGATTTTTTTTGGATTTCAGGAATCACTCATTGGTAATAGTTCTAATTTTTCTAGCTAGCGTAAGCCATTTAATGACAACATTGGATTGGTTAGTTATCTTAAGACACTTGCTTTAGGAAATAGATGAATGTGTTTGTGACAATAATACACGAAAATTGGAAAATTTCATGGCAAGATCAAATATCTCTAGAGTGTAAATGAGACTGTATTTGTCATTGTATTTTTAATTGATGTTCTCTCAATTAGACAAACATTTTAGAGCAAGTGCACAAAGTTATTCTTGAATCATAAGTTGTCCACAATGTAAAATCTATGTTGTATGCAAATGCCATTTGCAGAGGCAATTCCCTCTTATTTCTTGTGTGTGATCGCACATTAATTTCACCATGCAACTTACCAAGTTTTTGACATATTATTAAAATTGATGCTGAAAAGCATAATTTATATGTAACTCTCTGTAAAGAAAGACACCCTCGATTTTTATCCGAATTAACAGAAACACTTTTGTGGCTTTTTATGTAATGTGCTTGTGTAATTTGGGGAATGGGCACATAATCATTTCAATGGAAGCTAATGATTTTGCTTTATGTTGACTCTTATCATCATCCCAAGTATTTGAATTCAAGTGGAAGTAATGCTCAGGTCCTCTAAATATAGAATATTTGTTACCTAAAGAACAATGTAGATTGAACAAAGTTTTTAAATTTTTTTCTGTTTACAATTGAGAAATGTATTTCTATTGCAAATTATTGTTTAATATCATTCCTCGTGTGCATAGCTTTGCATTATAGTTGCATTCGTTCCTTTAAACATAAGACCAGGACAAATTCAATGATTATTTCATAGATTTTGGTTTGTCTTGGGCTTTATTTTAGATGCAAAATCCCACCTCCTTATATATGATATCAGAACCCCTCTCTTTGTTTATTCTCCCATTTTGGTTTCTGATGGAAATTGATAGTAAGATTACTCTTGAAATTTTTATGGAAGCTAATGATTTTGATTTATGTTCACTCTTATCATCATCCAGGTATTTGAATTCAAGTGGAACTAATTTCGTGTCCTCTAAATATAGAATATTTGTTACCTAAAGAACGGTGTAGATTGAAAAGATTTTTTTAATTTTTTTCTATTTGTAATTGAGAAATGTGTTCTTGGTGCACATTATTGTTTAATATCATTCCCCGTGTGCATCAATTTGCATTACAGTTGCATTCGTTCCTTTAAACATAAGAAAACGGAAAATTCAGTGATTGTTTCATAGATTCTAGTCTGTATTTGGCTTTATTTTAGATGCAAAATCCCACCTCCTTATGTATGATATCAGAACCCCTCTCTTTGTTTATTCTCCCATTTTGGTTTCTGATGGAAATTGATAGTAAGACTACTCTTGAAATTTATTACTTCTGGGTCATTCAATGTGGGTTTCACAGATTTTGGTCTGTCTTGGGCTTTATTTTAGATGCAAAATATCACCTCCTCCTGTATGGTATCAGAACCCCTCTCTTTGTTTATTCTCCCATTTTGGTTTCTAATGGAAATTGATAGTAAGTCTACTCTTGAAATTTATTACATATAGGTCATTCAATTTGGGTGACCTCCAAATGACAGTTAACAAGATCCAAAGATGTTTAGTATTTACAACATCTCTTCCAGTCACCACTACTAGTGTTTATAGCTTGTCTACGTTAGCTATTTTGACATGTTCTTAGTGTTGTAGGTGAATTTTTTTGATTTTTTTATCATATACATACATGATTTATATCTTAATTATGTAAAAAAATTCTGAGGTATTTTCTCTTTATTTTAATGTGCAAATTAATGCTTCAAGTGCTGTTGTCTTCTATTTTAGTATTATCAAATTGCACAAGTTGCAAAGCATGTTACCATCTCCTAATGGAAACACGTCAATGTTTAAATCAATTTTTTTATGACAATTTGAAGGGATCTATTTTTTTTGTGGAATGAGTTGTCTCGGTTGTAAAATTGAACTATCAATTGAGAATTTCAAGTGTGGTTTTCTTGTTTGAATTTTATTTAGATATTTTGTTCTTATAGTAATTAGGAGTGAAGCAATTAAAAATTTAGCATGTGGCAAGCCACCAATTCTTTTCACTCACACATTTCTTGTTGATTGAAAAAGTTTTCAATTCTTTTAAGCATATTACTCTCTATCATGTCCCAAACTATGTAATTATATAATTTAGTATTATTAAAGAGGAATAACAAATATTCGATCGCAACTAGCTTGGATATAAGCTTGGTTGCAATGTGAAATTCACACATACAAGGATTTTTAACAACTTTAATAGTTGTACCAAGGGATGTATTTAACCAATCACAATCACTAAATTTTCATCATGGTTGTAGTCCTATATTTACGCCGAAGGCATTCCAAATGGGAACGAGCCCAATGATTTATAACATCTAGTAGGCAATCGAACGGTACAAATTGCATTTACGTGTGACATTCACGCATTTAATTGTGTAGTTCCCACATTAAAATAAATAAATAAATAATTTAAATTTAATGCAGTGGTTGAATTTTGATTTATGGTGAGTGGTGGAGGTTGCGTGAAGTCTTGGGAAAGCTGTTAATGCACATGTAGTCTTAAATAACCTCACAAACCTATCTTTTCCCTTGCATTTTATCTGGGAACCAAAGACATTAACCACCTAAAACCCAAGTTAACATTGAATTTAGCAGTAATGGATAGTTGCAGCGAGGGAAGGGTGTGACAGTGTTTGAATGATGAAAGAACACGACAGTCACTAGTTCTCAATGCAATAAAATGTGTCTCTAACTCCGATCGGTTCACATTTTCTCCATAGTCCCGATCTGTGTCAAAATGTGAGCTCTAGAAAAATGTATAGACGTCTAGAAAGTATAAAAGATAAAGGAATTTTATTTGATGTTACAATTGAAAATGCTCTAGTTGACGTGCATGCAAAATGTGGAACCTTTCACTGGGCACGTGAAATTCTTAACAGAGCACCTCAAAGAGATGTTTTCATGAAATGCTTTGACTACAGGATATGCACGAGATGGGTTTGTTGAAAAGGCTTAGAAAATTTCAAGAAAATGTGATTGGCAGGTGTAAATCTAGGTTCCATCTCCTTTTCCAACATCCTCCCAGCATGCGCTATAATGGGATCTCTAGAGCAGGGTAGTGATATCCATCAAGCATAATGGTTTGTCAGATGTTTTAGTTGTAAGTGCCTGGTAGATGTGCCTGCAGAGTGTGGAAGCATGCACTTGGCATGTTGTCAACGGTTCGACTAAATGCCTGAAACGTGGCCCGATGGATCGTAATGATGGCATAATATGTACAAAATGGGTTTGTTAGAAAGGTCGTGGAACCTATCAAGCAATGCAAATCCAAGCTTCATAGCCTTTACCAACATCCTCCACCCTATGCCAAAATGGAAGATTTAGAACAGGGAATGGACATCCATCACAACATAATGAAGAAAGGGACAAGATTTTGTCAGATGTTGTAGTTACAAGTGCTCTAGTAGGTATGTATGTGAAATGTGGTGGCAAAAATATTGTTGGCTTGGTGTTCAAAAAAATCATCCATAAAAATGTAATGTCATTGAGTGTAATTATTTCATGTTTTGGTATGCGTGGGAAGAGTGAAGGTGCACTAGAATTATTTTTTTATGAAATGCAGTATTCTCGGTATTTATCCAGATTTCATAACATTTATTAGACTTCCTTTTGCATGGTGGACCTTCTTGGTTAAGCTAGGAAACTACACAAAGCTCAAAATTTAATTAAGAATATTACATTAAAACCCAGTTCTAGTGTGTGGGGAGCCTTGCTCGAGGCTTGTAGAGTTTGTGGCAATTAAGTGTTGACAAAGATTGCATCCAAGTGGCTTCTTGAACTAAAATATGAAAATGCAGAAAATAATTTTTTTCCATCAACGTGTTGTGAGTGTGTTGGTTGGTCCTTGAGGAGCATGTGCATTAAGTCACTTTTGCTACAACAATGCTTGTGAACCGCTTGACAAAATCCTCTTCTATTGCGTGATTTTGCTGGTTATGACTGTGGACCGCTTGGAGCCCTTGCATACCCTACTTCGCTCATCATTTTCAAGCATGGTCTCCCTTACCTTTTCTTTCATAATTTTTGTAATTTGGGTTCTTCATTTGCAATATAATAGAAATGTTAAACCACTAGATAATCATACAAATGGATATGTAACCAAATTTAAATAGTGTAAAGAAATAAAACTTCACCTTGTGATTGATGAAACTGATTTTTTCAATTTAAACATTAAATGTGGTCACTACCATAACCTTATACGATGATACTAGAGTATCTGAATTAAGTGCTCGTATCTACTAGTATCGGCAAGAGTTAGATGATGTCGTCAAATCAAACAACCTCTTTTTTTCTACCTTGCAAAGTTAGAAAAATGCAAATTCCAGAGGCTTGCAAAACAACAGTCTGAGCCCCGTAAAAGAGTTATCGAATGTCGTATGTGTTCCTTGTTATGTAGAGAGTCATGTCAAACATTAGCTCTGACCTCGTGTGATTGTTTACACTCTTTTCACCACTTCTCTAGAAGCCCCATCACTCCATTTGCACTTTTAGGGAGCTTTTAAAACTGAAAAGTTGGCTTTCATTTTGACCCACCGTTTGAACCCTGAGCAACAAAATGCTTATCCACCTTTGTAAACCCCTATTATTTTTACTAGAAAATTGCTTGGAACCTTCAGTTTTAGGAAAACCACTATTCTTGATAGTTTAGCAAAGGCATTTTGTAGGCCTCTGGTTGTAGTTTGACTAGGTCAAGTTGGACCAACTACGACTGGTGGGTTCAGAAAACGTGTCACTTGTTTGAAAACCGTTCGCGCTTCAATTACATCGGTTCCTATGAATTCTTGGTGTATAGGAGGATATATAGAAAATAACACATGGTGTGTTTTACCATTGGAAGACAACGTTCGAAAGTGGTTTCTTAGCCTCCGGGCCTAGATTGAAAATTTTTGCAACTAGCAGGAAAATGTAAAAGGAAAGTTATAGGACCTCCATCGGGTTACCAAACCACCATGGAAACTTGTTGACACTTGTGAATGATTTTTGGGACTCTATCTTATGGCTTGTTGTGTGAAATTTGACTTTTGGGAAAATAGTGTTTCTCTCTCTTTCTATCTCTTTCTCTCTCCTTGGTTACAAAATGATGTGAAATGAATACATGTCTCTAAACCTTCTCTTTCGAATGTAAATTATAATTATTATTGTATGTAAATGGGAAAATGAAAACATTAATTATGCTAGATCTAGGTGGATGCCAAGTGATTTATCGCTGATTTCATGCTCACATGTTTTTGCAAGATGCAAGTAAGATGGCGAAACAACGTGGGTGTGATTCATTGTATATTGTTAGAATTTTATGTATGTTAATAGAAGGAAATTTTTATGTATTGTTATGTTACAAATTGTTTCCTATTTCCTTACATCTCCTCGAGCTTAGAATTGTAAAGTGGAAGTACAAATTTCTTCAAGAAGCACAAATTTGAATGGGCTTTGAACATGGAACCTATTGGTTTTTCCTGATTTTTATTTTGGGACCTTTAAGCACAAATTACAGTCACGATTTTATAAAGTGTAACACAGATAACATATTTTATTTGGGTCTTACAATTTATTATTTAAACCATATAAAAGGTGCGGAACATGCAAGTATTTAATTTTCACTTTGTGGTTGGGTATCAAACATGGAACATTTTGGGTTTTCCCCATTTTTTGGTTTGTCCCCTTTAAATGTAATTCACACTCACATGAATTATGCACTCAACATATAGACAATATAGTGGAACATGTTGTCCTTTCCCTCCCTCAAAATCCTTTTCAATTGACCCTCACCCATCTTGTTCGCTTACTCGATTTTCAATTCTTTTGCTCGTCCCATTGGCATTTCCATCGTACACTTCACGTACGATTGCTAGTTTATTTGTTTCTAGATTATGGTTGGAAATAAGATGTATATGTAGATTATTAATTAAATATAAATATATAATAATTTATAAGATAGATTGGTTAGAATAGGTGTTTAATAGAGTAAAACATGAGAGATTAAGTGAACTTAAATATTTCACTTTGGTATGGAAGTTGATGTAGGTGTGATAGAATGATGAATAAATTTGAAATATACCATAGATGCTTCATATCTAATTGGGGAAGGGTATTGTATGTAGGGACAAAACCATTATTTACATATTAAATCATTTGGTGGTTCCATCCTTATTTGGGTTTTTGTTCACTATAAGATTTCTAGTCTCGCAAATGTGTGAAACCCTCTATAATAAACCAAAATGACCCAAAACCATAAAACTGGGTGAAATTCTTAAAAATTGTTTGTGTTTGGGTTAGAGTGCAATCTATCCATTACCTACATGGGAAATACTCCCAAGGTGCCTCAAACCACCTATAGTCCTCCACATACGGATGTGATATATGTATGGATGTAATTATATTTTATAACTCGGTCACTTGATAATGATTTATAATTGATTTCTTTATTATGATTGACTTGGATTTGATGGTATTTGTATTAGGATGTTTGAGTCTAAATATGGGTAAGGATTGCCTCACGGTTATGTAACGTCTACTCCAAAAATGTGTATTTTTTCCTAGGGAATTTTAAGATAGTTTTTTATGTGTTTTGAGAGATATTTTCAAGGAGATCTTGAAAGAGAAAGTAAGTGAATGAGTGTGTTTGAATTTCTTATTCGTAACTATAATGTTGCATTAAATTTTTATCCGACCGTTGGATTATCTTGAAATTTTCTAGGGTGGTAGATCTTGATTAGTAATATGCCATGACCAATATTTCTAAAAAGGTTGGGTGAATTTTTGGCATATTTTTGGGGCCAAATTCCTTCGTTTAGTGGTCTAAAATTAGCTCTGAACCTTTTTTTGGTTTTGTCTAGAACTTAGAGTTTTAATATCTTTTGCTATGTTTTATGTAATAAGCCAAGATTTTGGGTATGCCTTAATTTATGGAAGGAATATTTTTACACAACATTTGGGTCCATCCGAGGTGTTTTACTTCTTTTGATTTTTTTATGTTTAAGATTTTTTCTAGTCTTGGATCAACCATATGTTAAAACATACAAAGATAAAGTGAACTTAATGTTCCAATTTCCTAGAGATAATATAGAGTGATGATGTATTCTTCATCAATAAGGGTGGGCCCTATTTAGCCATAGTGGACTTCTAATGTGTTGTATTGTGTTGATAATCAAGAAGATAATAATGCTTAATTATGATTGACATATGGAGTTATGGGAAGTAATACCATGATTAGTCTAGTAAATAGTGTATTTCAAACATATCAACCATGATTTACCATACCTTTTCTACTATAATAAGTAATCCATATTCTATGAGTGACATACTATAACCTAGAATTCATGTGACTATTCATATGGAGGAATACTATTTGATGGAGTAAGGAAACTATTGTGTAACACATCATATGTGCATACATTTTGTTCTTATTTATATCGAGTGTATCATGTTCACAATTATTTCCATGTATATAATGTGTGAGCATAAAATATAAAATATAGAGTGTTTGTTTTCCTCCATTGTATTGGTAGGATACAATTATTTTAGCTTTTGGAGCAACTAGAGAGTGTGTTGATTATACCAAAGTAGCTTTTAAGGTATGTATCTTAGATATTAACTCTTGATAATAGTTAACATCATGAAAAGTAAGACAACGGTCATCAAAAAAGGTATTTATTGGTTTCTTGGATAGCTTGCTTTCCATGAGGTGATGTGATATAGGTAGTGCTAATAAGCCACGATCAAGTAATAAAGGTAAGAGAAATTTTTGTGTGTCTATATTTTTAGGAAAGGTAACAAAGATAAAAGTTACAATAGAATGTTAACGCATATAAATATGTCCCTGTGGCCAAAAATAATTTTCAAATATGACTACTAAATAAAGCTTAAAAAATACTATAATTTTTCATTTCAAATTTTCTTTTAAATTGTGGATGCCCTACACCCACTGGGATTCATTATATAGGAAATATTGTAGCACACACATTCATATTGATGTAATTAAAATTGATAAAATCAAGTTCAATATACCGGTGTACATTAGGGGTTAAATGAGTTTAATTAATTAATATTTTGAATTAGGTATTGGGGGTAGGTTACAGATGTGGGCCAGAGAAGAGGTAGGGTTAATTTTAATAGAAAACTAAAACATTTGAACCCCGCTTTTAAAATATAATATCTTTTTGAATAAGAAAATCTCAATTATGAAATTCTCAACCAAGAAATAATAAGATGGTAGGAAAATGAGATTGAGTATGCTTTTCAACACAAATGATATTATTTTAGTATCTTAATTATTTGAAGAACTATTGATAAATGATTAAAGTTTAACATTAAGGTAATTGGTAATAGGTCTCAAATGGCTTCAAACTCTCTTTCTATAGAAAATGTGTATTAAGAAAATAATCATTGAGTGGGAAACATGATATATTTTATGTTTCATATATTACGAGTAGAAATAAAAAGGGGTAAATAAAATTGTAATGGAAAAATGGGTAAGTAAGGTACATGGAAAAATAGGGGGTATTTTCATTCTAATAAGACAACAAGAGGGGGTATTACAAATTGAATAATTATAGGTTAAAAATACTATAAAGGGTATTCTTTGATACCCTTTGAACACACATGCTATACAATACTTTTATTAAGTGAACCTCCTATATCCGGACCTTGCTATTTTTAAGCTCTTAAAAATACATGTTTGGTCATTTTACATGTGTTTGATCATGTTTTGGTTGTAGGAACTATTTTCTTTGAAGGTAAAAATGTGCAAAAAAGTGGGACATAGTTATATGCTTTCAGTAACATAATGTTGCATAATACATAGATTGATAGCATGGATTAGAGGTAGAGTATGATAGATTTGATAAATATTTTACTCAAAGGACTATAAATAGGTGTAGGTTGAATACAAATACAATTTTCAGTAGATAGTATTGATTTTTATAGAGATACGACCATCTTAGGTGGAAAGGTGTGCATATGATTATTCATACAATAATCAATTATATAGTTCCCTGTGTCTAGTATATCTCAAAAGGGGTATGTAATTTATAGTCATACTCATAAATGAGGTTAAAATTTAGATAAATCGTAAGTGGTAAATTAATATAATCATCATCACTTTAACAAAGAGTCAATAACCAAGCTACCTTGCTTCTTAGAGTGTTCATTAAAGAAGTCATATACTTATGGACATCCTGGGTATGTAGATTGAATCAACATAGGTTTAGTGGGTGGTGGCATAAGAGACTTATGATCACGATTGGTACTTGATTTTATAACCACACATGTGTGTAACTTATCAAGAGGATAGACTATGTTTGAGGGGTAATAATAGCTTCTTTAGAAGTTTTTTTTTTTTTTTTTAATATTACAATACTTGATAGCTTCCTCATTTGTAGTAATAGTATATTCATAGACATCATTCATAAATTTGACAAATTGATGAAGATTATATAAAATGATCTCCATATCATAGATCCATGGATGTTCCAATAGGAGATTATTTTAAACAACATTTTCTATAATATGAAATGTAGTTTTATTATTAGACTAGTTCGTATCTATTCCATTATTCTCTCCTTCTTGTTTGTAACTTCTCCATCCATTTAGGGGGTTCTTGTTTATTCACGTACCTATAAATATTGTACGTGGTTCCTTTGTTTAATAGAATAATAAGAGATAGAAAATATCTATTCTCTCTCCTTTATTTTGCCTCACAGTTTGGTATTAGAGCTATCAATATCTTTGAGTCCGTGTGCTGTGCGGTGAGCGTGGAAGCTGCGTGGAGGTAGAGTCTCTTCTCTCATGCATGGTGATCTTTAGCCTGTGTGGAGCAACGTGGAAAAAACATGTGAGTGCCAAACGTAGAGGATGCATGGTAAGTGAAGCCTTCAACCTGCGTGGAAAGACCAAAAGTCTGCGTATAAAGAGCCAAAAAAGAAAAAAGTTGTTGGTGCATGGTCTTTCATTGTAGAACAATCCATGTGGTTTATTTTATTTACATAGTAATAAATGAACAAAAATTTCAAACAATTTCTGTGTGGAAATATATACTTTTATTTTTTCTTTAGTGATACTCTGCGTGAAGATTAATCACTAAAAAAGAAAAAAAACTATGTGGAAGCATTGTTTTACAAATTCAAATCTATGAATGGTTCAAACTTCTACATGGTAAAGAGAACACTGTGGAAAAAACACATTTTGGAGACTTTTGCATGGAAAACAACTAGTGTTAAGTCCTTCCCTGCATTTATGTTGAAGAATATCATATTCTTTGAGGCTTGGACATGGCATTTTTATATCTTTGAGACATTTTTTTAAACAAATTGCAACGACTTGTTTTGAATGTGTTCTACCAATTGTGGCTGTGTAGAGACTTCATCTAAGCCAAATCATTTCTCTTTCCCTTGGATGTGGCTACACCATTATTTTTTAATTTTTCCTTTCCTAACATTTCCATAAACCTACAGATCTCTGCATAGTGGTGAGATCTGGAGCAAGTGAAATCTATACTTTGAAGGAGGAATGAAGAATCCTTGAAGAACAACAATGTGAGAGGAGAAATTTGGCTTCATGTGTTTCCTGAAAGTCTCTTAAAATAATAAGGAAAAAATTGCCAGAAGAAACTTGGAGTCTCTCAAAGTGATGTTGAATGTCAAGTGTAAATGAAACGATCGAGACTACTGAAAGCCACAACGTTGACTCGCCATCCAGAGAACACCATGAAGAAGCTCCTGAGAGCTCTGGGTTCTACTTTTCTTTGCTAAATGAGCTTCGAACACCGACAATCTAGTCTTCGACGAGCTAGTTTGACGAGGACTTCTTGAATATTTCCTTTTCGATGTCAGCTACCAAGAAAAGTGAGTTTGGGAAGAGTTAGAAGTGGGTATGACATCGATTGTGAAGATGAAGAAGAACGCCCCACCAAGTCGTCACCGTCTCTCAACACGTGAGTATCGAGAGCATCTACGAGCCAATACTTCTCATCAGTGAGTAAAAGTTGTAATAACTCTTGAATAAATAAATAAAAATTATTATTATTTTTATTACGATGTCTGCTCGAAGTTGCTTCTTTTCGATGCTTAGTTACTTAAAGGGCCCAATTTTGTGGCTTGGAAAACAAAAATGAGGACAATCCTTCAGTTTGAAGGATTATGGGGCATGTGACCGGATATGTGACCGCTCCCACATCCCTTGATGAATTAATAAAGTATGAAATGGCTAGTGCCAAAGCCTTGATGTTGATAATGCTCAAGTATCAGTGATGATGTGCAAATGCATGTTTAGGAATGTGGAGAAACCAAAGGAGGCCTGGGACAAGCTGGAAACAATTTATGAAGCCAAAAATCAAGACTAAGATCCTCCATCTTCAATCAAAGTTGCACACCCTCTCTATGGGTTTAGATGAGAAAGTTGAGGAGTTCTTATGTCGCGTGGCTGAGCTATGATCGGAGTTATTAGCGCTTGGTGAAATAGTGGATGACAAAATTCTCGTACCGATCACCTTGAGAGCACTCCCTTCTCAATTTCGAGTGTTCGTTACGACACTGAATGTATCTAAACAAACAGTGGCATTCAAAGAACTTGTGAATTTTTTGCAGTAAGAAGAGGCCATCAATTCATCCCAAGAGGAGTCTCAGGATAAAGCCCTATTCTCAAAGCCATACCGTGGCCAAAAGAATCGAAAGGGTCCCCAGAGAAGACAAATCAAGCACAACCAAAACAACAACAGAAAGATCAAAAGTCAAAGAGGTGGTGTCACATTTGTAGAACCAACACTCATGACATTGATCACTGCTGGTACAATAGCTTGAAACAAGGGTCTTCAAGTCAAACAAGCACATCAGGGTGTGAAGATTTTCAAAAGTCCAAATGATGTCCCCACTGGAGAAAGCACAAGGGGCATCTCACAAGCCCAACAAGATAATGAGTCTGATGAGGAGACATCATAAGGAGCCACATTCTAGTAAGAATCTTGTACTTGTCTCTCAAACTTCATAGACCCCATGAAGAGAGTTTAGCTGATAGACTCTGGTGTAAGTAAGCACATGTTAGGTGACAAGGTGTTGTTTGATTCACTAGATGAACAACCCACTGGTGATCGGGTTTGGATAGCCGATGACAAAGAGTATGTTGTAGAAGGAATAGGAAGAGTCACCATTCCTCTGGGACCATGAAAATGTATGCTTACAAAGGTACTATATGTTCTGGATTGACTAGCAACCTCCTGCCAGTGACTCAACTATTGAATCATCACCTGAAGGTAGAATTTCTTGTCCAAAATGGCATCAAATCATGTTTGATCTCGTGACAAGGTAAGATTATTTCTAGAGCATTTCTAAAAGATAAGTTATTTTCTTTAGATATTATTTCATCTTTCTGTAATAGCTTTATCTGCATCAACAATACAATCTACACTCTGGCATTTTAGATATGGACACTTGTCGCTAGTTCATTACATTAGATGAGTTCAAAAGCAATGGTTCATGGACTACCCAAAATTGTCTAGTTCCTTGCCTCTTTTCCCTGGTTGTCTTTGCAGAAAACAACATAGGGATCCATTTTAGGAAAGCACCTTCCATGCCAAGAAGCGTCTGGAGGTAGTTCATACCGATCTGAATGGCCCTCTACCTACTTTTTTAGGATACAAGTACTTTCAACTGTTCATGGATGACCACTCCTGCAAGATGTGGGTGTTTTTCCTGAAGAAGAAAAGTGAGGCTCTTCAACATTTCCAGAACTTCTATCATCGTGTTGTGAAAGAGACCGGACAACCTCTTCTTCTACTTCACTCAGATCGAGGGGGAATTCACATCAAACAAGTTCTTGGCATTCTTGAACCAACAAGGCATAAAAAGAACTTGACTGCTCCCTACACACCCCAAAAAAATGGCATTGTTGAGTGACGCAATCGCATAGTGATGGAGATGGCTCGTTGCATGCTAACAACAACAAAGCTAGAGGAACGCTATTGGGTGAAGTAGTACATAAACAACTATATATCTTCTCAATAGGCACAAAAAATATTCTAAAAATAAAATGCTAGAAGAGGTATGGAGTGGTAGAAAGCCATCAATTTCTCATT
This sequence comes from Taxus wallichiana var. yunnanensis, assembly GCA_018340775.1. Lineage (NCBI taxonomy): Eukaryota > Viridiplantae > Streptophyta > Pinopsida > Cupressales > Taxaceae > Taxus > Taxus wallichiana. The sequence continues at coordinate 172,789,262 of CM031235.1, forward strand.
TATGAGTATTTGGTTGCACAACATACATGCATGTCCCACTTCAAGAAGAGAAAGAAGGTTGAGCCAAAGACACTCCCATGTATCCTACTTGGCTACAACACTACCTCGAAGGCATATCATCTCATGGATCCTGAGACAAAGAAAATATACGAGATTTGGGATGTGGTTTGTGATGAGTCATCCTTTGACTCTATAGTGACATCAAAAGAACCATTACCAACCACCTCTCACCGACTAGTCTCTGAATCAGATGAACACCAGAGGAGACTACTCAGAGAAAAGAAATGCTGTCAAGAGAGCTATTTGTTGACCTTGGAGAACTGGAGAATGTGACTCCACATCAATCCACATGGAAACGACACAGTTCTTCTCAAAAGCAGCCAAGTTCTCGTCTGAAGTGGGTACAAAGCACCATCAAGGACTCACATTTGCAACAACTCCCAGATACATCATCCGAGTCAAAACAAGGAGTCAAACAAGAAATGAGGTAAAATTTTGCACTCATGAGTTCACTGATTAATAGCTCTAAGCTAGAAAATGTTCGTGAAGCACTTAGTCAACCTCAGTGGAAGGAAGCCATGGATACATAATATGACTCACTTATGAAAAATCAGACATGGGAACTTGTCGATTTGCCTACAGGAAAGAAACCCATAGGCTGTAAATGGGTTTTCAAGACAAAATATAAGGCAAAGATGGATCCATCGACAAACATAAAGCATGTCTTGTAGAAAAAGGATATGCTCAAAAAGAGGGCATCGACTATGAAGAAACCTTTGCACCCACTGCAAAGATCAAGACCATCAGAGTTGTTTGTGCACTAGACAACACAAAAAGGATGGAGACTTCAACAGATGGACGTCAAGAGTGCTTTCCTAAATGGTGATCTGAAAGAAGAAGTGTACATGACCCAACCTTGAAGGATTTTTGATGAAGAGCATCCTAAGAAGGTATGTCATCTCATCAAATCATTGTATGGACTGAAACAAGCTCCAAGGGCATGGTATATCAAGATCGATGATCACCTTTTGCAGCATGGGTTCACTCGTAGCCCCTCAGATTCAAATTTGTATATAAAGAAGGTAGGAAAGGAAATTGTCATTCTTGTTGTATATGTAGATGATCTTGTGATCACTGGAAGTTTAGAAGATCAAGTTGATATTGTGAAGAATGATCTCAAAAGAACCTTCGACATGACAGATTTGGGGCTACTACATTATTGTCTTGGCTTGGAAATATGGCAAAAGGAGCATCACATTTTTGTCTCCCAGATAAAGTATGCCAAGACACTCCTGGAAAAGTATAAAATGTCTGATTGTAAACCTATATCCACTCCCATGGAAAAAGGCTTACAACTTTCAAGATTCAGGACTCACCTCAAGTAGATGCTACACTCTATAGGAAACTTATTGGAGGGCTCATCTACTTGACATATACCAAACTAGATCTATGCTTTGTCATTAGCTATCTTTCCAGGTTCATGCAGGAGCCAAAGAAATGTCACTGGACAACAACAAAGCATGTATTGAGATATGTCGAGGAACATTTGATTATGGTCTGGAATATAAGAAGAATGATCAATTCTTCTTAAGGATATGTCGACTCGGACCACGCCGGATCTATTGATGACAGGAAGTCAACTATAGGATACATATTTCATCTCGGATCTGGACCCATCTCGTGGATAAGCAAGAAGTAGAATGTTGTTTCTATCTCATCCACAGAGGTAGAATATCACACCGCACGAGGAGCTATGTGTGAAGTGATATGGTTACGTCACATTTTGGATGACATGGGAATTCTAAAAAATAGTCACCTGTTCTCTATTGCGATAATCAAAGTGTGTTGAAGCTCATGCAAAATCCTAGTATTTCATGAACGAACGAAACATATTGAAATTGATTGTCATTTCATTCGAGAGCACGTCTTGAACCATCATATTCAAGCTCCAGTACTATCCTACAAAAGCACAAGTAGCTGATATTCTCACCAAGGCTCTTGGAAAATTTAAATTTGATCTCTTCAGAGGTCACATTTGCAAGAATAATGTAATAAGGGGGGGAATGTTAGCATAGTCTATGTACTTAATTTTTATTATTAGACTAGTTCCTATCTATTCCATTATTCTCTCCTTTTTGTTTGTAACTTCTCCATCCATTTAGGGGTTCTTGTTTATTCACGTACCTATAAATATTGTATGTGGTTCCTTTGTTTAGTAGAATAAGAAGAGATAAAAAATCTCTATTCTCTCTCCGAAACAATATTAAATAGTGTCCTTTTGATCATAAAACCATGAATTCATGCAAAGAAAAGGAGGGGTAGACATTGATCCCTTATATTTTTAGGATTTAACTCTATAAGAGATAAACTAACATCATTTCCATACTTCTAAATGTTTTCATGATAGAAGAAAATGAAGATGGTTGTTTATTAGTAGGCATGGTAGTAAAATGTAATTATTTGTTTGAAATGTCCTTGTTGGAAGGTGATTTCTTGATTAATTCCAAAATAAATACTACAATAGGTGTATTTCTCAATTGATCTACAATTTCATAACCTTTCAAGGAACACTAGGTATGTAAAAGCATATAAGTGTGTCCCACTTGGTGGCTAAAAATATTTTAAAATTTGACTAGTAAATAAATATTTAAAAATACTATAAAAAATAAATCAGGTAAATTCTGGATGCCTTGCACCTTGGTATATTTAAGATCTTAAAAATACATGTTTGGTCATTTTATATGTGTTTGATCATGTTTATTTTAGCCGTGGGACATATATTTAGTGAAGGTACAAAAAGTGAAAAAGTGGGACATATTTATTAAAAGTATTAACATATGGTGGTGGAGGAATATGTTGATTACCCCTAGTGGGTGGATTTCCTCATCTTATATGGAGAACATAGACTATAGATACCAATATAATATTAGGGTGAATAGTGGGGGTAGGATGATCTATCTAGAAGAATTTCCAGAGTGAGGGGAGTGGGTTAAAAGGTTACATGAATCCCTTTGTCATCAAGTACTAACATAGATGACTTTGGATTGGAAATTGATATGAAAGGGTTCATATCAAGGCTTTATGAAATATGTATGCATACATGTGTTAGAAAAAGGGGATTACTCTTTTTCTCTCTAGTTGAGGAGAGGTATGAACATGGTTAAAGGGATGATAACCTAACCTATATTGAGGAAAATGATTTATAGAAATCATGTATGTAACAAATGAGTAAGAAATGAAAGAAAAAAGTGAGAAAAAACCCTTAAATTAGGACAAGAAACATGCACCAAGTAATAAAAGGAAACCCTAGGGAATGTAGGGTTTTTTTGATCGAGAGAAATGAAAAAATATTCAAATAATATTATTCACAATGAAGTGTGTATAAATATAAGATAGAAAGCAATTAGGATGTAAGCGCACGATGGGTAGGCATAAATTGCATATGATAAAATGTAATAAATATTAGTTTATGCTAAAATCCCCCTTATTACATTTTTTAATTTACCCCAAATCATCTTCATCTTATTGATTCACAATATTTTTGTGTCACAATGTGTCTTTTCATTTTCTTGTGGCAAGGATGTCATCTAAATTTATGTGAACCTCTATGACTAGATGTGATCCCATTTTTAAAAATCATGAATGAAGAGGTGAGATCGGTATAATCGTGTAATGATACACGAAAAATCTTGAGGATGTTCAATGTCACATTCGTCATTTGCATTGTAGCCTTCTACAAGCTCTGCGACTCTTCTTTATCTAGATGTCAAACAAGACTCAGTCCATTATGTCCTTGAATTATAAGTTTTGGATACTTTTAAGAAATGTAAAGTAGAAACCAATGCTCTCTTGGGCTTGACTTCGGTATCTCAAAATCTATGCATGTCTCTATGGTTGCTTGCGGATACATCCTAACTACTTTCTCTCCGCATTATACACACTTCACTATGAATAACACTATTCAAACATTTTTACATTTCTCTCGATCCAATAGTGGTATCGAACATGTGAAGGAGCATGTGAAAGCAACCACGGATAATGATTAGAAGAGTCATAACAACTTCTTGCATTTCATGTTTTCCCTTCTGTACACATTACCATTTCCATTAAATAATATATCAATAAAATCTGCTACCTATTTAATGCATAAGGGTTTTGGTGACAAGAAGGCCTAATTAGGGTAGGAAACCTACGAAAAAATAGGTTCATAACTTGATCAAAAAGTATGTTCACATAATTATTCACTCTAAAAATAAATAAGTTTGGGATTGCCATCCTTTACTTATTTAAATTCGGGATTAGGTTAGCAAAAATATGTATATTCAGATTATTAATTAACATTTAGATCATAATATACATATATAGATTTCAAGATAGATCAATTAGAACATGTGTTAAATAGATTAAAAATGAGAAATCAAGTATATATAGTTATTTAACTACTATAAAAGTTGACATGGGTTTGAAAGATAGATGAATTGGATGGAAATGCCCTATAGATTCTTTTCTTTTGATTATGGAAGTGTAAACTCAACAAGGAAAAAACTATCACTTTTCGATAGAACCATTTGTTTGTTATATTTTTATTTATTTGTTCTATTTAGGTTTATTATGGAGTGTGTGAATCTACGTGTCCTTATGAATGATTGAAATATTGTTTTTGTAAGTATTAGTCTCATACATGTGTGCAAACCTTTATAACAAGTTGAAATGATCCAAATCCCTAACCATGGTTAAAAATCCTAAAAAGGTTATTATTTGGGTTAAAGTGCAATCCATAGGTAACCTACAATGGAACTACTATGAAGAGACCTCAAACAAAATGAAGTTCTCCACCTAGAAATGTGATATCAATATGGATGCAACTATATTTGATAACACTATAACTTGATAGTGATTTGTAATGGTTTGCTTATTTTTTCTTAACTTGTCATTAAGGGATATTGACTTGGGAAGATTGAATCTTGAATGTGGCTTTGAGTGTTTCAGAATTATGTGGGAGACATTCCTAATTTCTTCTTCTACATTAGAGAAATTTATGAGAGATTTTTATTCCTTTTGAAATATAATTTCTAGTGGAGCTCTTGTAATTTCTATATGAGTAAATGAGTGAATTTTACCTTCTTATATAGGGTTCCGTAGGTTTAACTTCAATTAAGGATAACTAATGAGGAAAGTATCGATCTATAAAAGATATTATATTGAAAACAACTACTTGATGGACCTAGAAAAACTTTCAGTTTTGGACCAAACCATTGGAGGATTGGCCTAGGATGGACGTGAGGTACCATTAAGTTTTGTGTGCAAAAATTAAGATGACTGGAGTTATTTGAATTGATGTGAAATTTTCTATGAGTGATTGAAGAATGAAATGAGAAAATAAAGTCTTTAAATAGGACTAAGGATATACAAATTATCCTCAAAATAGGCACACACATCATGATTTAGGGATTAAGACAATATTGGCATTACCAAGTGATGAATTACGAGCTATTTTTATCAAAAAATTTGAATTTTTATATGTTTTTTTCTTATGAATGGAATATTGGGAACCTTTCAAAGACCTTCTACTGTATTCCATTTGTAAATTGAATCATATTTTAGTTACTTTTTATCATTTTATGACATCTTAATGTATTTTTTTTTTTTTTATGTAATACATTCATGAATGATGAGGATTATGGTAGAGATGAAGATGAGGAGGAAAATATGGAAGATTCTAATTATTATGAGGATGAAAAGGACTAATTATCAAATTATTCATTTAGAAAAAACTCTCAAGAGTGGGATATATTCCCTAAACATAGTGTATAGACTATTAATGTGCTTTAATAATTTTAATGTTTAATTACATTGGTTTCAAAGTGAGCATATTAATTACATTGGTTTCAATACAAAATTAGATTTCAAAAAGAGAATGGGTGGGAACCTCGTAGGTAGGGCAAGGGTAGGAGGTAGATGGTCTAGATCTAGAGTAGGGTAAAAGGTCATCCAAAACCCACATGGATTTTTTAATTTCCTAAAGATGGGAACTGAGTTTTTGGGATGTATGATGGTTTGTTAATAAATGCACCAATATAGTAGTCATGGGTATATGTCCTCGAGAACCAATATGAGAACTATTACAATCTCTACTCTTTATACCTCACAATGGAGGAGGGTAGTTAATAGCTTTAAAGGTATGATATTGGTGGGTCGATAGGTTCCTCTATAGGTTTTTATAAATCTATGATTGGCATGTTCTTGCGATCTTGTCATAATATTGATTTTATTTAATAATGGTGTTCAAAAAATGAAGCCTAATCTTTTTGTAAAATGTGTTTATAAGGACAAAGGTTTTTCCTATTTACCTTATCTACTATGGAATATCACACTCATATAAGTTTGGGATGACCCTAATTCCTTAATAGAGAAGGTTTAATTATAAGAAAATGAGCCTTGGTTTTAACCTAACAAGTGAGAATATTCATCTCATCTCTACTTGGATGATTTTTCCACGATTCACGTTTGAATTGTAGGAACAATAAAAACTGATGGGTATCACTAAATCTATTATTATACATCTAGGAAATGAATGGTTAAAAAATCTAGGAAATGAATGGTTCTATCTAAATTTTGTGTTTATGCTAAGAATTATACATCTCTCCCAACTTGCATAATTGTATGTTCTAAATATGGAAGCTAGATGCAATAAATAAAGAACAAAAATGAAGATTTATTATGTTAATCTTTCCATAAATTGGGGAATTCTATGAATAAATGTTCATATATTATGAAGAAGGAGAATCTTGCATGTAATAGAAAGAAAATAATGTAAAGTAGGTTCTATAAAAGGAATCTAAAAATATTGATATAAATATAGGAAAAGAAGTAACTTTGAACCATTCAAAGTGTTACATGTTGCTAATGTAAATCTAGAACAGAGACACAAAGAATCAATTTGATTAGGATGATAACCAAGTAAAATTTACTTACCATGGTATTATAGGGGAACCTTGATCCCTATGTCTCACTTACAAATGATTTGATGATTAATATTTTAAAGAAACTATTATCCCAAGATTTTCCAACGATGATAAGGAAGAGGATGCTACATTGTTGGAGGAAAATGAAATTATCAAAAATAACTTTGGATTTTTAAAAGAGACTCCAATATCCCACTATAAATAGCATATGTGGGTCGTCTTAGGACTCAAAGATTTAGTTAGAGATTTATAATGAGGGATTATTTAGATAATCAAAACTAGAATGAATTAGATTTGAGTGAGCTAATGAAGTTTTGGGGTGATATGATGAGCATTCTTGATCATTCTACTTATCTCTCAAGTCCTCATGTTGGAATATGAAATCATATTTTCACCATGATTCGCATAGAGAAATGTGTGCCAAGGCGATGAGTAATTGATTTATGAGTTTGACATATGTATAAGGTAGATGTTTGAAGGGAAGTTAAGGTTAACAATGTGGATTTCCTACAAGAGAACCTAAAGGAAAATATTTCATAGTTTAATGGATGAAATTTAGTTTCGCATACAAAATTTAAAGCAAAAATGAATTAGTTGGAATCTCCTTTTTAATGAGAAGTGGTAAAAATTGAATGAGGAAGTCACTAGGTATCAACGAGGTTTGTAGTGGAGAAAATTGTTTCATGACTATTTTTTCTTTTCTAAGTGTTTGCTATTGGTTCACCGATGGTTGGTAATGTTTAACTAACGATTAGTTTTCTACTTATGAGGCTAGACCTTCTTTTATTAGTTTTCTATTTATGTTGTTGTTGTCTATATGCCTTTTTACGGTGGGGTATATTATACACAATTCATGCTTTTAGTTATAGTTTTGACTTAGTAATTCTTTATCCTTCAATGTGTATCTTGCAAAAGGGTTAGAGTCCATTCAAAACCTCCGCCTTTACCCTCTATAAAAATGAGTACAATCATGAGTTTCAAATTTATAAAAGTATTATAAATAAACATTTTATTTTTAAATACATTAACTTTCAATATTATTTTTATTCATAAATCAACTATAATTGTGAAACATTGTAACAATTATTAGGTAACTCCCATGGTAACTCCCATTATAAAAACATGCTAATATGTTTAGTGGAAAAAATCCTAGACTTATGGGACTTAATATTCATGCATGTTGAAATTGAGTATTAAATTTTGATAAATAGAAGTGATAGAAGGACCCCATTTCAGGTTACTTATAGATAAATTGCTAGAGGTGCCACAAAATTATTGGACATTATGAAATAAAGAGTGGATAGTGCAAAATTAGAGGACTTTGTATATTACATGTGCGACACGAAAAAAAGTTTTCACATAGCTAAAGATGAGTAATGCAAAGTATAATAAGTGCACAAATTCAAGGAAGATAGAGAAATATTTTTTAACTAGGAGACATAGTATTAGTACACCTTTGGAAAGAGAGGTCTTTAAGAGGGACTTATGATAAGTTGAAGTGGAAGAAGATAAGTGTATAATACATGGTGGTGAAAACATTTGCATCAATGCATATGAGATGATGTTGCCGGAAGCGATATAAACGTCTTCTATCTTTGATGTTGTGGACTTGTACTCTTACTATGAGGTAAAAATATGCGCCAAAACTATTATACATAGAAGTTGATTGGAAGCACTAAGTAATAGAAAAGTGGAATAGAAATTGAGAAGGTAATTGATTTAAGAGTTGGAAAGACATGCATAGAAAGTAACACAAAATATCCGGTGAAAATAAAAGGTAAAGAAGTTGAGGATGCATCGTTGAGTTCAATATAAATTTCTAAATATGGAAGATCGATATAAAACATCATTGAATGTATATGAATAGGAGTTTATGAGTAATTTCTCTTACCACAATTGTTTGATGTAAGAGTAAATGAGCCCATAACCAATCTTACATAAGAAAAAACACTTATATTATTGATAAGAAGCCTTACATTTATGGATCAAAATTAAAGGTTAGGAGCACTCTAGGCAGTAAGTGAAGTGAACACCCTTCTTACAATATTAGTTAATAATTTTTCCCATTAAATAAAAAAATAAAAGTCATTTACATTTTCATATTGTAATTTTTTTTTATAAGGATCATAGTAAATCACTAATTTTGATGAATTGGTATACAAAATGAATAAAAATGTCCTATAAAATTTCAAATAAGGATAGGTAGTAATCCATGGATGGAAAGAATTAATCACATGAGGTGAACAAAGCACCACTTTTTTACAAATTAATAAAAATTATTATGTAACTCCCATGGTTTTGTGAAGAATGATAATTGGACCAAGCCTACTAATTCCTCCATAAATAAGAGACATTTCCTCTAATAATTAGAAATATATAATTAAATAATTCTTTCTTTCAATTATACTTGCCACTACTAGCTACGAGTGGGCCGTGGCATTATAAAAATACATGAATTTTTTGAGAAAAATTACACACCTAAATTACCTAGAGCTACATTATAGAAAGGGTAAAAATAACAACATAATTGTATGAGTTAAAAATATGTATATTTATTTTTACTTGTAAAAATATTATAATATTTTTTAAGTATATGCGTGAAATTTATATTACTTCATAATATTATCAATAAAAGAGTAAATCAATATTATGGAGTTGAGGTAAAATGTATTAATATTAAATTCTAATAATAGTAAAAAATAATAAAAATCTTTACATTTCAAAGAACCCCGATTGTTGGCCCCTAAGACAATTGCCTAGTTTGCCTAAAGCTTAATCCCCCTTGCTTACAAATCATTCAACTCTTACAGATCTTTCAAGACTTTGGAACACTCATTGTAACCAACAATATTTGTTTTCTTGAATAAAAGAATATGTTATAATCCCCCATGCTTAAATATTTCTTAATTCTCTTTTTAATATGTTATAACAATTCCCTCATTACGCGGAGGCGTTCTTGTAGTGAACATCGACCTATTGATTCTGACAATTGTCAGAAATCTGACGGACTGCATTCAATCTTACCTGAGGCGTTGAAATCCAACGATCACCATATTTCAAGCATTTTAATGGTATTTTCTATTTTTGCGGCTGCATGGTAGAGACAAATGGCTGGTTGCATGCGGTTTCTTCTCCAAGCTTCTGCCACCACTCCCAGGTCTCACGCCTCCTGACTGTCCTCGCATGCAGTATAGAGTTTGTGCATGGATTGCGCAAGGCGGGCATCGAGGTTCTGGCAGGCAGCAATGCGGGGCTCTTCTGTTGGGTGGACCTCCGCCACCTTCTCCATCCCCAGAAAACAGCAGAAACAGAGCTCAGACTTTGGAACTCCATTGTGAAGGAGATCGGATATCTCGAGACAATGGTGATCGTGGCAAAAGAAGAGGATTTCGGCAGGCGAGAGGAAGAACTCATGAACGTGTCGCCCGGTTTGTCTTGCCATTGCGGCGAGCCCGGATGGTTCAGATTCTGCTTCGCTAATATGACCGTGGCCACCATGCAAGAATGTTTGAGCCGAATTTATAAGCATCTCGGATGGAATTCGCAGCCCATTGCCGAAGAAGCTGCTTCCCGGAGCCCCATAACATTTCGTTACCACAACTTCTCTGATCTTTCCTGACATTTTACAGGTTGGAGCTCCAGCACGTGTTGGTTTGGTTGCTCCAGTTGATGTGGTGGTGCCCCCTGGAAACACTGGTCTAGATCCATCCCAAACATCTTTCTTCCAGGTTTGAATATTCACCAAAATCTCAACTGATCTTCGTGATAGCTGCCGAAATATTGCAATATTAGCTTTTTAAAAAAACACGTCAGAACTATTAGCATATTACTATGCTAACCTTGAGATCAAAGGAGATATAGGTTGAAATAATTGACTAGGTGCTTAGGAGCAAGCTTATTGGTGTTTTTTATATCATATTTGCCTGTTAATATTTTCAATTATAAACAGGTGTTGAACATTCCCACCAAAATTAACAAGGGAACTGTTGAAATTATCACACCTGTAGAGCTCATTAGGAAGGGAGATAAAGTGGGTTCTTCTGAGGCAGCTTTGCTTGCTAAGCTTGGTATTCGTCCATTTTCATATGGACTCGTAGTGCAGTCTGTATATGACAATGGATCAGTATTTGATCCTGCAATTCTTGATCTTACTGAGGATGATTTATTTGGAAAATTTGCTGCTGGTATCTCTACAGTAGCAGCCCTTTCATTGGCTCTCAACTATCCTACCTTAGCAGCTGCTCCTCACATGTTCATCAATGGTTACAAGAATGTCTTAGCTGTTGCTATTGCTACAGACTATTCATTTCCACAGGCAGAGAAAGTGAAGGAGTATTTGAAGGTAAGTTTGGAAGCTGATTCTAATTTTGAGCATTTATATGAATTTCTACTGTTGAACTTAAAATTTCCATATCAATATTTCACAATGTCGATCCATTTGATTTGAATTCTTATGCAGGACCCAAGCAAGTTTGCAGAGTCATTGCCCCGATTCTTTGTTCTTATTTGATTGAGAATGGAGAAGCTTCTGCTGCCTGCTGCTCTTGCAGCTGCCCCAAAGGAAGAGGAAACGAAACCTGAACCTGAAGAAGTGTCTGATGATGACATGGGTTTCAGTCTGTTTGATTAGAGTACCCTGTCGGTTTGTTTCGGAGATTGACTGTTAATAGGATTAAGTCAAAAGAGAATTTTGATTACAAGGAAATTTGGTATTCTTCCGTTTTCTTTTCATTTGTTAGGGGTAGTGGTGTAGTATATGCTCCATGTTCAGTATTACAGGCAAATAGATTTCATTCAATGTTTTAAACATTGAAACCTAACTAATATCTCCAAAGTGGGATAATGAGCACTGTTTAAGTACTACCAAACGAGTTTTTTGATGCCATTTCATTTTTTTATATCAAGTTGACCTGTCATGCTGAAATCAACTCTAGTTATTTTACAGGTATCATATTTTTTTTAAATGGTTGTAAGTATCTTGTCACCTTGTTACCTGATAAGATCTGGTAAGGATTTGTTTGCTTTTTAAATGTCATTTTTCGACTGCTGAGTATGATATATTTTTTGAAATTGTCCCCATTAAGCATACTCAGGCATGTACCAAAATAATCTTGGGGGTTAGACCAAAATTTGCTAATGCATCATGAGGCTTAGTTTTATGTGACTGCATATACTCTTTATGGAATGTTTGAGCTTCAATGAAATGAGGCTTATTTAATTAAATCTTCCTTTTACTACTAGGAAGGACTTCAGTTATTCTTTCATGTATATCTAACTGGCTTTACAATTAATAATTTTGTCTGGTGTTTTGGGGTTGAGAACTCTTTCCTATATAAGAATTGCAGAATTAAACTAGTGGCAAATTTCTAACAAAGTAATCTCGGTGGGTCAGAGCAAAATTTGCTTATAAAATCAAGAGGGTTAAGTTCTGAATGGGCCTACATACTCCTCTAATGAAACATTCCATCTATATGACATTACCCAAATTTGAGGCATTTATTAGTTAAATCTTTCTCCTTTAGTATTAGGAAAAGGACATTGAGAATCTTGTATATCCAACAGGCCCTGTCTATAATTCGTTTGCATATAATGGCTGGTGTTTTGGGGTTGAGAACTCTTATAATTTAATTGCAGAGTTAAACTGATAACAAATTTCTACAAAATAAGAATAGAAGTTATTAGACAATGACTTTGGAGCATAGAAGTTTCCTCCCCATTTGGATGTCTTGGTTATCATAAATTTCATTTTTGAAAATCTTGTTTAAGCTTGAATCTGGTTTCGCATGGATTTTGGAGGATATAAGTTTTCTCCCTGATTTGGGTGCCCTGGCTGTCTTAGAATTTACTTTCAAAAAAGTTGTTAGGAGCTTGAATCCGATTTTAGAGGATACAAGTTTTCTTCCCCATTTGGATGTCCTGATTATCTTAGATTTTATTTTCAGAAGGCCCGTTTTAAAGCTTGACTTGCGTGTCTGATTTCCTAAAGAGCGTGGAGAAAAAGGAGGTTCCTACTTACTTAGGCATCCTTGTCATTTTCATAGATTTGGGAAAAAAGGATTTGTTTCGAGCTTGGGTATCTGATGACATGATGAGTTTGGAAACCCTTATGAATGCCCTGGTTATCATAAATTTAACTTCAAAAATGCTTTTGTTTAAAGCTCGGGTATCTGATTTCACAATAACTTGAAGAATGAGAGATTTCTCTATAGTAAGGTGTCCTGTTTATCATTGGTTTTGCAGTAAATTGAATTTGTTTCAAGCTTGGGTATCTAAATTCTCACCGAGATTAAGAAAAAAAACGTGGGTGCTGATTTCTTGAATTGATGTTTGCAGATCAACGTCAAGGTCTGTTTTGCCTTCTTGGATTTTGATTTTTAATAAGGCGTTGTATAAATTTTAGCCTTGGCAGACCCAAAACTTGAAGACATCAGCCATCCTCCAACAGAGCAACTTCAAGGCCTTGATTACTGCATTGACTCCAATCCACCTTGGTGTAAGTTTCTTCTTTACAGTCTTCACTTTCTTTAGCGTTCTTGTATCTTATCCTCTCTTGATGTTTACACATTAAGATATGCTTCTGCTTTCAGGATAAATTTCTATTGTTTCTAGCCTATAGGCCTCTCACTTTTCAGAGCTCTGTTATGAAATGCTTAGACTTTTCCAGTTTTTGTAAATAGCCTAAATTGTGTGCGCCTGCTAATCTTATTCTATCATAATGCTTTGATGTAGCGGAAGCAATTATCTTGGCATTTCAGCATTATATTCTTATAACCTAGACCTATAGGATGGTCTATTCTTAAAGGATGAGAAAATATCCACATATATATCCCTTAAAAGCGAGGAACTGATAAAGGGGCAAGGAGAACCGTTAGGTGAGGCATCAAGGATCTTTATACAAAGGCTATTGGGAAGCAGTGAGGATGAAATCTCTTATGTACTAAACACATTCAAACTTGTCATCTTTGACAAGAAAAGATTTGATAATAGGAAAATGAATAACTACCAATAAAGTCTCTTCATGATGTTGTATTTTCATACACTTCTGCCTAGGAATCATGATCATTGTCCTTGACATGAACCTTTCCATCATGCTCCAACTGGACTACACATAACGTATTTGAGGTGGCCACCTACATTGCGATAATATGGGGACATACCAAGATCATATTCTAAGATAAATTAATCTTTAACACACAAAAACTATCTTGACCTTTTCGAATATGAACCAAATCCGAAGCTTCACATTTCTTCTAAGATAAATTAATCTTTAACACACAAAAAACTATCTTGACCTTTTCGAATATGAACCAAATCCGAAGCTTCACATTTCTTCTAGGTGCGCCAATATCATTGTTGAACTCTATGTAATTTTGTTGAGATTTGTAAAGCTTCATTTGGATAATCTATATGCATTCAAACAACCTTTAGAGCGGTTTGGGGAGCAATGAAAACTCAAAAAATAGAATGGGGAAGTCATTAGAAGTGGAAAACGTGTGGAGGATATTATTTGCACTTAATAATGACATATATTTCTAGGGATGTTGAGAACAAAAAAAACCAAAATACCTTTGAAGACATCGATCATTCCGCAGTTCTAATTCAGGTTTGTTGTTGTTCTTCCATTGTTTTCAGGGTTGCATTAGGACACTGCATTGTAAACTATTATTAGGTTTGCCAGATCAAGAAATGCAATACGACTTTTCCTCATGCCATTTCCTATAATGCTCTAAATTTTTTCTTTCTTCCTCCTTTACCGCCACTTCCTATTTTACTTTTTATTTAGTAACTGGGATTTCAGTGTTGTACTGAGATCTGGAATTTACGTAATCCGATTCCAAGGGTTGGACTTGAGAATTGAACCTGGGACCTCCACTTTACAACAAAGCCTCTCAAACTGTACTTCAAAGGGAAAAAGAGGCAGAAAAGTTTGAATTTCATGTCTGGCAGTAATAATCCATGACTCCATAATTTGAGGCCTAGCTCAGCTTATAAGTATATTCAACCGATTGATGTTGATGAACAAAATCCCCCTCCTTAGGTTTTTGTTGCAGAGTCAACACCGCATTTGCAGCCTCCAGGTGTGCTTCAGTTCAGAGGAAAGGCAATGTGGAATTTCGCCCAATCATCTTACTGCTAGGATTTCAGTTCCTAATGTTCCCTCTAGGCACAGTCCTACTACAAGAGTGCACACTTTTCTGCTGAAATTTTCACAATTTTTAGCTCAAAAATAATACTCTTATCCCTTGGTATGGACAAATTAATCATACATTTTACCTTACCCTCTCCTGCGCTCAACAACAAAAAAAAATGGCCCTGCATTTTATGTGTATTATTTTCCTTAGTAAACCCTTTACGGTGCAGGGGATGTTTGATATGCATTTTTATTCATTCTGGTAGCTGGTGTTGGAGAATCATAATGGTATAATGTTGTTCATCACCAATTTTATTTTTGTTGTATAAGAGTGGTAATTAGTTGAGTTACTGAAGGACCATAATACAGTAGATTGACAGTTTTCTAAAATATATATTAAAACTGCAGGTTGCTGAGTCATTGGGACATATTATTTTGGGGTTGAAAACTGTGAAAACAAATAATACAGGATTGGGTAAATCAGCTCTTCAAACATAGCATGTTTTTGAACAGGTCTTTCTTACAGCAAGCTTTAGATCATGTGCGGACTTTGAGCAATAGTTAAACTAAATACAATTAGTTTTATGCATTTCTTGTCAAATGGTTGATCATTGATGTGCAGTTATAATTACCATATGTTCTGAGAAAGTAGTAATTGTACATCTTATGTAGATCTGCAACATGTTGTGCAAATGTACATATTGAGAAGGACCTCAATGGTAGCCATCAGAGCTACTTTAAATTTGCAGCACGAGGGAGTGAGAGATTTCTACATAGGCTCCCTCGCATCAAGGTTAATAATTCTCTAATACCTATAATTATGATTGAAAATATTATTGGCCAGCGATTTCTACAACTTTTTTCATATGGTTTTTTCAACATTGTATGTCATTGGGCTTGCCTATGCCAAATTTGGGTGCATAAAACTTATTGCAAACACTGGGTAATCTGAAGTTTTTGGGGAAAAAAACGTGTTTGTAAAAATTATTGTATTGGACTATTTTCTTTATAGTAGAATTGTCCATTTCCATATTTCAATTATCAACATTGAGTGATTTGGTTTTTATTCATGTCCAATTGTCCAATTGATTGCATGAGGACAAGTGGTGAAATTGGTTCTTGAGGCTATAATTGGGGTTTTTAGCACTACGTGTGCTTGGTTATGCCTCTTCTAAAATTGGTTGTGTTAAATTCATTGCATTGGAGCAAGTGTTTTTTTTTTGTTTTCATAAGTAGGGACATGCACTCTAACTGGATGTTGAGGTTTATCTAGTGAAGAGACAAGAACAAACCAATCAATAGAAGGAAAAAACCTTCTTAAAGAAATAACGAGTTAGGGTCACAGATCTTAGTATTTATATTTTCAGCATATTGCACTCTGCTTGCGATTCCATTTCCAATTTTGAATAAACGGGTTTTCCAATTTTTTGAATTAGGGTTAATGCTCTCTTCGGTTTTTTAAGGTAAAACTCCCTGTTTTCATATTTATGGTATTTACAATTGTATGGGTTTGGGGTTGCCTTGGTCAAACATGGGTGTATGGGGAAAAGTGGTCTATTTGGTTATTGAAGGTAGAATTCTCTCATTTTATATTCATATTTGTGTATTTGGATTTAATTTATTGAAATTAATATTTTAAATTGTATTGTATATATTATTTTTGAGATTTATATTTGCCCCCTCTTTATGAGATCCTTCGAAAATAAAAATAGGCTAGATTGTTATTTGTATCACAAAAATATTATTAATTATAAATAGATTTTAAAAATTGATTATATAGATTGATATAATCAATTCTTTATATATTGTTATTTGTATAATTTTTCTTTTCATAAAGTTAGTCTAAAAAGTTTACTTGCTTTAAATTATATAAGGGGGGATGAAGGCCTTGTTTCTAGCACGTTGTACCGTCACAAAATCGTCACATATTATCCGGATTACCGAAATTTATAGCGGGGGAAAATCCGGAAAAAAAAACTTTTTAACATGTCCTAAAAGAGTGATATAAGGTTGTCAAAGTATCGTCTTCAAAATGCCTTCCATTTTTATGGGGCCATCGGTGATGCTTTATGTGCCTGTTGGGAACCCCTTCAAAATCAGCTATGACATCTCCATCGATTCGATTAGGTCCAAGCAAAAAACGGACACCATCTACGATCCCAACACCTTTTTCACTTGCAAAGACATCCGCTAGCAACGAAACGAATATAGTGCATTCCGAGAGTTCGACTATAAATAAGGACTCAATTCTTCCATGGCATCGACGTCGTGACTGCCCCTGGTTGTGTTGAACGGATCTAATTTGGAAGCAATCATGAACATGACGGTTGTTTTCATGGATAACTGTAGAATCAAATAAAAATGATAAAAAAATTCAAGGCAAAATTCATCTCATAGGAGCCCTTACTGCTACAAAACGAAATAATAACAAGCTTGATTAATGAATAAAATATATCTTTTGCTATTCGAAAACCTTGATACCATTGAACAAAAATATAACATAGCTTCATTGCAAGATATAATTTACTTGTGATTTTTACTTTGACATATTTATCGTATTGTTGTTGGATGATAAAGTTTTAAATTCTTTCACCTTTAGATTTTTTCTACCCTCTCACTTCTTCACCCTATAACCTGTTCTTTTCCACCCTTTTTCCTCTGCTACTATTTCTCTCCCTCAAATATGACTCCTTCAAATGATTCCCTTCGGCGTTTCTATCGTACATTTCACGAACGATTGCTAGTTATTCAACAATATAAGATAAGATCCGTGGTACATGCATATATCTATATTTTTGGCCAGAAAAAACAAAAAAATGCATTGATTATGTTTATTAAATTCTTGAAACCTACCAAGTTACAATTCAGATGGCGCCGCCGTACACGATTGCAATTGCCGCCAGTCCAATTGAATATGTTTATTAAATTCTTGACCTACCAATTTACCAAATGCGCCGCCGTACGCCATTGAAATTGCCGCCACCGGACTAAACATATTATATTCCAATTATTATCAGCACAGAAATATAATTAATGAGATCAATCTTTCCATGCCGTCTATAAATATATCTATTCGAACAATTTTCATAGCACTATTCTATCATATTCCCGGAGCGATCTTTTTAGAGTTTCTTGCAGGTATAACACCGTGATTTGGGAATAAAAACATGGTGTTTTACTTGCATGAAACATTAACAAAATCGAATACTAAATTAAAGGGGGAATGGATTTTATGAAAAATTTCACCGTTAATTGGATGGAGTTGAAGGAGTTTGCCTGATATTGGAATACACAAAGTTTTATGTTTTATTTGTTCATTATTATAGATATTAGATTTTTGGAAAGACTCACAAAGCTGTAACAGTATACTTTTGCATTAGTAAATTTTGACATCCATCGTATTTATTTTGTTTTGTTTTTCATTCTTTCACCGAGTTGGTTAAGCTTGAATACAGAAAATTCTAAGTTTAATCCGGTTTGAACCTGAATAGTTTTGATGGGAAAACCCTCTCTTGCCATCTTTGCAGTGTGTATTTTATGTTTTAAACTGGGTACTGTCAAAGCGGACACTAGTTTTGATGAAGATTTACGATGTTAATGAATGGAACGAATAATTTTATTATTACATTAGTTCAGGATTTGTAGTTTGGTCCAGAAATGCCCAGTCAAATAAATTAAGTTACGATTAAAAAGTTAATAAGTTAATTTACAAGATTTAAGAATTTTGGAGAAATGAAGATTTTGTTTTGAGTTTTAGAACTTGATGGCTTCAGTTTTCTATTGCTCAAAATGAATTTGAGTGTGATATTTTTCTTTCACTGTCCTTTATTAAACAGGTTTTACCCTAATTTAAGAGATAAAATAGTCTGTTAAAAATAATGACTACAATCTAATTATACAATAATGGAAAATTTCAGTTGCAATCCTCAACATAGTCTTCTAAACTGAATACTGTGGTGTAGATCTATTCTAACCATAATTGATAGCTGTGATAGAGAGGGGTGTTGTCTGTATGTTAAAACCAAAAGCAGAATAATAAATGATAGTCAGATAGACCTTAAATTTAATATAGAAAATATAATATACTAGATCACACCATTAACTATTGTAGAATGTCTATGGACATGGTTAAACGGATCTTAAATTTAAGATAAACATATAATTTATATGGTCACATGTGAAATACCACCCTTGATACCATTTATACTATAATTTGTAAGAGTGGTGAGTGGCAGTAGACTTTATTATCCGGATTTTGTATATATATAGAATACTTGAATTTGAACCATTTATTTCATAGATTGTAAATGGAATATGCATGATGAATAGGCTACTCATTACAACTATTCGATCGATTTAAGTTTCTGCCAAAATTTGATATCTTGAACACCTGCAGAGATTGGAGCGAAATTAAATTTACAAGTTTCTGTACTTGACTGAAGGTTCGGCTAATCAATGAATCAATCTCAAGCAATCTCAAAAAACAGAAGAAGAAAAAGAAGAGAGAAGATGGATGTTAAAGTTTAATTATTGTATATATACAACACAATTATACCATGGAAATTTGGAGAAACACCCGTTTATTCTTCTAGCTTAGCATTCAATTTACTTAATATTTAAATATACAATCCAATCAACAGTCAAAATTTACTTAAAACACCATATATTTATTCTCAAATCATGGTGCTATACCTACAGAAAACTAGGCAATAGACTTTTGCAATGAATTTGCATTGATTTTCAACCCTATAAAATTGAAATATTTTCTTAAGTTGTACCAGAATTTAATAAATATTAAATGCATTCTTCTACTTCAAAATTTTAAATCAAGGAAGTTATAAAGTTATTCCAAAACGTTTATGTAAAGTCATTGTAAGATATCTGATTTTGACAATACTGAAAACATCTTCCTACCAAATGCTTTTGAATATTATTATTATAATATGGATGGATTGATTTTCATTAATTTTTTGTGCAATAATATGCATAAAGTAATAATATATAAAATCAATTCTTATATTTACACGGGAGGCGTGACTACCGTTCACATGAGCATGTTGACAACGATGTGCTGTTTGAGGTGCTTGTCATCCGTTTTCCACCTGGCGTTTCCCATTTCAGGTCTATAACCATAGCGTTTGAGCTAAAAGAGGAAACTAAAAGGGAACTCCCTTTGGACATGAAGAATCATTGAAGCATTTGCTAAAATCACTGTCACCTTGCAGATCAGATTTGGAGTTGGATCTAATAAAAATTAGACTTCAGCCAAGTTTCAGCATTTGCTAAAATAAATTTCACTTTACAGGTCAGATTTGGAGTTGTCTCTTACAAATGTTGGACTTTTACAGAAGTTGTCTTTGTTATGGCTGAATCATCGATCCCAGCTCTGCTTTCGACGTTAGCCTCTTCAATTGTCATTGAGATATACGGCTGGTAAGAAACAAGGATTTTCCAAAAAAAAGCGATACGATTTGACAGAGTATCAACATTAATAGAGTTCAATTTCAAAACCATTTTCCTCAATTAACCTTGAATCTAAGTCCCTGTTCCACCATCTTCCTCATCTTGAGAAATAGGAATCTCCAGGAAAATTCCTCTTATTAAACAGTTCTCAGGTAATGACGCCTCTATATTGTATAATTTAGAATTCCATAACAAATAATACAGTTCCTGGAACTTTACTTTATATATCTAGCATTGGACCATGAACAGAGTTAGATGAATGGTAATAAATTGTAACTCATATATACAGTTGATAATACACATTAAAAGAGGACTGTTCCAATTGCTAAGTTAGCTGCATAATCGTACAATACCATGACACTTGTATTTTCCATGTCCATTTAAAAGAGGACTACCTGCACACCGTATTTTCCATGTCCATTTAAATTACTGACATTGCTTCAACCCCTAACACACGGTTCTTTGAGTTGTTATTAGCAGTTTTGACAGCTAATAGTTTTTATATTGTATAGAATACGTCACCCTTATGTTATAGTAGTTTATGCATTTCTTTACATGCATTCTATATTAGTTAATTTCGTGTCATGAAATACTATAACGTTTTCGGTATTTCTAGACATAAATTTATAGAAATTGTGCTCTCAATTAAGAAATTCATGTGTATTATTTATTATTGGAGCATCTATTCTATAAGGAATTGATATATATATATATATATATTCATTACTTAATTCTAAATATTTTATTGTAAATTATAAATCTTACATTTGCTATTCAAAACAATGGGTGCTAATCTTACATTTCCTATGGGAAACAATGGGTGATATTTCCTTTTTTTTTGTAAATGACAGAAATAGTGGATGAATCACCATTTATTGAAAGCCATATTTATTGTGAACCTGAAAATAAAGAATTGAACTTAGGAATAGGAGTAGAGCTCACAATGTGGAATAAATCTAACAACTTAGTTACAAACCGAAAGCGTAACTTTGGCACAAACAAAACCCTAGATGTACACAAGTTATTACACATACTAGATAAAAATATTTGAAGTTGAGAACTCCAACTTACCAATTTCCTTATTTGGTAACATTTATTTATTATTGTGTAGGTAGGGTTTAAATAGGAAGAAGGATAAAAAGTACATCAAGTATCTTCATGGCCTACGATGGCGGTGACATCGTTGGTGGGCAAGTGGGGGGAGCTTGGAAAATATGGGTTTGGCCGTGGGTGTCCTCTTTTGTATTTTTTTGGTATTAATAGACGTCGGGGCCCCACCCCATAGATTTTATAGGTCTAGATGGGGTGTCCAGGGAATGAACAAGAATGGGATGTTAAACACGAATGTAGGTACTGGTCACATACGAATGGTCATGGATAGAAGGAAGACAGGTTGCAATCTCGCACCTCTAAATTTTCAAGCAGTCATTGTCTACACTTTTCTAATTGGGCCACACAAAAATGGGTCCAAGCTATCAATTTCCAAGCTAACGTCAGACGACACATCAAAAATAGAACATGATATCATGAAGCCAAGTTGACACCTTGTGCACACCTGCAAAAAAGAAAAAGAAGGTTGGTGTTGCATGGTAGAATTGATGGTGCATGGGGTCTAGATGTCCAGAACAAAGGCGTATGAATAAATTTGAAGCGAGCATGGACTTTAGGTGGGGTAAATCGCTCCTGTAAACACGGTCTTAAACAATTGTTGATTCTCTTGAGGTTTTTCCTGGTGTTCAAATGCCTTGAACTAAATCCCTCCTAATCCCGCCTCCTCTCTACACACACATGCCCACATTTACATCTCATCCAAAACACCCACCATGTCATCTTTGAGATTTTCCTGTATTTTGTTGCTTCTGCAAATAAAGAGGTGCAAAATTTTGCATCTACAAATAAATCCCTCATTTCTCAATACCAAAAGCATCATCTACATAGTTCAGGTAGATGAGATTTAATCCATCTCAAAAGATACCTTAAAATATTGTAAACTAGAATATAAAGAAACCAACAGTCCCTCAGAGTTCATTCTAAATATGGAATCTATTTTCTACTTTATGTTTACAACCTACAATAGAAATCCCTCTCCACCATTTTCATTTCACAACTATAGTTGCACTCAAATCCCTACCGGTTGGGTCTGTAGTTGATGTTATTGATGTTATAACCTATACATTTGACATTTCTACTATTACTTGAAAAGATGGCAGTTGTATGCAACGTTGTATCGTTGCCATTAAAGACCAAACATACTATATTGTAGCCAATACCTTGTGGGGGGACTTATGTGCTGAGACCACACACATGGTACAACCGTTGGGTGTTGTAGGTGACATACATATACAGATATTAGCTATTAAGAAAGCCAAGGTTACCGCATTCAGACAAAGAATCTTAACCGCATGAGCTACTACGTAACTTTCCTAGCACCTCATGGTACCGGAAGCAGAGGCCCTTGGTATTCGGGTAAGTACCATAGTTATAATAGATGCTTCACTTATGCTGAGTGTAAAAATACCGGTTAACAAAACAATTTCTAACACCCAACCCCCACTTTACAAAACCCATTCCAACAAGTTACACTTGTTGCCACCATCTTACATATCAATATGAAGAATTTATGCTATCCTGCTTGTTCTCGGATGGTTAATGGTAAACATTGTCTAGGAAAAAAATCTATATGTATGAATGACTTTTGGCATTTCTTAAAATGCAACTTGCATTCTACCTCATGCAAATATAAATATGCATTTATTAAACCTACATGTTGTTAAAGTACCCAACTGGCCTCACAACTACAAACATTTTATGGGCATGCATCTTTCTGTTCATAATCTACTTGGCAGGCCAAAAATACACATCTCCCTTTTACAATCTCCTACAAATGATTAACTTATACACATTCTTTGCACATTATTTATACACCGGCCTCGAATCGCAAATCATCTTGCATACATTACGCCTCTCAAAACCTTTTTACTCCACCCACAACCTCTTTATTATAGGTCATCATGTTGGATGCTTATTATTCTGCTACACATACATTATGTGTCATAATTACTTACCCACACAGAACAAAGTTTGTAAAGAATGCTACATAGCATACCAACCTAGGCACTGCAAAACATAGGAAATCCACTAAACACATGTTCCACTCATACACCCGATCTTAACTTCTCCATTGGAAATCTATCATTAATGCGTGCTTAAAACCTTTGCTGCTAATATATGCTTTTATTATTGCCCATTCCGGGTTCAATCCAAGGAATTGTCACGTCTCCTTGGAAAATCCATCTTTTGCATTGCATGCATAAAACAATTGTTTATGGGCCATGTAAACATCAGGTATGACAACAATCTCCCAGTTTCTACCATCCCACGAAACAATCTGTGTTGGTCCTTTCTTCCTTGGATTAATAGGTAGGAGTAGAAAATTCATGGTCGACTGTTAGATGTGCCTCCCTCTGCTGTAGAATTAGGAAAATCCCATGTAAAATTCAAACCTTCTACTTTGTACCTTCCTACCTGGAAGATCGGTATTTTGATAGAGACCACCAACATGTTGATACATAACGCCTAATTTCAATTCAAAATATGCTAATGTAAATCTCACATATTCATTTTTTTAGCAAACATGTATGCTTGTGTGTTATTGTTTTCCTTTCCCTCCACTAGATTGCCCACACCTAGATAGCAACATTATTTCGTGATCTGGCCCCATGCACCATCATTTTGCCACTCATCACCACCTTTATTTTCCTTGTTCCACATGTGCATGTGGTGTGAACTTGGCCATTAACAACTCCTACCTCTATGATTAATCAAATATTCATTATATATCAAACACTTTTTTACTTCCATGTTAATTTGTTTTCTAGGTTTTTCCCAGCGTAGGCAGTTTTCTTGTGGACTGACATACCTTTATCTCATGTCTCTTAGTTGTTTCTAACTAACCAATACTAAGGCCAGACTGACTGCGTTGGTTGTTAAACCTGTAGGTACGTTCGTCACCACGCCGCTAACATCATACCTATATGTAAATATGTGTGTGTAGGTATATCCGTATATAAACTAACCCATGTGCAGGAACTTCGCTACGTAATAATATGCCTTGACACTTTGTTTACCATACACCTTAGCCTATGAAAAGAACCAAAAACCATATTGTTTACACCCATATTTTTCCCACCCACCCCAGTTGCCCACCACCGGTGCTGCTGCCATTGTATTTATTAAAAGTGCTCACCTAATGTGTTTTTATCCTTCTCCCTACTTTAACCCTACCTACATTCCATATTAATGAGTGGAAATGTGCCGCCCTTAGGCCTAACACGTTGGTATTTGATCTAGGCCCCATCTTATAGAGCTACCTATTTTAACACAAGGTAAGCAAGTGCTTATTACAAGAGTCACCACTTTTATAGGCCACCCATACTCATGTGGGCCAATACATGTATAAGAGACATATTATAAGTTCTTCCCATGACATTTCATCCACAATGTGTCTACTTGTCCTATCAACCGCAACACCTAGATATCCCAATACTGCGTAGAGACTAGGAGTAGAAGGAAAATCACATGAATGGTTTATAAGTAGGGTGCATATGAGTGGTCTACTCCGATACAAAATATGACATGACCCATACTACAAAGATGTCATTACAAAGGATCCCACACTTAAAAGCTTACCCACAATTTCTACAAATATGTCCTCTACCCTACCTTCTATGTCTTACCAACCCCTTTTCTTGCTCAACCTTCTTGTACCAATGTTGCAACTGAACTAATAAAATAGCCAACCCCACATTCACCTCATCGTCATTTACTACATTTGTTCCATCCACCCGCACAGAGGTTGAATAGATTAAGAGATACTTGCAAATCAAACCTGACCCCACCCGACCTTAGTTGAATGGCCCCGAATAGGTGTTGATCCCATTTAGATTCCCATCTATGGCATGCCTATGTTTCACTGGCATGCCTATGTTTCCCCACAACACTGACGTCCAAATCCATGAATATACCCTTCACTTAATGCGGTCTATGACAACCACTTTGGAAACCACCCATGGTTATGTTATTTCTTCTCAACCTTATGATACGACATAGAGGTCAAGGTTGTGTCGTATATATTTTCTAAGTAGAACACTGAAAACAACTCAGCTACAACTGTTAAGGACCTACACACTTTGTTAGAACACCTACGAGATGACCAAATGGGAAATCAAATCATGTGCTTCATTGTCAAACTAAGAGGCACACGATCTTATGGGGCACAATGCAGAAATGAACTTGTAGATATGATCACTTAGCTAGGCTTCCCAACATTATACTCCACCATAAATGGTGCTAACACTAAATACCCTACTCTACATAAAATCATACCTGACCAACCTCCTACATCACCTGGCACTACACATACATGGAGAATCCACAACATCATTAAAAACCCACATTTGATAGCCATGTATATGGCTGCTACATTCTCCATACTCTGCAACACAATCCTAATATATATACATCCCTTAAACATTACATTGTTGTGCATATCTCCCTTGCATTCTACATACATCTCCCTATGGATTGAAATACTTCATTACATAATTCACAGTTATGATATGCCTCACCATGTGTTTGTAATATACAAATTCTTTCCAATCCATATGCAAGTATGCTAAAGATGGAAGACAACTTCTACAACATAGCTACATGTATTGACTATGACAGTAGTTACATACATATGACTTTCTATCTGAATTGCGTATAAGACCATTATAAAGGAGGCACACCTATGGATGAAGATACACTTTTTGCAATGCTGCTCACCTAGCATACATGGAGAATCCAAAACATCATTAGAAACCCACATTTGATAGCCATGTATATGGCCGTTATGTTCTCCATACTCTACCACACAATCCTAATGTACATAAATCCCTTAAACATTACATTGTTGCTCATATCTCCCATGCACTCTACATACATCTCATGTGGAGTCGAAATACTTCATTACATAATGCACAATTATGATATGCCTCACCACATGTTTCTAATATAAAAATTCTTCCCAATCCATAAGGTATGCTAAAGATGGCAGGAAACTTCTACAACATAGCTACACATATTGAAAATGATAGTAGTTACATAAAACACCTGTTATCTAAATGCGTAGAAGACCATTACCAAGGAGACACACCTGTGGATGAAGATACAATTTTTTCAATACTTCTCACCCAAAAAAATTAGAGCAAAAACAACAAATGCTGCAGCACGTAGCAATTGCAGTCAAGCTTTCCCAAAAAAATCCTCGGGGAGAAATTCTATGTACAATACTAAAAACTCACCCCGTAAATAACCATCTTCAAACAATGTACAACTCTATAGGCCTTCAAATATGTATAGCAACAATTTTGTAACATGTAATATATATTACCATTTACTGAAATAAAAACATTTACATAACACATATTAGCACCCCTATTAAAA
Organism: Taxus wallichiana var. yunnanensis; assembly: GCA_018340775.1. NCBI lineage: Eukaryota > Viridiplantae > Streptophyta > Pinopsida > Cupressales > Taxaceae > Taxus > Taxus wallichiana. Next base: position 172,816,307 of record CM031235.1, read on the forward strand.
AACATGGCAACACTACACTCATATATGACCATGATACACAGATACACTATTCACACACATGTACGAAAAAACAATATGTAACATTTAGACATGTCCTTCCAAACAATGTTCCCACTTCCAATTAACTATTTTTCCATTTCATTGTGCATCAACTACTCTGCAAAAAAACCACTACATTGTGTTATTCTCATAAACTACACCCATGCCTACAATCACTATTTTGTAGCTTTACTGTCGTGCACCCACTCAATTGATACCATATTGTACTACTAATTGAAACCAACATTATTTAATTTTCCACAACTATATTACTATTCATCTCGTGAAAAAGGGTATCTAGCTCATTTACATGATCTCGCTTTACTATTCATATAAGTTATTCAAAATTCCAACCACTTTCTTTACAAAACCTCACCTCCGCTCTTTAATGCAGATCAAATTTTGGAGACATGGAGATTTTGTCTTGAGTTTTAGAAATGACTTCAATTTTCTATTGCTCAAAATGAATTTGAGTGTGTTTTTATTTCACTTTCCTTTTTAAAACGGGTTTTATGTAATTTAAGAGATAAAATAGTCTGTTAAAAATAATGACTACAATCTAATCATATAATAATGGAAAATTTCACTGCAATCCTTCTAAACTAGACAATATATTTATTGTCATAAGAAATAGGCATT